>JAWZYT010000362.1:37500-135000 GCA_034508575.1 Petrolisthes manimaculis
ATACACATATATACACGCACACACACACAAACATGCACAATCACACACACACACACACACACACACACACACACACACACACACACACACACACACACACACACATACACACACAGACACACACTATATATATATAAAGTTCGACAGGAAAAACAGTGAAGGTGAAAGTTAATCGTCATCGGATGAAATGTGGTGAGTTACCTTGTTTGTGGCGACCTCTGTTCCTCTCACTCTCCTTGAAGGGGAAAAAAAGTGTCCTCCTTATGAGTGCTCGTAACAAGTTGGCGAAGGAGACTCCATGGTGGATAAAACAACCTAGTGTGTGTGTGTGTGTGTGTGTGTGTGTGTGTGTGTGTGTGTTTTGTGTTTGATTTTTTTTTTTTTGCATCAAAGAATATGGATGTCAGGTATTAGTGATATCACGGAAAAAAAACAAATCAGTAATTTTTTTGTGCAGCAGAAAATATTAAAATCAAGAGAATAGTGAAGTCAGTAGTGATTGTGATTCGATTTTTTTTTCTTTTTGCCTAACTTCCATTCACTTGTTGGTTTGGACTTTCGGTTTGGACTGTACATGCTCAATCAATAACCACCAACACTCTCCTTCCATCTTGCAAAATTAATGTAGTTACCGTTTGCTTGTGTAAAGACTAATTATGTTTGTTTTCAATCACTTATTCGTGTGTGTTTTTATGTTGGTATGTTTTCAATCACTTATTCGTGTTGTGATTCGATTAATGTGTTTACCGTTTACTTGTGTTAAAAATATGTTTGTTTTCAATCACTTATTCGTGTTTTTTATGTCATTTATTAGGTTAGGTTAGGTTAGGTTAGGTTAGTTGGATAGTAAGTGCATAAAACCATGATAAAAAATAAATGAAATATGTAATAGGTTAGGTTAGGTTAGGTTAGGTTAGTTGGATAGTGAATGTACAGTATAAATGCCACGATACAAAATAAATGAAACATGTAATAGGTTCCGTTCACTAAAAGATTAATTCTTTTTTAATGGCAACACACAGTCAGGTTGTCAGAGTTTATGACTCACAAACCCATTTTAATTTTCCCCCACTTGAATTTTAATGAAGCCAGAAGACTTTTTTCAACGCTAAAGAATAATCTCATTAATGAATTGAAAGGCAGTTAAGTGTGTGTGTGTGAGGGTCAAGGTTTTATCACTGAAAAAACAAAAACAAAAAAATTCGTTGGCTAAATTCTTAAGAAAAGCGGCATTTATAAGCGTATAATTATTTTCCGTTCGTCCAGTCACGAGAAAAAAAAAGTCCTCCAACCCCTTTCAATAAATGGTCTCGAAAAATTATACAAATGATGGATAGTCTGTGAAATATTGGTTCATAACATTCACTCAAATGACCGGGCGACTTTCATTCACTTGTTGCAGGAGTTTTGGTTTGGACTGTACAATCGTAATCCAATATTTTTATCCAGGTCTTGTTGAAGTTTCGAATCATTTGACATACTAGTGAACCAATTACAACACTTATTTTGTTTCATATTTGCTTGAGCTCACTTAATACTCGACCAGGTTATTCGAACCAAGCCTGGATACATATTTTGGATTGCGAGTGTACAGCCAATCAAATAACCACCGACACTTTCCTTCCATGGAGCAAATAAATCAGTATCATATTAAGCTATAATCATACAACAATACCTTACGTCAACTCAACCCCCTCAAAGATTATTATGAAGTGCTGCAAAATCATACACGTGTTGTTCTTTATTACCAAGATATTTACTACGATGGAAGGAAAGTGTGGGCGGATATTGACGTTGAATAATAAACAAACTAATTATTTCTCCTCTACAGGTCTGAGGCAGACTGAAGTTATTCTTTTAGCCAGCTAACCAACCTTTCTTGACTGGGATCTCAACCTTGGATATGAAGGCATAAAGATTGGGAGCATCGACTTAAAGAAAAAATTCGGTGTTGGTAAATTAGGAGCAACTGAATCTTCCAAACTATTCCAAGCAACAACGGAACACCATTATTTTTGTTCATTTGGTCCTGTTTCCTGGCATACTTTGGAGGAATCAAGGCACTCCAATGTACCAAAAGCGAATTACCACCTTAACTTATACCCTACCCTCATTGTAATAGTTATTTCATACTGTTGCGTCCCACTCTCCACTCTCTGGCACAGCTCCAACAGCAGTAGCACGGTGTGGTAGGTAACGTCATTGAAGTGAGTCTTCTTTTAGGAGCACGGCAGTTAATTATATTCCGTATTTGTGTGTATTGTTGAAAAAAGTGTGTAATTTGGTAATTGTAAATCAAGTGTAATAGTGTAATAGTGCACTAGACTAGAAGACTGTAGGCAGGCGAAGGAAATTCACTTTGGCACTAAGTTCACTTTATTATTTTCCAATAACCACACTCAGTTTCACTATTACACTTTATTTACAATTACCAAATTACACACCTTTTTCAACAGTACACACAAATACGGAATATAATCATACTTTACACTTTGTTCCTTTTATCACTCTTGCTATCTTCACAATATCACAGGATTACACTTACTAACTTCACAATATGATCCGATAATAACACTTTTCTTTCCCTGACTCTTCTTATCACTTGGCACTCTTGACTGATTCTTCTTCTTCACTGACTTATCACTTAGTTCTCTTCTCTTGACTGACTGACTTACCCTCTGCTCTATCCTATATAGTAACTACCTACCTAATTCTAGCAACTTCCTGATGCTACTGGGATATCCTACTAAATCAGTGGTTCCCAACATTTTTTCTGTAATTTCCCCCTGCACCTAATTCAACCATCCAGATTTCCCCCTTCATGTGTATGAGAGAAAGAACAGTTAAAACAGCAAATTATATCTTTAATCACGAATCAGTAACCGCTTCATATGAGCGTGGAAAAAAATATATCTCTAAGGTTAACTATACCATCTCCTGGGCGTTACATAACTACTGATAATTTCCAGAATTTTAATTCCAGACTAGAATTTCCCCCCTGAAACATCCAAATTTCCCCCCTGGGGGAAATTACCCCCCGGTTGGGAACCACTGTACTAAATCCTAGCTTTTACGAGATGTCATAAAGGTGCCACATTCACAATTAACAGAAACTCTATCACAGTTTTTATTTCATTACTAACATCTACTTTAATTGAATACAGAAACTAAAATAAAATTCACATTATTAAAGAGAAAATAAGATAACAATAAAACATAAAAACAATCGAATGAATATTCAAACACAACAAGCTAACTGGCAACTCTGACACTAGAAAAGTAACAACTCTCATTTCTCGACAATACTTTCGGTGTTTAAAGCAGTTCTGATAATCATATTTTGCTTCAATTCTCATAAATCGTTAATTAATCTCCTTAAGGTGGTAATTCTTTTTTGGTACATTGGAGTGCCTTGATTCCTCCAAAGTATATGCCAGGAAACAGGACCAAAAGAGCAAAAATAATGGTGTTCTGTTGTTGCTTGGAATAGTTTGGAGGATTCAATTGCTCCAGATTTATCAACACAAAACTTCCCCCTTAAGGGTGTGTGGGAGTAGGGGACAGGCTTTGGGGAGGGTGCGGAAATGGGGGGACAGGCTTGGGAGGGGGGAGGGATGAAAGTCTGTCCCCTATTCCCTATCCCCTAACCCCACCACCCAAGCCTGCCTGTCCTCCTACTCCTTCACACCCAAAAACCTCACTGACCCCCCTAAACCCCCCAAGTCTGTCCCCGAATTCCCGCACCCCCTTAATTTGGTAACTCAAGTTAAAATGGTATAGAAAATTTACATAATATTATTCAATATAATATAACAGATCTTCACAGTTCGTAGGGAACGTTTTAGACACGTTTTAGACACGTTTCTAGAATATTTTTAGACACGTTTAAGACACGATTTAGACACGTTTTTGACACGTTTTTTAGACACGTTTCTTATACACGTTTTTAGACACGTTTTAAACAGGGCGGTCCCCTTAATTAATTAATAACACCCTGTATGAGAAGGGGATATGATTTTGTTTCGCCTCTCGTTGTTTTTGTTTTCCCCCATAAAAGAAAAGACTCCATCCAGCACCAAGACTGAACCTCGTATTGACCACCTCCACCAGAAACCCAATGAACCGATACTGCCTTGATATTCCACCACCCAGCCATGAGGAGAGAGAGAGAGAGAGAGAGAGAGAGAGAGAGAGAGAGAGAGAGAGAGAGAGAGAGAGAGAGAGAGAGAGTCTGTCACGGGCAAAATTTTCGATACACTCTCAAAGGAAATATTTTCGATACTTTCCCCTTCATCTTTGTTTCCCATCAGACGCTCCTCCTATTTGTTTATGCACCGCTTATTTCCCATTAACTGCTTCCAAACTTCCTTCTTTTCTTTTCTTTTTGTGAATTTGTATGTCTCTGATTCCTCCAAACTATATGCTAAGAAACAGATAAAGGATGATGAGTGGTCCACAGACCTCTCCAACCACGTGAGACCCAAGTCAGCTTCGGCTATGTTACGTGTAAGCAGGAACACCTCACTGAGACACCCCACTCCAAAAAACCTCACCTCACCAAACCTAACCTAACCTAACCTCATTCTAACCTTACCTAACTTAACCTCAGGTATCAGTGGCATTTTTAACGTGTCCCGAGCAAGGATGGAACGCCAGGCCACAGATTTGCAAACACAGCCTCTACCGCTGTGCTAGCCAGAAGCTTTGAATGACACTGTGGGGGTTTTCTGGCTAGCTTAAGGGGGGTTTAGGGGTGTGTGGGAGTAGGTTGGGGGACAAGCTTGGATGGGGGAAGGGGAGGTTAGGGGGATGTGGGAATATATAGGGGACAGGCTTTCCATCCATCCCCAAGCCTGTCCCGCTATTCCCGCACCCGCCCCCCCTCAGAGAGAGAGAGAGAGAGAGAGAGAGAGAGAGAGAGAATTATATAGAGTAAGGATATTAGAGGGAAAGTGGGTGTGGATGGATGGGGAGTGGTGGCAGGAAGGAGAGGCTCTATACTCTACACCCCTTGACTCCCTCCTGGCACTCATCTGACTGACACCTCTCTCTCTCTAAGGATCCAATTTGTGTGTCTTGCCTTTCCCCCGCCTGCCTCAGTACCATGGATGCAGTCAAGTCAAGGAAGGAAGGAAGGAAGGAAGGCTCAGAAGAGACTACGAGAAACAAATCAACACATATTTTATATAGTCCAAAAGTATGTGTGTATATATTTATTTTTCCTAATCAATTCATTTATTTATGTGAGTTGTACAGGTTCGTAGATTGAGAGGTAGATAGATAGATATAAACAGACACACAGATAAAAACAGATAGAAATATATTTTTTGTATAGACAAATAGGTACATAGACAGATGCCAAGCAACTCGTTTGTGGTTCACCGTGTGTCGTGTGCTGTTCCATAATTATGCAGCCAGCTTTGCAGACAATCATTCACTACGGTAGACTAGGAGTTAGATTCAGACATTTTCCAAAATCTGGGACACAGAAACTGAGGTTGATCCCAGACTAATTCAAATTTGGTTTAAAACCTTCTCTAATACTGTACAGAACTTCCCTGAAAGTTTGGAGATGATATCTGGTATGGTATAGGAGGAAGTAGGTTCCGACATTTTCCAAAATCTGGGGCACAGAAACTGAGGCTGACCACCAGGCCAAAAACTTTCCAAAATTAGGGACAAGATATATGATTGAAAATTTAAAAGACTCGCTTCTCTCGCGAACTATACAAGTAAGTATCTTGGAACGAGCCCAGACTTACGCAATTTTATATAGAATAACCGATACGTATAAAACTTTATTTCCTTTACACTAAGTTTACAGGATGTAATGGAAGATCAATAGAATAGTTCCCCGCGTTCTTTCCTGTCCTAGGTTCCACTGCAGTTTTTCCATACTGCTTGTACAGTTGGACACATGAATGGGTGGTACAGCCCAAGTAAAAGATGGTCAATATCTCCCAATATCAAGTTCCTTATTAGTGCCAAATAGGAGACATCAGGGGCAGAAGTCAGTATTGAGGATGGTGTGTGTGTTTGTGTGTGTGTGTGTTCCTTATTAGGGCCAAATAGGAGACATCAGGGGTAAAAGTCAGTATTGAGGATGGTAATAAAAAGCAAGTACCTGATAATAGACACTGGTTACTCAAATGGGACAAGTATCTTTCACCACCTGGGCTGTACCACCCATTCATGTCTCCAACTGTACATTGTCAGAGTGGAGGGATTGGTTGGTGTTGTAAAGCCTTCCATTCATTATTCTATTATTCCTCTTCAATACTAGTAATATTCCCTGAGACACAAACAGCCTCGTCAGCAACAATATAATAGGTTTGCTGTTTCATTTCATTTTCATTTATTTTGTATTCCTTTGTATTCTTCCTCCAACATTCTCTTCCTCTCCCTCCTACTCCCCCCTCCTCTCTTCCTCTCCCTCCTACTTCCCCCTCCTCTCTTCCTCTCCCTCCTACTCCCCCTCCTCCCTTCCATCACCTCCTCCTTCTTTCGTATTCATGTGTTCTCGTCGGCCATCTTGTCCCTCCACTTGTTTATGCGTCACAACACCACCAGCAACACCGCCGCCATGCTACCACTCTCACCGAATTTATGTCCGTTTGGCCTTGTTTATAGACGGTATACTTTTGTCCCTCACAGGGCGGGCGCTCGGGATACTTCGCTCGGGACTAAAAAAAAAAAAAAAAAAATACCAGGAAAATATATATGTTTGGTTGGTTAAGGAACAACTTGGGTTACGTTATGTCCACTCGCAATGCCAAATTTGTATCCAAGTCTTGTTGTTGAAGTTTCGAATCATTTGACGTACCAGTGAACCAATTACAACGCTTATCTTGTTTCATATTTGCTTGAGCTCGCTTAATTAACAAATCAGTCTCAAATCAAAATATAATCCTACAACATTATTATTTTTACGTCAACTCAACCCCCTCAATTATTATTATTATTATTATTATTATTTTGAGGTGCTGCAAAATCATACATACACGTGTTGTTCTTTCTTACCAAGATATTTACTAAGATGTCACACGTGTTGTTCTTTCTTACCAAGATATTTACTATAAGATGGTAGGAAAGTGTCGCTGGATATTTGATTGTGGCTGTACAGTAACAATCCACAATCACCACCTACACGTTAGAAACAACCACAATCACAATCACATTTCTGTCACCCGAACCTCAGTCTTATATCTAATAACAAAATTAATCTACATATGGTTCTTCTTTCAAGTTGATAATTTCTACATTCTCTCTTATTATTCCTATACCTCTACTTGACCTTTGCTTACAATTTACTGAAAGGAGTTAGACAGGTGGAAGGAGAAGAGAGTGTGGAGTGGAGAGAGTGTGGAGTGGAGAGAGAGAGGAGTGGAGAGAGTGTGGAGTGGAGAGAGTGAGGAAGTGGGGAGAAATATCGAGAGCAAAATGTCTGGTATACATAATGCCATTGGGTTGGTTTTCATAATATTTCACAAGACACGTTCAATCTTCTTACTCTTCCTATCCTTTATTTTCAATCCCAAACTATACTTTATTTTTCTATTATATCTGCTGTCAATTACTTTACCTTTCTGCTTTTTCTCCTCTCATCTTCTCCCTACTTCTCCTTTCTCTACTTTCAATCACCCCCTCCTTTTTCTTTCTCTACTTTCAACCACTCCCTATTCTCCTTTCTTTACTTTCATCCTCTCCCTATTTCTCCTTTCTCTACTTTCACCCTCTCCCATTTTCTCCTTTCTCTACTCTAAACCACTCCCTACTTTTTCTTTCTTTCTCTACTTTCAAGCTAAGCCTGTTTCTAATTTATTTACTCTTAACCTCTTCTTATTTATTTCTTATTCTTTATTCTCACCTTCTCCTCATTTATATTTTCTGTAAGCTCATATTTTATCTTATTCCCAATTCCTCTGCTCCCAACTTCATCAAACCCTCCCCTTTCACATTCCTTCTTACTCATCTTCCTTCCTCTCTCTCTCTCTCTCCCACCTCCTTCCTTCTAACTCTTTCTACCATCCACCTCCTTCCTTCTTACTCATCTTCCTTCTTCTCTCCCACCTCCTTCCTTCTAAGTCTATCTACCACCTTCTTCTCTCTCCTTCTCTCTTCTTTATTTCTCTCCATGTCTCTTCCACCTCCTTCCTTTCTTTATTGCTACCAACCACCTCCTCTCTCCTTCTCTCTCTTTTATTCTTCTCCTCACTCCTACCTCCTTCCTTCTAACTCTTTCTACCCTCCATGTACCTCCTCTCTCATCATCTCTCCTTTATTTCTCTCCTTGTCTCTCCCACCTCCTTCCTTCTAATTCCTTCTACTATCCACCTCCTCTCTCTTCTTTTTCCTCACCATCCATGCACCTAATCTCTCCCCTCTTCCTTTTTCCTCTTCAACCAACTCTCTAACTTTCCTGTTTTCTTTTCATTTCTTTTTCCTATAGTCCCTTGGCTGTCCTTCCATTCACAATTTCCTTATTCATTTCTTTCCTACCTCTGCCCTGTCATTCATTCTCCTCAGTTCCCTTCTCCCTCTGTTTCTTCTCAATATATCTTTTTTATTTCACTTCTTTATCTTCCCTCCCTCCTTTTTTTCTTTCCTGCTTTTTTACTTATTCCCCTTTACCTACTCTTCTCTCTTTCCCCTATTCTTGTTTTCCTTTAACTTCTTTCATTCTTTCTCTTATTTCTATCTCCTTTCTTCCACATTCCCCACCTTCTCCCCTCCTCTTCTCCTTTTCTCCTTACCCCCACTCTTTTCCTTTAACTATTTTCCCTTATTCCATCTCCTTTCTTCCTCATTTCTCCTCTCCCCTCCTTTTTTCCTTACCCCGCCACCCCTACTTCTGTCTTTCTCTCATTCCTTTAACTTTCTTTCCACCATTCTTCCCTTCTTTTAACTAACTTCTTTCATCCTTCCATTTTCCCATCTCCTATCTTCCTCATTTCCCACCTTCACTCCATTCCCTCTTTCCTTTTTTCTCCTAATTCCAGCCCCACTTGTGTTTCTATATAGCCTATATATTCATACCTTCTCCTCTCCTCTCCTCTCCTCCTCTCCCTCACCACCACCACCACCACCAGCCTTCTCTCCCTCACCAGCCTCCCTCGGCCATCAGTCGCCATGGAAACGCAAGGACATGACAACTTTAGCACTACCACCACTACTAGGACGAGACACACACACACATACACCACCACTACCACAACGAGACACACACACACACACATAAACAGACATCACCACTACTACCACTGCCGCGACGAGACACACACATAGACAAACACAGAGAGACAGGCTGACAGATACAGCCAGACAGACAGACAGACAAAGACAGGCTGACAGATACAGACAGACTTTACGAGCGACAGACATACAGCCAGTAAGACCTTCAGTCAACCAAGTAAGCAAAGATCCACAATACGTCTTTAGTTATCCTGGGAAATAATGTACTGCCACAATCAAATAACCACCCACACTCTCCTTCAATCGTGCCAAGAAAAAATCAGTATCATATCAAACTATAATCATACAACAACACCTTACGTCAAGTCAACCCCCTCATTTATTATTATTATTATGAAGTGGTGTAAAAAAATCATACACGTGGTGTTCTTTATTACCAAGATATTTACTACAATCAGAATCATATCAAACTATAATCATACAACAACACCTTACGTCAACTCAACCCCCTCAATTATTATTAATATGAGGTGCTGCAAAATCATACATACACGTGTTGTTCTTTATCACCAAGATATTTACACCACGATGCCTGCCGTTCGTCTCTGGTCAAGGATTACTTCATGCCTTGGTAGACGTAGCGACAGAACTTTTGTACTGTAAGGAGTGGACCAATAATAAGTTGGCTTCGGCCTTGTGACGTCGTGCTTGCCACCTCCAGAATATTTTGCCTCCATGATCACAACACAACCCACTTCACATCAACCATCTTCTTTACCAACATCACATCTTACACTACCAAATTAAAATAATAGTACTTTCCAGTACTATACCAATCTGTGAGGGGAGTAGAAAACACGCCAATTAGACCCCGAAGCGAGTCCACAAAGTTGGTGTGGGTTGGATATTATAAAGTAGAGTTGTGAGTTTGTGTGTTTGAGCATCATACGTACAAATAAACGAGTCCCACTGCAAAACTAAACAAACACATTCGAAAATAAAATAGCACGTATTGGAGCATGTTAGTGACATATCTATATATATAGTTGAAGAGACTCTGTTTGTATGTCGGGCTATACAAATTGTCATGTATCCACCTACAGCGCCAGGAATTCACACACGGAAAGTGGACGTACACGAGGGGGGACAGAGGACACTTTCGTCACAAAATACACCCCACTACTTACTTAATTACACATACTTCACTTCCGTGCGTGGCACGGGCTTATGGTCTAGTCTTCACTACCGTACCCACTATATACACACCTACAGCTCCACTACCTCACAAACATCTCAGATATCGTGTATGTGTGTGTGTGTGTGGGTGGTTGGGTGTGAACTGGAAGACATTTCACCTTACTGGAACAAACTATTGGGACCTAACCAAGGCGCGAGCTTGATTGGAACCTCCAACTAGGAATGATGGAGACGTAAAGAGTTGACGTGTTGGCAAACATTATGCAAAGCAGCGATGTCATAACAGGAACGATTTGCCGCAAGTGACTGGGAAAAATTACCAAAAACGAAAATATGAAGTAAATAGGTATATTCATCATTTTCACACTATTGTCCAAAAAATATTCAATTTGCTACCAGGAAGTGAAATTTAAAGAGTTTAAGGGGGAATTTACTTTTGGTACTTAAGAACATTCATCTTGATTCCTCCAAAGTATACCAGGAAATGGGAACAAATGAACAAAAATAGTGCTGTTCTGTTGCTTGGAATAGTTTGGAGGAATCAGTTGCTCCAGATATACTACCACTGTATTTCCCCCTTCATTAAATTTCCTTCGAATGAATCTGCACCAAAAAATTACTGAGAAACTATGCATGGCTGGTGGTTGTCTCTGTAAGATTGAGGCTTAATAATGATTCACTTACGTTTCATTCATCCACTTGATGGAGGATTTTCGATCATGCCATGTTAGTCCATATCTTGCCAGAGATATTGGATTGTGATTGTTCTCTCTCTCTCTCTCTCTCTCTCTCTCTCTCTCTCTCTGGTAATCACATTTTGCTGCTCTAAGCGTCACCAACGAGGCCTTGTCTGTGTACACGACCAAGAAAAATGTAGCCCGGTGTAATTTAGTTAGTCGGGAGAAATGTAAACGAGGGATAGACCGAGTTATACCTTGATTGTAATGGAGTCTGTTTACTTGTGTATGTATGTATGTATGTATGTATGTGTGTATGTATGTATGTATGTATGTATGTATGTATGTATGTATGCGGGATGGACGTTGAAGCAATTATGAGTGCATTTATAAACATACATTCCACCAGCGAGCCAAAAATAAAAATAATAATAATTCGACTTTCAGCAAATACCCACGCTCGCCTCATCTTTCCATATTCCCTTTATAAATATTATATGTTGTACAAATTTTACCCCTGTCGTTCTACACTCCACATTACATTGCATTGTCCCGGGGCTTATTATTATCCATCCCCAAGCCATGCATTAGTTATACAATAAAATTAACACCTAAATCAGCTTAAAATGGCAATCAGTCTGTCATTGAGGGGGTAATTCGCTTGTGTTACATTGGAGTGCCATGATTCCTCCAAAGTATGCCACGAAACAGGACCAGGAGAGCAAAAATAATGATGGTGTTCTGTTGTTGCTTGGAATAGTTTGAAGAATTTATTTGCTCCAAATTTACCATCACCGAATTTCCTTCTTAATTAAAAGTCATCTGGAAATGTAAGCTTGGTTGGTTGGTTGTCCAGCATTTCCATTACGATTTTGTCCATCAGTGTTTTTTATCTTCTTTTTGTCTGTTAGTTTTCCTTGTCTTGCCTGAGCTAGTGAGGTGCTACTATAGGAGTGAAAGGAATGTATGTACAGCCACAATCAAAATAAATATCCACCGACACTCACTTTCCTTCCATCGTAAACAGTAAATATATTTTGGTAATAATAAAAAACAACACTTGTATGATATTTTAGAACCTCATAATAATAATAATAATAATAATAATAATAATAATAATAATAATAATAATAATAATAATAATAATAATAATAATAATAATAATAATAATAATAATAATAATAATAATAATAATAATAATAATAATAATAATAATAATAATAATAATAATGATAATAATAATGATAATAATATTAATAATAATAAAAATAATAATGATAATAATAATCTTGGTAATAAAGAACAACACGATTATGTATGATTTTGCAGTACCTCGTAATAATAATAATTGAGGGGGTTGAGTTGATGTAAGGTGTTTTTGTAGATTATATTTTGATATGATATTGATTTTTTTATTTGCATGATGGAAGGAAGGAAAGTGTTGGTGGATATTTGATTGTGACTGTACCGTAGTAGTGTGCTTGTTAGGGGAATGGGAGAAGGTTGGAAGGAAGAATAAGGGTAAACTGTGGTAATGTGTATAGAGAATGAGATTGAAGTAAGAAGCGAGAAGGAAGGAAAGCAGGAATGATGAGAGAGAGATAGTTACAAGGAGTTACAAGGAAAAGAAGTACCCTAGGAGACCTTACGATCCATACAAATAGGGTAACTGTGGGTTTAGTTGTGCAAGTATGTGACCGTCCTCGAATGTGTCATGTGAAACCATCAAGGAACACTCGCACAACGGCTTAAACACCTAGACGGTGGTGGTTTAAGACTTTGTCTAATCTGGACTTGAACTGATCCACAGAGTTGCTGTTGACTACATCAGCAGGAAGCACGTTCCAAGTACCGCAGATGCTGTATGTAAAGAATTTACCACACCGATCACGGTTGTATCGCTTCAGTTCAAGTTTGTAGCCATGATTCTTGGTTGTTCCCTCACTGAGTTGGAAAATGTCCCTGTGGTCTACATTGTCAAAACCTCGTAGTATTTTAAACACTTCGATAAGCTGACCACGCAGTCTCCGAGTTTCCAAAGAAAACAGGTTGAGTTCTACCAACTGATCTTTATAGCTCTTGTGTCTAAGAGAGGGTATAAGTTTGGTTGCCCTGGCTTGCACTCGTTCCAATCTCGCGATATCCTTTCGGTAAGAGGGACTCCAAAACTGGACTGCATACTCCAGGTGCGGTCGGACAAGGGAATTGTACAGACAAAGTACTGTCGCTTTATGTACCCTAACATCCTTTGGGCTTTCTTCTCTGCCTGAGTCAATACACTGCTTTGAGAACTTGAGGTCGCTAGAGAGAGAGATAGAGAGATACAGAGAGAGATAGAGAGAAACAGAGAGAGATAGAGAGATACAGAGAGAGATAGAGAGATACAGAGAGAGACAAAGAGATAGAGAGTGACAGAGACAGACAGACAGAGAGGGAATAATATCTGTAAAGAGAAGGATAGGCTGGAAATTTCGGCCTGGTACCCAAGATTTCATCCACCTGCTTTCATCATCATTCTCTCTCTCTCTTTCTCTCTCTCTCTCTCTCTCTCTCTCTCTCTCTCTCTCTCTCTCTCTCTCTCTCTCTCTCTCCTATTTTTGTTTCCCATCTTGTGTGTGTGTGTGTGTGTGTGTGTGAGAGAGAGAGAGAGAGAGAGAGAGAGAGAGATATTGTGTGTGTGTGTGTGTGTGTGAGGGAGAGATAGTGTGTGTGTGTGTGAGAGAGAGAGAGTGTGTATCCAATTCGCCGTTTAATATTGTAATACCTTAAAGTTTCATCAAGTTTCTATTAAACATTACATATTAAACATTTGTGTATGTTTACTTTCCACCCTTCCATGCCTATTTATTTATTTTTTGGTATGACGTCTTTCTGACCTACATTATTTTCTTCTTTTCATTTACTTTTTATTTTTTCCACTGCTCCTCCTTTCCTATTCACTGTCTCCTGTCTTTCTGATCTACATTTATTTTCTTCCCCTATTTCATTTACGTATTATTTCTTCCACTGTCCTTGCTTTCCTATTCAGGCCTAGTTACACACACACATTGCACATTACACACAACGAAGTATAATCACTCCACACACACACACACACACACACACACACACAACGAAGTATATTCAACTCTCTCTCTCACACACACACTGAATTGCACACAGAGACACACACACATATACTGATTTGCACACACACACACACACAGTCTTCACCCTTTCTCTTCTCATTTTATTCACATGGAAACACACACACACTGCGACAGTATTAAGTTATCGTAAATGCATATATATCCTTACTTGTTCCATTAATTTAAAAGGCAATACACTCACCATAAACATAAAATGCTCATCGAATGACCTTCTAATATTTCTGCCTTCCTTCCTATACCTTCCCTACGTAGGGGGATATTGTCTATAGTAACGTGGGCGATACTTATAGAGAATGAGAGAGAGAAATAGAAGGAGAGAGAAAGAGAATCCCTTTACCTTGCATGGGACCTAATACGTCATTTGATCAACAGCGGGAGGTTTATGAGAGAACCAACCTAAGATAGTCCACCAACAGAGTCCCTCCCTGCCTGCCTGTGTGTGTATATATGTATGTATATATGTATGAGTAAACAGTGTGGCAGCCCCAGAGTAATTACCATCATCAGTCGTAAATGTTGATATAATTCATCACAATCTTCAGAGTAGGTTAGATCTGATACAGTCACGAGCGAGAGACATTATATATATAGTATACAGCAGCAGCCTTGGTATTCAGTATTTTCTGAACCCGTATTCACAAAAAAACAAGAACATGAAAGAAAACCCTTCAAAAGCTCCGGCTCTTAATGATTCAAGTGAAATAATAAAATATCCATATGTAAAGGTCTCAAAAATATTAATCATATTTTATCTGGATTTCCGTATTCATATGGTTATATTGAAATTTTGTAAATGAACCCTTTTTATTGAGGGTGAACCCCTCGGTTGAACCCCCTCTCGGTTGAAAAAATGATTCAATGTCAGTAAAAGAAAATGGATGGTAGTGAGTGAGTGAGTCAGTTGAACCATTTTAGAAGTTGTCGCCCCAAGAAGAAGAACAAGAACAATAATTACGATAAGACCTTGAGCTCTCAGCTGAAGCCGGAGCTAAAAACAAGGTTCACTCTTAACTTAATATTTTATTCGTAAGCATTCATTCATGACGAGGACTCATAGTACCCGACAACACTGCTTCTAATTCATACCAACAGCTCATACACAATAGAATAACAAAACCATTTACTGCTTCGAAATGAACCTGAAGCAATATGGTGGTGAGGTCAGACATGTAAACACACGAACAAGTCCAAACTCTAATAAGATGTTTTGTGAATGTGTTGTTATTAATTACCAAAATATTTACTAAGATGGATGGAAAGTGTCGGTGGATTATATTATTGTACACTGACAATCCAAAATGTGTATCCAGGCTTGCTTCGAATAGCCTGATCGAATATTAAGCGAGTATCAAGCAATTACAAAACAGGATAAGCGTTGTAATTGGTTCACTAGTTTGTCAAATGATTCGAAACTTCAATGAGACCTGAGTACAAATTTTGGATTGCTACTGTACAATGGGGCCATCCACAAACTGGCAGGGACTTGCCAGATTCGCCAGATGAAATAATTATACATATTTGTTATGGGTATACTAATAATTGGTTGTTGTATACCTTCTTTTTGCCATAGAAATATTCAATACTATATTATAAACTTTTAAGTACTGTAGTTAACGATATGTAGGTATAAATAATAAAAGTAACCTAATGTATAGATAAATCAGCTGTAAACATACCGGTACGAAGACGACCACTCACGTCTACTCTTCACATTTTATATTTGATTTATTTGATTTCGAGTCACAATCTGTCACTACACACATATATACAGACATTT
The DNA here is from genome assembly GCA_034508575.1 of Petrolisthes manimaculis. Classification (NCBI taxonomy): domain Eukaryota; kingdom Metazoa; phylum Arthropoda; class Malacostraca; order Decapoda; family Porcellanidae; genus Petrolisthes; species Petrolisthes manimaculis. The sequence goes on from JAWZYT010000362.1 coordinate 53,493, forward strand.
TGAAAATAAATAATAAAGCAAGAAGGTATACACTGGCTGAGTTTGAATTGTGTACCGAGTCTGGCAGCAGTGATACCAGATCTCTATAGTTGTAGGTAAGGAAACAAATAATATGTTGCATTATATTTAAGTACTAACTTGGCATTGCACAAATAGTAAATCACTTGCTCAGTAATATTGGCAAGTAATTTACCAGGTAAAATCGTGGTATATAGCATAATTTGAATATAGAAATAGATTAATAGTCTACAGAAAACGTCATTGCCGGCACTTATAACTGGTAAAGTCATGGTCTAATGTACTGCAACACCTTCCAATGAGATGGCTTCGAAAAATGATCCGAAACTATAGCTGTTGGTGTGTGCAATTTTGGTTCATAAAATTAACTCAAATAGCTCGCTTTTATTCACCAGGTTGCAGTACATTAGTCCATGACTTTACACGAAAAGAGAATTAACAGTTCTCAATGTACCAGTTATAAGTTCATACGTGGCTCAACGAGGGTAAGAATTTTTTTTTTTATATTATTATCTTATTAGTTTCTCCGAACTATATAATTATGTCACAAAACATGTTGATATCGCTTTGTACACTCGTGATACATCATTTCTGACCAGAGTGTGAGGAGCAGAAAGCTTCAAATCACCTGCATGGTATTGTTCATTTCCCCCCACCCAGTACACCTATATCCAATTCAAACCATAAAACTTACTCCCCTCCTCCATCTTGTGGATCTGAAGATAAGTAACAGGCATAACCAGTCCTATTTTGGGTTCGTGTGTTTAGCCTTGACCTTCAACATTCTGAGGGAGACAGTCAATACAGAAATGTTGAAGGTGAACCAAGAGCAGCCTGTTGTAAGCACGCATGTTGTAAACAAACACATACACACACATACATATTTATACATACATACACACACACATACACACACATACACATACGTACATACATGCATACACATATACATACACACACACGTACACACACACACACACATACACATATACACACATTACGAGGTAGCTGTATATTGCAACACCACACGCACACACATACACATACACACATATACATACATACACACACACACACACGTTCATTTTAGAGTAATCTGTATGCATTGATATATAAAATACACATACACACACATACATATAATATTTTCAGTACTGTAAGAATGGGCTAATGGTGTCCAAAGTCAGAAACACCGAATAGGACAAATATGAGCAAGAGAAAACACGAAGAAAAAGTGTCATGTCAACCCATCATATCTTGTTGATATTCTTGTGTTAATACATACAGATCGAGTATTCATTAGTGCTATGTAATCCCATACGAGTAAATTCATGTAAATACTATACACACACCTCTGTCCCTGGAAAACGTAGATTGGTAGATTGATTGTTATTAGGTGACACAACAGCGAAGTCATATAAGGGGCCAGAGAAAGGTGATAGAGAGGTGTGACAGCAAGCAGGATGGAAATAAAATGAAATGAGACAGAGACAGAGACAGACTGAGAGACAGAGAGAGAGAGAGAGAGAGAGAGAGAGAGAGAGAGAGAGAGAGAGAGAGAGAGAGAGAGAGAGAGAGAGAGAATAAAGAGAGCCAGAGACCTGAAAAACGTATCTACCTAGTTTTTTTCGTGTTTGAAGTGTTATTATTATATTAGAATTATATAGCGAAGCCGCTTTTCTTGTTGCTGGTGACTAGATGGCAATAAAGTCCTCCAACCATTAGACCCTCAACAACCCTACAGTTAAGCTCACATTAAGGGGGTGCGTGAATAGGGGGACAGGCTTGGGGGGTGCGGGAATAGGGGGATAAGCTTGGGGAGTTGGGGAATAGGGGGACAGGCTTGGGTGGGAGGGGTTAGGGGGGTGCTGGAATAGAGGTCATTCTTCCTACCCCCCCAAGCCTGTCCCCCTATTCCAACACTCCCTTAAGGAGAAAAACTGTTAACGGTATACTGGAGTGCTATTGAATACTCCAACTTATGGAACGAAACAGATCCCCAGTAGTAATATTGAGTTAATTTGTTTCTTGGGATGGGTTGGAGGATTTAGTTAACTTTACACATCCATTTCCTTCCACATCACCTCCTCCTCTTATATATTATATTCCCCTGACCAAACTCCAACTTGCCAAGCCTCCCACCCACGTACTACACGGCTTCCAAAATTGTCGAAAATTGCCTCATGATGACAACTTGGGAAAATTCGCTTGCCTCAATGCAAAAAAAATGCTGAGTTTTTGATATATATATATATATATATATATATATATATATATATATATATATATATATATATATATATATATATATATATAAAGCACGTAATACCTCTCCTACATTTTCTCTTCACCTCCACATATGACCATTCACAACACTGCCACCACCAACACCAACACCACCACCACGACCCTCGCTACGCCTGGTGGCCACGATAAGGGACTCTTAATCACCTTCCCTCCACGACACTTTTATCACTGCCCTCACTCCCGTACCCCATTATCATCTCTCTCCTCACGTCACCACCTACTTCCACTCCACACAAAAGCAATCTTCTCATTTTTTTTCTGAAGGCAAGAAAAAAGCCTGAACTTGAAATTTTCTTCACTTTTTTTTATCAATATTCTTCATTAGTTAACTTTGATGGGTCGCTTCCTTAATTAAGTAATACAAGAGTTAACCAATATAGTACAGTCATGGTCAAAAGTCCCTGTAACCTGGTGAATAAAAGCAACGAGCCATTTGAGTGAATCTTATGAATCAATATTACACACACCAGCAGCTTTAGTTTCGGATCATTTTTCGAAGCCATCTCATTGGAAAGTGTTGCAGGACTATTGACCATGACTGTACTATCCTCTCAGTCTTTTATCTTCACGACTGGTCAATTCTGCAACACTTTTATTATCCCTCTTTTCCCCTTCAATAGGACTTATGCTCTTTTAAGGGGGAAGTTTTGTGTTGGTAATTCTGGAGCAACTGAATCCTCCAAACTATTCCAAGCAACAGAACACCATTATATTTGCTCTTCTGTTCCTGTTTGCTCTTCAGGTCCTGAAAAATTTAGTGACAAGAAAAGAGAGAAAATAGAATATAACAAATGTGGTGACAAGAGAACAACAAAATAAGACAGAAAGTGGAAGAAAAGAAAAGGCAAAATAAAAGGGACAACCAATAAATTAGAAGATGGTGAGGAGCGAGAAGAAAAGAGGAAATGAAAAACAAAACACATATAATACAAGGAAGGAGAGGAGAAGAAAGGAGGATGCTCAGAGTGGTGGAGAGACATAAAAAAAAAAGAGAGAGAGAGAGAGAGAGAGAGAGAGAGAGAGAGAGAGGTGAAAAATATGATGGATAGGGTAGGGAAAATCACTATAAATAAAGGCTGCATATGGCTACTCTGTGTGTGTGGGATGAGAGGAGAAGAGAGGGGAACATTGAGGGGAAGGAAGGGATGGATGGGTGCATGGATTGACACTGAGGGGAAATGAACGAGGAAGGAATGCACAGTGAAGGGTGAATTTAATGTACAGTTGCCAAAAAAAACAAGAACATGAAGGAAAACCCTTCAAACGCTCCGGCTTTTAATGATTCAAGTGAAATAATAAAATATCCATAAGTAAAGGTCTCAAAAATATTAATTATGTTTTATCTGGATTTTCGTATCCATATGGTTATATTAAAATTTTGTAAATGAATCCTTTTTATTGAGGGTGAACCCCTCGGATAAATGATTCAATGTCGGTAAAAGAAAATGGATGGGAGGAAGAGAGTGAGTGAGTGAGTCAGTTGATCCATTTTAGAAGTTGTCGCCCCAAGAACAACAACAATAATTACGATAAGACCTTAAGCTCTTGGCTGAGGCCGGAGCTAAAAAGGTATTGCGACAACTATTGATACAACATTTAATAATATATTAATGTCCATAGTAGTTGTTTGTAGGGATTATAAATTTGTATTACAGAAGGATATGTATATTTATTTTCTTTCTGTTATACATGCTTATAGTTCCTACAAATAGTTGGGGATATTACAATGGTTAAAGTTCTATCAAGATTTGTTGCAATACCTTTTTTGGCAACTGTACAAGGAAGGTGGAATAGAAAATAGAGAGAGAATGTAGATAGAAGGTGGAATGGAAAATAAAGAGAATATAGATAGAAGGAGGAATGGAAAATAGAGAGAGAATGTAGATAGAAGGTGGAATGTTATATAAAGAGAATGTAGATAGAAGGTGGAATGGAAAATAGAGAGACGGATGGAAAAGTTTAATTTAACTGGGATTGGTCATCATTACGTAACTTTTCACAAAATTCATTTTGAATACCGTAATACTACTGTCCATAAAGTGCTCTCTCCTAAGGGGGAAATTCGGTGGTGGTAAATTTGAAGCAACTGAATCCTCCAAACTATTCCAAGCAACAGAACACCATTATCTTTGCTCATCTGGTCTTGTTTCCTGGTATACCTTGGAGGAAGCAAGACACTCCAATGTACCAAAAAAGAATTACCACCTTAAACCATCGGTGTTGTTATATTAGTTTTTCTACGAGCATTGTTCATCACTAAAATAATACACTATGCAGCAGCAGTGACAGTCTACTGAAATAATATTATATGCAGCAGCAGCAGCAGCAGCAGCAGCAGTGACAGTCTACTGAAATAATATTATATGCAGCAGAAGCAGCAGCAGTGACAGTCTACTGAAATAATATTATATGCAGCAGCAGCAGCAGCAGCAGTGACAGTCTACTAAAATAATATTATATGCAGCAGCAGCAGCAGCAGTGACAGTCTACTGAAATAATATTATATGCAGCAGAAGCAGCAGCAGCAGTGACAGTCTACTGAAATAATATTATATGCAGCAGAAGCAGCAGCAGCAGTGACAGTCTACTGAAATAATATTATATGCAGCAGCAGAAGCAGCAGCAGCAGTGACAGTCTACTCAAACACTGAGTTCATAACTGGCTCACCTTTTGTTGAATGGATGGAAAACTTTTATGACAAACAACATAAACATTGGCATCTAACATGTTACAGGAAACGAAAATGTTGACTTGTCGCAATTAACAGGCTTCCTGGTTGAAACTGCAATCAGCGTGTTGAAAGCCAGGTATAGTGCCACGTATATATATATATATATATATATATATATATATATATATATATATATATATATATATATATATATATATATATATATATATATATATATATATATATATATATATATATATATATATATCCTGTGTTCCCTCGGTGGAATCGCGCCTCTCAACTTGTGACTGATAATCGTTGTAGCTTAAAATTTATGTACAGTCGTGATACATAATTCCTGACCAGAGTGTGAGGAGTAGAAAGTTCGAATCGCCTGGTATTGCTCATTTCCCCTCCCAGTACATATATAGAGGCTGAGTTCGAATGCAGGGTATGTTTGTGTGTGTGTGTGTGTGTGTGTGTGTGTGTGCCGTTCGTCTCTGGTCAGAGATTTCGAATCACGAGTGTACAGTCATTCATAAAAATTAAGACCCCAGGCCAGTCACCTTTTTATACGTGTGATATCGGTTCTGGCAACAGTGTATGTGACGTCAGTGATGGCACTTGAGATATGAAGTTGATCTGCTCGATTCACTTTGAACAAAGGGTAGATGAGACGAAGCCTGAGTTGAAATAAAGTTTGGAGCAAACCAACCTTCCTCCAAACACCACACACACCAACACCTCTGACGTCATGTACAGTCGGCGGCAAAAGTCCTGTCGCCTCACCTGCTTCACCGAGACAGGCAGTGTTCATGGACTCGAGAAATACGCACGTTTTCTCCACCTAATAATCTCGAGTCTATGAAAATCGCGTGCCTCGGTGAAGCAAGTGAGGCGACAGGACTTTTGCCGCCGACAGTACAATGTTACCAGAATCTATATCACACAAATTAAAAGGTGTCTTGCCTGGGGTGTCTTTATTTTTATGAGTGACTGTACATGTTGCTTTAATTTGAGTGAAGCTATACGAGGTGTTGGGTACTTCAAGTGTATACCACTAAATGAGACAGTAATGCTTTATGGTGTTGGCTGCTTCTCTTATGTCCCACTAGATAACGAAGCATTATTTATACAAGTCACTCTCTGGAAAGAACAGCTATACCGCTACACACAACACTTTGGAAAATGGTTGGGTATCTTCTACTCGTATCAGTCGTATGTATGCTGTGAGTTGGTGACGACACAGGGTATATTTATTTTCTTGACGTGTCGGCGTGGCCAGGATTCATGAATGGCAGCGAGAACCCTCAGATCACCTCGAAAAATATCAGACGTTTGGCATAGAGTCGTGGACTAGATAGATGCTGTGCAATCCGTCGTTCTATCTGCTCTGCCATGCATCGCCTTTGGTGGTGAATGTCAGTGGGTGAATCTATCAGGAAGCCAGCCAGCCAGCCATCTCATGTTAGTAGTGGGTGTTAAAGGGGATACTCACTTGAGACTTCACTTCACTTCAGGTTTAACACTCCTTCCTTCCTTTGATCCCTTGTGCTTGGTCAGTGTCCGAGCCCACACTCACTCACTCACCCTTTATCCACCCAAACCTCCCCCTCAACCCTTCACTCCTACTCCTATTTCTCCTTCCTTAACCCTTGCTGCTCTTCATCCTACTAGGTTCTCCGGCTTCTCCTCCTCCTCGTTCTCCTCCCATTCTTCCTCCTCCTCCTCCTCCTCCTCCTTCTCCTCCCACTCTTCCTTCTCTTCAACTTAATTAGAGAGTGAAGTCTATTCAGCTTAATTAACTAAACGTAGATGATAAGGCGACCTAATCGAATTCCTCATAATGTTTAAAGGTTTAAGTAATCGAAATATTCACGACTATTATCCTTTCTCTTAACAGGTAATTAGTAGCTTAGAACTAAACAGCCTCGTAAGGATCAACAAATCTGTCATTGTTTGATTTCCTTTGTACACTCGTGATCCCTGACCAGAGACCAACGACAGACACACACACACACACACCACACACACACACACACACACACACACACACACACACACACACACACACACACACACACACACACACACACACACACCCTGTATTCGAACTCAGCCTCTATAGGTGTACTGGCCAGGTGGGGAAATGAGCAATACCAGGCGATTTGAAGCTTTCTGCTCCTCACACTCTGGTCAGAAATTATGTATCACGAGTGTTCTGTACTTATATCTACTTTTACAAACAACTGTAAATCAAAACCCAGGGAATTTTACTGTATAGCTACTGTTCTATAGATGAAAAAAAAAAAAAAGTTAATCATGATCGCCTTATAGAAAACAATACAACATTTTTTATCAATCTAAATGAATTCCTCTCCTCAGTAATTCTCTCTCTCTCTCTCTCTCTCTCTCTCTCTCTCTCTCTCTCTCTCTCTCTCTCTCTCTCTCTCTCTCTCTCTCTCTCTCTCTCTCTCTCTGTCCTTAAATTACTGCCCACTTCATCATTTGAGATTTTTCACTCATCCTTTACAATTCTTCTTCTGTCCTCCTTCTTCTCCCTGAGGTATACAGGGAGCTACGTATACCTCGCCAGTATCCCTGATTTTCGTAATTGGGGCATTCACTTCTCAGCCTGTCCCTTTTTTTCATTTGTTAGCTTTTGTGTTTATGCTCCCACATCTCAATAATCTTCTTCCTCCGGCATCATATAACTTTGATGCTTTAGTTCCTAATAAAATAATCAATGAATCGATCCTTCAGGACCTTGTAAGCCTAGTGTATTATATATATATATATATATATATATATATATATATATATATATATATATATATATATATATATATATATATATATATATATATATATATATATATATATATATATATATATATATATATATATATATATATATATATATCACACACCCAAGGACATTCACAACCTTTAATTCCGCTCTAGAACTTCATTACTTTGGGCATAAACACCGATCTGGACTTTGCCTAATTTTCCTGGCATGAGTTGATTGTTAACCATAATGAAGGTAAACAAAACTCGTTGTTGTGTTGAATCAAAAAGAGTCAATTCGTCACTAATTGCGAGGGTCACCACCATTCCTGGAACATACTGAAGATAAATAAACCTTTAGTGCGACACCGGTCTAAGTTTAGATTACTTCTTTTATTTAAGGTACAAGTTAATGCAGTCATATATACGATACTGTAAGAAGTGAGAATCTATTTGTTTATAATTGATATGGTCACCAAATATCCCTTTCAATCGTTTCCCACGCATTTCTTCACTCCCTGTCACTTCTTTCATTCCTTCCCTGTTCCCTAGCATCTGCCTTCCTCCTTTTTTCTCGTTTAAGCCTTTTCGTTACTTCTTTTATACCTTCTCTCTCCTCACCTTTCCTTTCTTCCCCATTTCAACACTATGATTTTATTTTCTGTTTTCTCGTCCTTCCGTCTTCTTCCTGTTTCGTCTTTCCTTTCCTTTATATACTGCTGTTCCTTCTTCAGTTACTCCTTGCTATTTACCTTAACTTCACTTCTCTCTTCAGGCTTTCCAACTCCCTTTCCTTAACCCCTACTGTCCGGCTGACACTAAACTTGCCTCCCGCTTTTTACTCGCCTCTACCCACAAAATTCCTCGATTTCCCCTATTTTCACAACGTTCTCACTCTTAACCTATAGAGTGTGCTGACTTTAAAATTATTTCTTCCTTACCTTCAACTCTTCCTCTTTTGAATGGTACCATCTGGAGGGCTCTATGATGTGTAGATATGGAGATAGTGCGAGTTGAAGTAGACCAATTTTTGCTTGGGAAGCGCCACATGTTTGTGCACGTAGCGCGACTGTGGCCTTGGTGTACAATTAGCCGCTAAACACCTTCATATAATCACTACAGTATATTCTTATTACGACTATTATTCATCGTGTGTCACTATCACAGCACTAAAAATAATATGTACACTTGTAAGAATATATCATCGTGTCACTGTCACGTCCATATATTCACTATGGTATTTTCTTATTACTACGATTATCTATCGTGTGTCTTCACCTCACCTTACCTTACTTCACTTCACCTCACTTTACCTCACCTCACTTCACTTGACAGTCACATCATATATAAGCAGCCTGTAGAACCCACGTGTACACTAGTTTACCATCCGCCTATGTATGTTTGGTCTCTATTAGTGGCGAGATGTAAGACTTTACTGTACACTCTTATGAATGAATTTGGTGTGTCAGGGCACAGATTCGGACACGCACAAACACTTATTTTATAACTCAGCCTTCATGACGATCAGAAGGCAACTGAGTGGGTAGTGGATCGATATTGTGATGCTGTTTACTAGCCCGCTAAAAAGAAAAACCCGCCCAACATAGCGCTGCATGGCGGAAAATAGCTATGACCGTCAGCCGGACTCCACGTACCGACGGTGCAAAACGTCTGTCAACAAACTATAACTTTTTATCACTTTACTTTCTTTTGTAGCCAAGCACCTCACAAGTAACCAGCCATTCCAGCTTCATGTGTGGCCAACTGTACATGTGTCAGAATGTTTAATTAAGATATGCATAAGGGGAAAATAACACTGTTTTTTCTATGATTTTTCTGAATATGATGCTTCGTGTCCCTATATTACCCCAACAAACGATAAATTAAATACGAGAGAGCTATATACCACATCCACCATTCCTATTATGTCTTTCATTTTCCTCCCTAAACACTTTGCGTTCTCTCTCTCTCTCTCTCTCTCTCTCTCTCTCTCTCTCTCTCTCTGCCATTCCATTTTGTCTTTCATTTTCCTCCACAAACACTTTGCTTTCGCTCTCTCTCTCTGAATTTATCCTCTTTCCATTCTCCTGTCAACCTTCTCTCTTTATCTGACCCACCATTCCATGTTGTCTTTCTTTGTCCCTGCCAACCCCTGTTCTCTCTCTCTCTCTCTCTCTCTCTCTCTCGCTCTCTCTCTCTCTCTGCTAACTTATTCCAGCATACTCCCGCATCTCTCTCTATCTCTATATCTCTCTCTCTCATGGACTAATAAGCACACCATTGCCTGGGAGCAACTAACTAGACATTAGGGTTTGGGGAGAGAAGATAAGATAAATATAATACTCTCCTCTCCTCTCCTCTCCTCTCCTCTCTCACTTCTCTCCTCTCCTCTTCTTTCCTCTCTCCTCTCCTCTCCTCTCCTCTCCCCTCTCCTCTCACTTTACCAATTTCCTGTCCTTCCTGTGTTTCTGCTGCTGTTCATCATATCAGTACTCCCCACCTTGCACCTCATTATATCCTGCTAATAATATAATTCAACAAATCAATTTACTCCATTCTACAATATTAAGGGGGTGTGGGAATAGGGGGACAGGCTTGGGGTGGGTAGAAAGCCTGTCCCCCTATTCCCGCATCCCCCCACTCCCCCCCAAACCCTGTCCCCTACTCCCACACCCACTAAATTCATTCGATAAACTTACTCCACTTTCTACAATACATTCTACAATAATATTTTACTTCAATCAAATAATTTACTTCATTCTAAAAGCTTTACGTCATTCAAAAAATATACTTTGTTTTAATAATTCACTTTATTTTCATTTTGTTTTCACTAAATAAATGACTTCATTATTTTTCTATTGAATTCATAGTGTTTAAGTCTGCTAAAAATTTAATCAGTATATTTGACAGGCGATAAAAGGGAATAATAATTATTATTAAATGTCGTGTGAGTGAATTAGAAACACTACAGATTTTTATATACTTTTTCTTTACTAAAAAAAAAAAGAGAGAGAGAGAGAGAGAGAGAGAGAGAGAGAGAGAGAGAGAGAGAAAGCAAAGTGTTTGGGGAGGAAAATGAAAGACATAATTGAATGGTGAGGTCAGATAAGAGAGAGAGAGAGAGAGAGAGAGAGAGAGAGAGAGAGAGAGAGAGAGAGGATTGGAAGATATACTTGATTTTATTAAGGGGGTTGGGGAATGCGGGAATATTAGGTGACAGGTGACTTGGGGTGGGTAGAAAGTTTGTCCCCACCTCCCTAACCCCCCCACCCCCCCAACCTCTAGCCTGTCGTCCCCCTACTCCCGCACCTCCCAAACCCCCACCCCCCTAACCCCTCCCCAAACCACCTGTCCCCCTATTTCCACACCCTCTTAATTAAACTCAATTAAACCAAATAATCTTCCTTACTCTAACAAAGTGAATTGGAAAGACTACTTATTTTTCTAAAGTATAAACTGTACTAAAATAAATAAATCTTCCTTCCTTTAATAAACTATACTGTAAACAAACTATATACTATACTTTAAAAAAAAAATCTAAAACTTTCCTTGCTCTAATAAACTATACTATACTTTAAAAAATGACCTTCCTTGCTGTAACAATGAAGTCGTCTGTTTCGTGGCAATGTTTTGGAGGAATCAGCAGGAGCCCCTCAAAATCAACAACCAAATAATATGACTTGTCCTGTTGGTATGTAAAGTAGAACGACGAGGGGAAAGATGATAAGAGACCTGCTACAATAAGGAAAATACAGCTCTTTTAGAAACTTTTAAGAAATATACCTTACAATGAATGATACACTTTTGGCGTTGACTCCAGAATTTATAAGTCACAGAGAAGTCCTGTAGCTCAATATAATATTTTATATGAGGGAGCTGAGGTATGGAAAATCTTCAAGTACGATACAACTTGTTCTCATATCCCATTTCAGAGCTTCTCTTAATTATTATTATAATATATATATATATATATATATATATATATATATATATATATATATATATATATATATATATATATATATATATATATATTTGACAATATACAAATTACATACATATCATTCGGTTTCGCTATCCTTTGGAAGCTCAATAATTTATGCATAGAGTGTGATTTGATTGGAGTTTTATCTATACACAAATTATTATATATAAATATATGGCGTAAAAACTCAATGAAACTCATATATAGTTACAGCTGATATGAAACTAGTAATTATTATATGGCCTAAAACTGAATGAAACTAATATATAATTACAACTGATATGAAACTTTCCCTGAACCATATGAATTAATTATGAAAAAACAACACACACTTTGTGGGAAACCCTGTAACGTGTTCAGAGTCGCCTTCACGTATTAATGGAATATGTTAAGGTGGTAATTCGCTTTTGTTACATTGGAGTGCCTTGATTCCTCCAAAGTATGCCAGGAAACAGGACCAGGAGTGATAGTGGAAGAAAGGAGGGACAGCAGCAAGCCCAAAGGAAAAAAAGAAAGAAGGAAAGGAGGGATAGTAAAAGAAAACAGGGACAGACAGCAGCAGCAAATCACGAAAAATAAAGAAGAAAAGAATTCCACCAAGGAGACACCACGGAAAAGTAAAATATCTCCCAGTCTTTCTGTGAGAATAATCGAAGATGCCGCCGGCTGAGTGGGAAGCGGAAAAGACTGAGGCCTCCGGGGGGGCAACTTGTCATTATCAATCACTGACTTTTATTTCGGATTCGAATAACGCGTTAGCAGGATAAAAAAAAGATAAAAAAGGGAGGCTGAAATTTTGCAGCCCCAAGGAGCGTAAAGGATAAAGTTGCATCGGGTTGGTTGGCTCTCGTGCAGACCTATTTGTATGTGTTGTTTGTTTCTTTAGTGTTTGTTGATTGGTTTGGATATAATATTATTATTTGTTTTTGTCTGCCTCTCCACCACTACCACCACAATCACTATCACTGCATCGCTTCACTACCACCACAACCACCACCACCACTTTATCACTTCACCACCACCACCACCACCACCTCCACCACTTTATGGCTTCCTATTTATCATCACTACGACCACAAGGAATAATTGAATTCACCACCACCATAATTATCCAATTTCTCTTATTTCCAATTTCTATATGTGTTCACGCTGTTGTAATCCTCCTTCACTTAAGATAAACTCAAGTATATGAAGTCCAATCAGATGGGACAGCGATGAATTTATTCTCTTCACATCTGCAAAATCGTCTTCAATACATAATCTCTCTCTCTCTCTCTCTCTCTCTCTCTCTCTCTCTCTCTCTCTCTCTCTCTCTCTCTCTCTCTCTCTCTCTCTCTCTCTCTCTCTCAGCTATTTACTATTGAAATTGTGTGTAAAGTAATCAGTATATACTATATATATATAGGTAAATCAGACCACATGTGAGAAGGTACAGTCACGAGCACTACTAAGTATACAGGTGTGCGTCGAATACCTATAGAGACAGTAAATAATAAATGCACAATAAAATCTCCATTGGAATGATTTCGTTGGTGAATTGGACTGTTCAAAGCTTCAACCAAAGCTGTATACTTATTAGTGCTCGTGACTGTACAACCACAATCAATTAACCGACGACACTTTCCTTCCATCATGCAAATAAATCAGTATTATATAAAAATATTATCTTACAACACTTTACGTCAACTCAACCCCCTCAATTATTATTATTATTATGAGGTGCCGCAAAATTATACATACACGTGTTGTTTTTTATTACCAAGATATTTACTACGATGGAAGGAAAGTGTAGGTGGATATTTGATTGTGGCTATACTTCCTCTCTCTCTCTATCTATCTATCTCTCTCTCTCTCCGCCACGCAAACACACACACAAAACAGAGAATAATGCCATACAATTATTCAACCCTCAAATTAGTGTGCGTAACTGTACATTATGATAGAGCGTACGTACTGGCCGGAATTACAGGCGGCTGTATATATAAATAGAATTGCGTCCACTAGTAATAAGCACAGCGTGAGGTGGACTTGTCACTAGTATGTGTGTGTTTACATACTGTGGATACTAGAACAGGTGTAAGTTCTGTCTATTCATTCATTTACTACTAGCAGCGATACTCGACGTAGTCCGGGTGAAGATCCTACATGTGGTTTTGTCAATAGATTTCCTCTAATTATTTTTATATGAACTTATTAGGAGGGTGGGAGGAGTCCATTATCCAGTGTGGTACTGGTCCCCCAGAGAATCCATATCAGCTTTACAACCCACCGGGGATTCGAACCTGGGATCTTTTGGTTAAGGCCAAATAACAGCCTTCAGCTTGGACTGCAGGGGTACTGGGATCGACCCCCCCCCCCCCCTTGGTAATTTTAAAACTTTTTAAAACTTTTTTTTTTGTAGGCCGAGGACGCTTCAAAGGCTTCACCATTCAATATAGTGTATTACTTTTTACTCAAGGTAAAACAATGCGGTCGTGCATAGCGGCTAAACAGACAGACGGAGTGATTTATATATATAGATTACAATGAGTAAAAATACAAAAATAAAACACACAGCCGGTGCTTTTATTTCGCCAAACCAACCTTACATGAATCGGTTGTGTATATGCATTTATATTACTAATATGTTGTTGGTGGAAATACAACAGCATCAGATTGGCTTAAATTGGTAGAGTCGTTCTATTGTTCCTTTCCAAACCGTAAATGAGCTCTTGTTATTTATGGGTCATTTAGCGCCATTCCAATGATTATGAGGCTGTGAACGCACCATACATATACTCCGATAATGGCTGTATCACCACCACCACCACCACCACCACTGCTACACCACAACAACAACAAAAACACAACTACATGTAAACATTACAGTATAGGTTGTAGCCAGTAGTTAGTGTTGTGTACATGTTGTTGTTGTGGTTAGGGATGGATGTACAGTTGCCAAAAAAGGTATTGCGACAAATCTTTATAGAACTTTAACTCTAGTAATATCCACAACTATTTGTAGGGATTATAAGCATGTATAACAGAAGGAACTATACATATCCTTCTGTAATACATACTTATAATACCTACAAACAACTATGGACATTAATATATTTAATATTGTATCAATAGTTGTCGCAATACCTTTTTTGGCAACTGTACATCATCATCATCATCATCATCCTTCGATACACACTATACATAATTATGCTACCTAAATATAGCAAATATAACACTATACACATAATAACTAGAGTATGACACGACAACAACACCACCACATTGTACCACTAACACACACACACACACACACACACACACACACACCAGTCCATCACTCTTTACGACTCGGGTACTGGGCACAATATCCTTGTTTTACTGATGTGATAAAACCCGAGAGAGTGACATACATACCACCCGTGATAGCAGAGTCAGCGCCAAAATCTGTGGTTATTACTGCCGCCACTGCATATAACATCACCATTTTGCAACACAGCACCTATATAGCATCACTTTAATTTGTACATTTTGCAACACCCGTAGCTAACATGACTTTGTACATTTTGCAACACAGCACATATTATTATTCTGCACATTTTGCAACACAGCACATAGCAACAGCCTATCTCTGTCTCTGTCTCTCTCATGTGGTTCGAGTCTTTCTGGCCTAGCATATTCAGTCTATCAAACCAAGTCCATGGAACCTCGTCCTCTCCAACATGACTGGCCCACCTACCACCACAGAATCAAACAAAACCTCACCTCGGTCTCATCCCATTTGATGAGTATGGTAAATCACACTGACTCCAAATGGAACACACAAAAAGGTTATTTGTTTCCCTTGATTAAATATTTCCACATCATGACAATACTGTATCACAAATTCACACTGAACCATTACACAACACTTAATTGACTACTACCTCACTGCACCATACTAGTACAGTCATGGTCAAAAGTCCAGCGAAAAACCTGGTGAATAAAAGCAACGAGACATTTGACTGAATATTTTGAACCAATATTGCACACACCAATAAAAGCTATATAATTTCGGATCATTTTTCGAAGCCATCTCATTGGAAGGTGTTCCATGACTATTGACCATGACTGTACAACATTGCTGCGCTCGTATTTAATATCAAAGTTCACTTAAAAGCTAAAAATTGTGTTGGTAAGCATTCATTCACGGGCAAAGCATAGAACCAGATGACTGCTTCTAAATAAAAATAATATAGATTTATACTTTAAGAATAACAAAAAGGTCCACTGCTTTCAATACGAGCATGGAACACGTTAGCTTGGTCAGTACTGCAACCACACAAATAAGTACACTCGTGATACATTATTTCTGACCAGTGTGAGGAGCAGAAAGCTTCGAATCGCCTGGTATTGCTCATTTCCCCACCCAGTACACCTATAGAGGCTGAGTTCGAATGCAGGGTGTGTGTGTGTGTGTGTGTGTGTGTGTGTGTGATGCCTGCAGTTCGTCTCTGTTCAGGGATTATGTATCACGAGTGTACAGTTGGCCACATGAATTCTTGTACAGGCTATATTATAGAAAGAGAGGTCATTATTCTAAAAGTACTGAAATGAATGGTCTAACCAAGTGACTCAGTGATTAGCAAAACAACAAACCTAGTTATAATGTTGTATTGCAGGGAGGGGGGGGGGGGGGGGTGCGGGAATAGGGGGACAGGCTTGGGGTGAATAGAAAGCCTCATGTCCCCTATTCCTGCACCCACCTAAACACCCTCCCCAAGCCTGTACCCCTTTTCCCATACCCCCCTAAAAAAAAACACCCTCCCAAGCCTGTCCCCCTATTCCCGCACCCCCTCAAATACCTTTCATTCACTTCATCATTCATAACTTTTGAACATATGAAATAAATATGAATTTTTTTATGGGGAAAAAATCATCATCATCCTCCATAAGGAAATCTAGAAGTTTATTTTTTAATTTATTCTTATTTTCAGATACGGTGGCTGTTTATAATCAAATAGTAGTTTTTGATAGTCGAACTTCACATAGGCTTTTTTCTTAATGTTTTTTTTTTAGTTTAGTTTTTTTTTTTTAGTTAATCTTGTTACTTGAATCGTCGTTCTTCAGAAAATATTGTTCGTTTTTTTTTTCTTTTGGTTATCCAGGGTTTTCCAGTAGAGTGTTTTCCAGTATATTGTATTCCAGTATATTGTTTTCCAGTATAGTGTTTTCCAGTATAGTGTTTTCCAGTATAGTGTTTTCCAGTATAGTGTTTTCCAGTATAGTGTTTTCCAGTATATTGTTTTCCAGTATAGTGTTTTCCAGTATAGTGTTTTCCAGTATAGTATTTTCCAGTATAGGGTTTTCCAGTATAGGGTTTTCCAGTATAGGGTTTTCCAGTTTAGGGTTTTCCAGTATAGGGTTTTCCAGGACTAGAACAAACAGTCTTACTTTATCTTCACACACAACCAACCTGCCACCAACCAAGATAAGAGTTAGATGTGGAGGAGGAGGAGTTGTTATTGTTGAAGTTCCTCAAGCTGTATGTCTGACCGAGCAGCCCCGAGTGGTGGTGGAGGAGCTAGTTGTAAGCACCGGTAATAGCCAAACTCTGTCTCCTCCTGCTTCTTCTTCCATCCCCAAAATGCATCCACGAGTGAATAAGGTGATCAGAAAAAAGTGAATTCAGTCTCGTCCATGTGTAGTCGTTCATTCCAGTAAGAAAGAGAAGGGTAGATTCCTCCTCCTCCTTGGAATAACTTTGTACAGCCACAACACAGTCAAATAACTGCCGTCACTTTCCTTCCATCCATCGTACACATGTCAATTTATAAACATACAACGACACCTTACGTCAACTCAACCCCCTTATTTATTATTATTATGACGTGCTGCAAAATCATACACGTGTTGTTCTTTATTACCAAGATATTTATTACGATGGAAGGAAAGTGTTGGTGGATATTTGATTGTGGCTGTACATTTTTGTGCCTTGGATTATATACGTATATCAATGCTTTTACCAACATTAAAAGAAGTGAACACACACACACACACACACTCACAACTCATATCACTCATGGGAGGAAACCTTACTGTAAAGTCAAATGGAATCGTGAGCTTTGGGTAAACAGGATAGAGGGGTACACGATATCACCAAACCGTACCAGAAAACCGAAAGCTTCAGTGTACAAAATAGAGGATTCGTTTTCTTGTATTATTCAGAGAGTTACGTAGACTCAAAATCCCTGCAAGCCAACGAGACATGAATGTTAAATTCACGTTACATGTGCTATGGAAATATGCTATAACATGCTATAACATTCCCTCTTGCCTGCATGGATTATATAAAAAGGGTTGGTTGGGGTCTTCATTTCGTGTCTGCCTTTCCTGTTGGTTCTCCCCCCATATTCCCTTGCCTTTCCCTTTCCTTCCCCACCACCTCCCCCCTTGCTAGGACACTGAACTTGGGATAGAAGTTACTATTATTATGGCCGCTCGCTTCCTGGCTTGGCTCTCGGTGTAATATCCCAAACCTTCTTTCTTTCTCATGGTTCAGGGACATGTGTTGCGATTTCTCTTGGCAAGATATATAATTGACGTATCATCCTCATCCTTATATTAGAGACCACTGATGATGTATGTACAGCCACAATCAAATATCCACCAACACTTTCCTTCCATCATAGTAAATATCTTGGTCATAAAGAACAACACATGTAGGATTTATCAGCAGTTCATAATAATAATAATTGAGGGGGTTGAGTTGACGTAAGGTGTTGTTGTAAGACTATATTTTGATATGATACTGATTCATTTGCACGATGGAAGGAAAATGTCGGTGGTTATTTGATTGTGGCTGTACACTCACAATCCAAAATTTGTATCCAGGTCTTGTTGAAGTTTCGAATCATTTGACATACTAGTGAACCAATTACAACGCTTATCCTGTTTCATGTTTGCTTGAGCTCGCTTAAATACTCGATCAGGTTATTCGAAGCAAGCCTGGTTACATATTTTGGATTGCAAGTGTAGCAAGATCCCTTCAAACTTTTTCCATGATTAATATGAAAGATTTGACAGGTATATCTCACCTTTATTTATATCCAAACCATACCTTCACCTACCTTGACCTAACCTAATTTGATTATCCTTACTTCAACTTATTCTCATCTAAAAGACACATGCTGCCTCTCCTGAAAGTAAATGTTCCTCGAATCATAGGAGACTTAGGAAATAATTTGGGCCATGCTAAGAGTAAACAAACATTGCTCGAAACATAAGAGCCTCTTAGAATAATGTTGGACCCACGTCTGCTCCAACTTTGCCTCTTCTCTATTGGGGATTAGATACGGGTTAACCAAGTTATCTTCTTATACGCTTTTATAACCTTGTTGCTACTGCAACGAGGGAAAGTGAGGCGTGGTGGGGGTGATTCTACAGTACTTTAAACACCACTGTACTGTATGTGTGGTCATTTGTGTGTGTGTTTGTTTTGTGTGCACGTGTGTATGAGTGAATGTGTGGTTGTGTGTACGCTTGCTTGCTTGTCAATGTGCGGTTTGTATGGCTGTGTGTTTGACTGAATTTGCGAATGTGCTTCTTTTTGTGAGTACTGGCGAATTTGTGTGTGGTTGTTTGTGAATATTGCGAATGTGTGGAGGAATATGTGAACTTGCAAACCAACGTGTGTGTTTGTGTGTTTCACTTGATTTTGCTTTTGGCACTTCTTGGACTCGAGCCACCACTTCCCTACAGATCTTTACATCCTTTGTGCTACAAAGTTCTCTATGAGTTTTCCCATCTCCCTCGTCCAAAAGGTGAAGATGTTTATTATCCCCTGTTAGAAGAGATAAAGCTGTGTGAAATAAGGATAGGTTTTGTATGAGTATAGGTTGTTATTGAGTTGGTGCATTTGTGTTGACGTTTGACCCCCCTAACGGGAACCGCCTTGATGTGGTGGGGAGGCTTGCGTGTCTCTGAGACCTGGTGAGCTAGACTAGAGGGGGCTCCGGCCCCTGCTCTGCCCCGAGTTCGGGGAGAGAGGCCTTCCCATGCTAGGAAGGTCGCTAGGGAGAGACCAGACTAAATGGTTTACATCTTTCAGTTCTTCAACTGTCCCTCTTTTCTTTTTATTTCCTTCCTGCTTGCTGTCACACCTCTCTATCACCTTTTTCTGGCGCTATAGGACCTCCATGTTGCCAAGCCTAATATCCATCAATCAATCAATGTTGACGTGTGATGATGTTCATTAAAGAGGAAATTCGGTGTTGGTAAGTTTGGAGCAACTGAATCCTCCAAACTATTCCAAGCAACAGAACACCATTATTTTTGCTCTTCTAGTTCTGTTTCCTAGCATACTTTAGAGGAATCGAGGCACTTCAATGTAACAAGAGCAAATTACCCCCTTAAGGACGAAGGTCCGCTTAAAATAGGTAAAAAAATTTTTTTTTTTTTTTTTTTTTGCTAACTTGGCTAAAATCTAGCTAGTACTGTCCTCAACACCCTATCACAGTTTGAGTATCATTTGACAACTTTTACTATGGTTTATTTGGCTATAAATCAAGGTTTCTGGAGTGATGAGCGATCATTTACGTCGCAATGGGAGCTACTATGTGCAACATAACATGGTAATATTTTCATTCTTGTGCAATGTTTCTTGTTGTTATGGTTAGTTCATGAACAAATGACAGCTGCACTGTCGAACGTGGCAACTTTGTGTGTGTGAGGCAGTGTAGCCACAGTCAGCAGAGGGAATGACAGTCAGACACACACTACAAAGGAGTAGCTAGACTCGCTAACTCTAACACGTGTCCGCTCACAGTGCCCTTATTTCCTGCATCTACACTTCATGTTACATGTTTTTTTGTGGTGCCAAGGAAGTCAAGATGCTAAGGAAATCCATGAAAGCTTGCATTCGCTCAGAGAAGGGGAGGAAAGCAGTAACAAGAGGGAGAGGGGGTAGGTGAAATAGCAGCATTGGCAACCTCCACCATCAGCTGACTGAACCACAACAAACCCACACCACAATATCAACAACAACCCCACCACTCCACAGCCACCCTACCTCCATATTTGTACTCATGCATATACGTCCATATCAAGTGTAAAGAAGAGGAAGAGACTCTTTATAAGTGAAACTGGTGATCAGAGAAAGGTAGAAATTGATAAGATAACTTGAGGACAGTGTAGCCAAAGTAACGAAGTACTGTACAATGCAGATGAGCTACTTCGATTCCCAGGAGATGGTGGATTACTGGATATAGATGTCACATATGATGGTAAGCTTCATTGTTATGTTATCCAAGAAATACTATATGCAATTTTGCAGAAAGACATGAATTTCATAATACTGTACTTCCGTGTACTGTTCATCCACAATACTGTACAGCAAATACTGCCCAATGGTCAAAAGCCTTGGCAAATCCACTGGATTTTGCTGTAGCCCAAGCAATTATCTGTTATAATGTTGGTTATGAAGCAGGATTTCTAGCTGAAGAATTGGGTATCAAGAATGACAGAATGCAAATAACATTACAGGATATGGACAAAGAAAGGAAGCAAGCAAGAACATCAAAGCAAAGAAAAAAGAGGAGAATACAAGGTTATGCTCATTATGGTGTTGAACACCAAATGTCATTGTCTAGAAACATTACTGAAGGTTGGAAAGTGGCCCATCCCTGGTTACAAGAAACCCAACCTGATGATGTATTGTTTTCAAGAATGCCCCAGGGGTGAGGTTGGTAAAGGTCTTTTTTTTTATATATATATATATATATACAGTACCATATATAGTACCATGTGCACCTAATTACTGAAAACTATTGTTTTGTGTTGTGTAATGATTAATTTATAAATACTAAAGCAAATATTATCATTTAAACAACTCCATCTATAGCAGCAAGGGAGGAAAACACTTATATAAACTTTGACGCTTTTTGTTTTTAGCCAAAATATAACCATACAAACTGCTACTGCTCAGCCAATTCTTCAGTTATTTACATGATTTTTTTTTATTTGAAAGCTAACTAAATCATCTTTATTTGCATGTTGGATTAGTGCTGTAAGTTGAATATCTTCTTTTCTAGCAATATATATGTTTCATCGTACGGAGAAAAACAGAGAAAAACGTAATGGAAGATATTGTGCAATTATTCAGAATAAAACCGTTACACCTATGCAAATAATATTACATGCAATTTACAATCATATCAAGTATACTTGGCAGCAAGAGCCTCAAAGGAATTACTCCAATATCTCCAGAGTAGTAGCGAAGTAAATACCGTCGTATTTTTGAGCACCGAGAACACATTTTATTATATTACTCTAATAATTAAGAACAGAATTCCATGAAACTATATCTATATCTTAGTATACATCTTCACCACCTTCATTAAAAAAATGAGCTTCCTAGCTCTACTAGAAAAAAAAAAAAGTTCCGAAATGGACCTTCGTCCTTAAGTTGTTTTGACAGAAGACGGGTTTGGTTGTTAGTGACGTGTGGGGAAATGTAGATTGTTTTTGTACGTGTTGGGATTGTGGACGTTATATGTATTTTTGATATGTTGACGTTATTGTGGTACTTGACCTAATTTACATTTTTGACATGTCGACGTTATTGTGGTATTACCTTATTGACATTTTTGACATATGTTAGGAGACAATTTTGCGATTGCTAACTTTGTCTATACAGACTAAGCAGCCATTTTTCTATAATCTCACACGTTCGTTATTTATGAAAATGATGCATTCTCAAACATCCAACACACCCGTACATAAAAAATAATTGGTTTCATGACAGTTTTCCCAGCCCCTTCCTATGTCCCTGTTCACCAGCAGTAAGTAGGTACCCGGCTGTAAGAGCAAGGATAGCAACCTTGTAGTCTGGGGGAAGATGTGTTGATGTAACAACACTGACTGCCTTAATGACCAACACTAGGAGTCAATAGGCATAAAGCACTAAATCTTCTATTTCATTTTACCATCCTCACTCACTTCTCAGAGACTGAAGAAGCACCAAAAGGTGGGAAAACTTATGTTCGTTCTATAAATGTCTATTTCACCTACAATATGGCATATGGTGATACCAACCCTCAGACTGTCTATGGAAGGCAAAACCATCTTAAGAAAAAGAGAAAATGCAGACACGAAGTTTTATATATAATATTATATATATATATATATTTCAGAAGGGTCATATATTTAGGTTCAAACCTATCATGGAGTTGAGGGTGACAGCGGGAGACATGTTAACAGTCTTTCATCTCACCAACTCAACAGAAATGTGAACAGACCACATGTTGTGGCAATTACTTCCTGACATACGTGTTATCCTGCCAGGATTAAAACACACCAAGTATCGAGTATAATAATATATTTTCTGTATTAAAGAGGTGTAGGATTAAAGGAACGTAACGTAGTCTGCTTAATAAATATTATCAATATTATCACTATTGTTCTTGTTCTCTAATTTATAATAACACTTACTAGTAGGATTCAATCTTATTTCGTGACAAGGTTTGGAGGATTCACTCGCTCTCCAGATTTGCCATCACGAACTTCTTCCCTTTTTTTGGAGGTAAATCTGGAACACATGATTCCTCCAAACTATTCCAGGCAACAGGATACCATTATTATTTTTCTTCTTCATCAGGGTCGTCTGTTTCCTGGCATACTTATGGAGGAATCGAGGCTCTCTAATCTATCGAAAATATACCGTCCCTTTAAGGGAATAATTCGCTCTTGTTACATTGGAGTGCCTCGATTCCTCTAAAGTATGCTAGGAAACAGGACCAGAAGAGCAAAAATAAGGGTGTTCTGTTGTTGCTTGGAATAGTTTGGAGGATTCAGTTGCTCCAAATTTACCAACACCGAGTTTCTCCCCTTTTAACCCAACATAAAATTAAGGAAATGATCACAAGGAAAAACCTCCATCATATTAACTAATTATTAATCTTCAGAGGAACAGAGTGAAAAAAAGGCTGAGTGACACGGTGACAGACGCGGATATTGCATTATCGTTTGTGTGTGTGTGTGTGTGTGTGTGTGTGTCGTACAGAGAGTTAGTTCCTCTGTATGTGTGTAGGAGAGAGAGAGAGAGAGAGAGAGAGAGAGAGAGAGAGAGAGAGAGAGAGATGTAGGCTAATCTATAAACCCTGCCAATGGAAACGTCCGATTGTTTTCATTTTTATTCTTGGGTCAAAGGAATTATTTTTACGTCAGACCAAATGGTAGAAATCACCGTTTGTAAAATCTGTTTGAAATGTTTATAAATTTTTATGAATAATGGTACAGTTGGACACATGAATGGGTGGTACAGCCCAAGTGAAAGATGGTCCATTTCTCCCAATATCAAGTTTGTTCCTTATTAGTGCCAAATAGGAGACATCAGGGGCAGAAGTCAGTATTGAGGATGGTAATAAAAAGCAAGTACCTGATAATAGACACTGGTTACTCAAATGGGACACAAGTATCTTTCATCACCTGGACTGTACCAACCATTCATGTGTCTAACTGTACCTTTCGTAACTCACCACTCGTCTTACTTCTAAAACAGTTCTTGTAAATCAACACTGTAATTCGCCTCTTGTAACTCCCCCTCTGTAATTCGTCAATCACTGCCACTGATGTCTGACCTGTTGCCTCTCTACCTATCTACCTGTCTATCTGTGTGTTTTACTATGTGTGTTGTTCTGTGTGTTTTGTTCTGTATTTCTGTGTTTTGTTCCGTCTTTCTATGAGTTTTGTTCTGTGTGTTATGTTCTGTGTTTCTGTGTGTTTTGTTCTGTCACTAGGATGCATTTTATCAACACCACATTTTTATTTATCCTTAAACGGTGATCAATGCCACTTTTTTTTCTTTTTTTTTCGTAATCATCATTTTGTTTGAGTCCAGTGTGTGATCTAATGAACTGCCAAGTGCAGCTTTTTCTCTCGTCAAGTGTACAGTCGATGGCAAAAGTCGTGTCGTGTCGCCACATCTGTCCAACGCTATGAAGTACAGTTGCCGGCACTTATAACTGGTACAGTCAGTCAGCCTTGTCAGTCCACTCTTCTCCTGTACTAGTTATAAGTGCTGGCAATTGTACAGTCACGAGCACTAATAAGTATACAAGTGTACTTCGAATACCTATATAGAGACAGTAAATGAATACACAATAAAATCTCCATTGAAATAATACTTCGTTGGTGAAGTTGAACTGTTCGAAGCATCAACCAAACCTGTATACTTACTTGTGCTCGTGACTGTACAGTATGGAACTATAGGCTTCACAGGCTCGTAAACTTAATTAAGAGGATAATATACTTCTAATACATTGAAGCGCCATGTTTCCTCCAAAGTATGCCAGGAAACAGGACCATATTGACAAAAATTAAGGTGTCTTGTTGTTTAGAGGAGCTTGGAGGAATCAGTTGCTTCAGAATTACCAACACTGTACAGTCAGCGGCAGATGTCCTGTCACCTCACCTGTTCAACTGAGACAGGCAGTGTTCATGGACTCGAAAAATACGCACTTTTTCTACACCTAATAATCTCGAGTCTATGAACATTGCTTTTCTCGGTGAAGCAAGTGAGGCGACAGGACTTTTGCCACCGACTGTACGTTAAAGAACATCACATAAATATTGCAATCATGATAGAACTTATTAAGATGAAATAAATAAATAAGGCCTCTTTGGTCCGAAAATGATATTAGGCTTCCTCTCCCTCCGAAACTCACCACAATTTGACAACACAAGTTAAAAATATAGTTTGTATCAGTATTAATTGTACTTTACTGAGATCACACACTAAATACTTTATAGAACAAAATATACTCAAAAGTATATTCTATATCTCTGGTGTAAGTTAATGCTATACGTCGTGATACACCCTGTATATGTACAGTCGCGGTCAAATATAATCATCCATATTGGGGTAACTCACGTAAGAGTTTGACAGCTTCCCTCTGTTCCTTAGATGATAAATTTTCCAATAAATAGGTTAACTACCAACTTTTAATTTAATACAAGCAGCTACGCACTACTTAAAACAATAACACACACACACACACACACACACGTTAACTACCATCTTTTAATTTAATACAAGCAGCTACACACTACTTAAAACAATAACATCACATGTGAACGTGAAAACATTAGACAAAAAATTGTTTGAGATGTCCATATGTGGATGATTATTATTGACCACGACTTTATATATATCTACACAATTAATGTTTCCCTCTTTCTGTTCCTTCTCCTCACTCGCTTTTCATTCCTTCCTTTTCCCTCCCCCTCTCCCCTTCTATTATTAGCAGTTAGCCACCTCTCTCATCTTTCTTTGTCAATCTCCTTCTCACTCTCTTCCTAGTAAAAATTCTCTGTCACTCTCTCTTTCTCTCTCTGTCTGTCTGTCTGTCTGTCTGTCTCTTTCTCTCTGTCTGTCTGTCTCTCTCTCTCTTTCCTATACCAAATTTCCTTTCTCCCCTCCATCCCTCTCAGTATTATATTTCAACCCTCTGTTCCTCTTTGATATTCTCTCCCTCGTAATTTTTTTCTGTTCCTGGATTTTAAAATTACTTTCTCTTCCACTCTCTCTCTCTCTCTCTCGCTGTGTGTTTGTGATCGTCTCTCTCTCTCTCTCTCTCTCTCTCTCTCTCTCTCTCTCTCTCTCTCTCTCTCTCTCTCTCTCTCTCTCTCTTAGTTTATATTCCTTCATCCACATATATACAATTTATATATCCATACACCCTTCCTTCAATCCTTCTTCACTTTCATCTATTAAAATTCCCCTTCCTTTTTCCCCACGTGTCTCAACTCTTCTTCCTTCTCATTGAACACGGTGACTGACCTCTGCTGGGTAACGATTTTCTTCACCTGTGCTTGTGTGTGTGTGTGTGTTGAAAAGGCGACCGACCTGTGTGTGTGTGTGTGTGTGTTGAAAAGGCGACCGACATGTGTGTGTGTGTATGTGTGTGTGTGTGTGTGTGTGTGTTGAAAAGGATGCCTCTATTTTATATAAAGAATATATATTTTTAACTATTTTAGCTACTTGTTAGACTATTATTTTAACAAACTACGGTACCTTCCCTTGTGCAGCAAAACAATACAATAATATAGTTAGAGGTTAGGTCCATTTTCTTGCCTGTAATTTAATATTGAAGCACTTAGTCAAAGACGCAAATGTGAGTAACTTAGCTGAACGAGAGCTAAGAGCTTTAATTAAGGGGATAATATAGTGTTGGTAATTCTGGAGTAACTGATTCCTCCAAACTATTCCAAGCAACAAGTCACCATTATATTTTGTCCATCTGGTCCTGTTTCCTGGTATACTTTGGAGGAATCAAGGCACTCCAATGTAACAAAAGCCAATTATTTATAAGACCATCAATATTGACTGTATATTGTATAGTGGCCTATAATTCTAGTGAGGAGGAATCTGAAGCCACCAATCCCTGTACTGTTCCACT
Source organism: Petrolisthes manimaculis (assembly GCA_034508575.1). NCBI lineage: Eukaryota > Metazoa > Arthropoda > Malacostraca > Decapoda > Porcellanidae > Petrolisthes > Petrolisthes manimaculis. Next base: position 80,681 of record JAWZYT010000362.1, read on the forward strand.
TCTCTGTTATCATATTCTCTCTCGTCCTATAATATACTCACCCAATACCACAGATTAGGTTTTTATCTGCTTCTAGAATTTGGTTCACTGCTTAATCATATAACGTCGTGTACAGTCGGCAGTATAATAAGTTCCCTTCATTTCCACCTGTGTATGTATTATATTGTGTATGTATTATATTAGCTATAGTGATGTTGTAATACAATTTTAATATAGAGATGACTGACAGATATAGTTCTCATATGTTTAATTACGTATGTTGTTGTTGGAATAAAAACTTGTTCAGAATGCAACTATCTGGTCACATTAGCAATATTAATTAAGTGTGTGAAATGGATGCGAATTTATGCTACCGACTGTACACTCGTGATACATCATTTCTGACCAGAGTGTGAGGAGTAGAAAGCTTCGAGTCGCCTGCTTGCTATTGCTCATTTCCCCACCCAGTACACACACCTATAGAAGCTGAGTTCGAATGCAGGATATGTATGTGTGTGTGTGTGTGTGTGTCGTTCGTCTCTGGTCAGGGATTTCGTATCACGAGTGTACCTCCATCGGTCCCTCCTCCCACCCCAACCTCTCCACTACCTCATAAGTGACTGAGGAGGCTCCACCGACTCTCACACTGTGTAAAAGTTGGGCTTAAATCCAGATTAATTTAAACTTGGGGCTGCCGAGTTACCCGAGGGAGGGATGGAGATGAAGGGAATAAAGGGGGAAGGCCGAGACTGTAGCAAGGATGGAGCAACAGGAAAAACGACGGGAATAGAGAGTAAGAAAAGCCATTGAGGGTTATGAAAATTAAAAAGGGTTGAATAGAATAAGATGGGTGACTGAGAAGTTATGAAGATTAAAAAAGATTGAATAGAGTAAGAAGAGTGACTGAGACGTTATGAATATTAATAAAGGATTGAATAGAGTAAGAAGAGTGACTGAAAAGTTATGAAGATTAATAATGATTGAATATATATAGAGAACTTTCCAACAATAGCATATACCAGTTATTCCTTCACAGATATAGTGTAAACCAAATGTAATTGATAATTACAATGAGAGTGAATTAACCACGAACACAGAGGGATTACTTGACACTAAGGCAAGTATAGGAGTGGTAGAAAGTAGTAAAATAAGAGAAAGTCAGAAATCAAACGACAAATTAATCTAAGCTACAATTCTAAGCTAGTGTACAGTCACGAACACTACTAAGTATTTAATTGTGCTTCGACTACTTAAGAGACAGTAAATAAATGCACAATAATGTCTCCATTGGCATTACTTCGTTGTTGAAATGGATTGTTCAAAGCTTCAACCAAAGATGTCTACTTACTAGTTCTCGTGACTGTACAGTTGGCTCCACTCCCGCGTTTCTCCCCTGTCGTTGCCAATGTTGGGCCAGTCAGAAATTCGAATCCCGATTCACAAGTTAAAATATTCGTTACATTCATATCTTTCACTCTAAGGATATGAATGTTTCGAATTTTTCAACTTGTGGATCGGGATTCGAATTTCTGACTGGTCTCTCACTAGCGATCTTCCTACCATGGGAAACCCTCTCTACCTGAAATCGGGGCAGAGCAGGGGCTGGAGCCCCCTCTAGTCTAGCTCGCCAGATCTCAGAGACACACAAGCCCCCCACCACGGCAAGGCGGTTCCCGTCGGGGGGAGAAACGCGGGAGTGGAGCCAACTGTACATATAGGACAAAAGGAAGGTATGAGACAACAAAATATAATTATGAGGCGTGGGAAGGAGTGTAAACATCGTATTCTCTCGGTTGTTTTAATGATGGAAAACATAGTAAAGTGGCAAAGCCTTTCCAACTCAACGTTCCTACAGTTAGGCAGTGCTGGAAAAGAACCACAGCCTGTGATGAACTCTTGGAACTCTTGAAAATAAGGAGATATTTTTATATTTTAAATGAAATGAAGGGCTATATATATATACTGATTCCTCCTAACTGTGCCATAAAACAAGTCACTTCACTATGGGAGAAGGCCAACATTTATATCATTAATTAAACCTCTTCTAATCAACCCCTTATATACTTACACAAAAAAAACTTAAGTGCCTTGAATTAGTCACTCTTCCCTTTACATCTTCAGTTCTTCAAGTGCTATTCTTTTCCATCTCTTCCCTTTTTTTGTACTATATTATTACATAGAATATTAGGGTGCATTTGTTATTTTACACGGGATTAATAACTTCAATAACTTGGTTTCTTAATTAAATGTAACATAAACCATCACGAAGATTCCACAGTGTGAGTGGAAGGGAAGGAAACGGCTGTGTAATATATCCGGTTAGACAGGAAACAAGGATGAGAGAACCACTTCCAGCAATGAGCCATATCCTTCACCTCACTAATACATTGATTCCATGTACAGTCTCCTTCACTCCCGCTTTCACCAGTTCAGAGTTGCCAACGTATACACCAGGCATCGTGTGAGCTACCAGTTCCCACTCTCGCATCCGAAACATCTGCCATCAACCCTTACTCTTACTGGCAGGTGTTTCGGATGCGAGAGTCGGTACTGTTAGCTCACACGATGCCGGGTGTATACGTTGGCAACGCTGAACTGGTGAAAGGGGGAGTGGAGGAGACTGCACAGTTGCGTGCAGATGACTGGAGGCCAGCCACCTCATTCACCAATATGCTGGTGTTGTATCTGGTAACAGTGGCAGCTAGGAATTCAGTCGTCGGCTCAAGCGAAACAAACCCAAGTAAAATTTGTCAATAAACAGGTTTGACTCTTCTCTAATAAATATCATGTATTATATTGATAATGAGTAACATGTTATAAACATTATGGAAATATTACAACAACAATATTACAACACATATCCAAATCATGATACATTCATTCATGTGAGAAACATTATATTCGAATACTGCATCAGTACCGAAACCAATTTATTTAATTTTATGTGTTGTAATACTGTGGTTTAAATATGTCCTTCATGTTTATAACATGTTACTCATTATCATTATAATACATGATATTTATTAGAGAAGAGTAAAACCTGCATATTGACAAATTATGATAGGGTTTGTTTCGTCCGAGCAGTTGTTGGAGAGTAACTGAACAGAGTTCGAAAAAGTGAATCATCTAAACCTCTCTCAACGTTGAGAATGGTTTGGAAAATTCACTTGTTTGAACTCTGTTCAGTTGCTCACCAACACTCCTTGGACCCTGGTCAAGCACTATCAGCCATGGCTGTACAATCGGCGGCAAAAGTCCTGTCGCCTCATTCGCTTGCTTCACCGAGGCACGCAATGTTCATAGACTCAATATTATTAGGTATAGAAAACATGCGTATTTCTCGAGTCCATGAACACTGAGCGTCTCGGTGAAGCAGGTGAGGCGACACGACTTCTGCCGCTGACTGTACACAACATTGCCCTTCCCAGAAACACAGGTGAAAAAAAAACCTTGAACCCAACTATACCGTGGGAGTTGCAGCGCCTCCACCACCACCATCTCAGAGAGCATTAACGTATTGTTCTGCTCTCGTAACCCGCTTATTCCCGCTCCAGACTCCATGCATCCACGGAAAAAAATTATTATATAAAAATAAACTAAAATAAATCTTGGTCTTGCAACGAACAACGGCGTATCTCCCCGACACTCTACTCACCTGACGAAAATGTTTATACTTGAGGAGGCCATTTGTTTTGGTATATATAACTGGAGTCTGCTTGGCCTTCTGTACACTCGTGATATGTAATTTCTGACCAGAGACGAACGGCAGGAACCACACACACACACACATACCTTGCATTCGAACTCAGCCTCTATAGGTGTGCTGATAAACTTTCCAAAAAATAGGTTAACTACCATATTTTAATTTACTACAAGCAGCTATGCACTACTTAAAACAAAGATATATATGAACGTGAAAACATTAGACAGCAAATTATTGGAAAGTTTATCATCTAATGAACAGAGGGAAGCTGTCAAACTCCTACGTGAGTTGCCCCTATAGGGATGATTATATATGACAGCAACTGTACATCACGAATCATGCCTTTAGGCCTCATGACCTTTTTCAATATAGAACTATAGGTAGTTTAATTAATTGTGTAAACTAGGTGAATTGGAATGAAACTGAAATACTGCAAACTATACCAGAAAACAGACCACCTTAGTATATATAAATGTAAGGGAATGTGTTTTGTTGTAGTGTTTAGTGAACCACGTAATGTACAAAAACACTCACAACCAACGACGTCCATAATTTACTCTCATAGTTTATTGGACAATCGTTTTCGTACCACCTCAAATGGCGTGCACAGAGAGAGAGAGAGAGAGAGAGAGAGAGAGAGAGAGAGAGAGAGAGAGAGAGAGAGAGAGAGAAAAGAAGATAGAGAGAACAAGAGAGAGATATACATAAACAGAGACAGAACAAGAAAGAGAGAGAAAGAAGAGAGAGAGAGAGTGCATGAGGTATTGGTGTTGTGTCCTTGTTGTCCCGAGGTAATTAATTTAGCCACTTACGCTCCCACGGAAAATGTTGTTGATGGTAATTAAAATATCTAACTTAATTACCCGTGCTGTTGGTTTCAAGCAGCGAAGAAAGATTTCCAGGAAAGCAAGGACAGAGAAATAAAAATAATAAGAGAGGAAAAAAGCAGCTTAGGTTGTATATACCAGCTCTAAACTTGAGTGTATATAAGTGCATTGTAATGTGTGAAACTCTTTGGAAGTGAGTGAGGAAGGTTTATATTCAATGCTGTAATAATATTTTGTTTGGGTGTTGTTAGTTGTTTGTAGGTCAAACTGGAGTTTATGTACACTCGTGATACATATTCCCTGACCAGCGACGAACTGCAGGCACCACACCACACACACACACATACACACACACACACACACCCTGTATTCGAACTCAGCCTCTATAGGTGTACTGGGTGGAGGAAATGAGCAATACCAGGCGATTCTAAGCTTTCTGTTCCTGACACTGTGGTCATAAATGCTGTATGACGAGTGTACAGTACAGTACTCCTCGATAACTGCAACAAAACACAACCCCTACTCGTCTACTGAGGTGGACTGCTGGTAGGAGGAATCAGTTAGACCTCCAACACACTTGTCCCTCAGTTATGAATCTAATCCTTCTGTGAACGACAACATCTGTCAACTGTATAGGAGAGAGAGAGAGAGAGAGAGAGAGAGAGAGAGAGAGAGAGAGAGAGAGAGAGAGAGAGAGAGAGAGAGAGAGAGAGAGAGAGAGAGAGAGAGAGAGAGAGAGAGAGAGAGAGAGGAGGCAAATTGTTAAAAAAAAGCTAAGAAAAATGAGAGGGATGCTGAGAAATTTTGAAAGAGAGAGACAGAGACATTGAGTGTGTGTGATTAAAAAGAAAAGGACAGAATGACAGAAAACGACCGCCAGACAGACAGACACACAAACAGAGAAAGATAGTGAGTGGGTACAAGACTATCTTCAAGCCGCTTATACCGACTATATACATTTTTAAAACCAAGGCCTCGGCGCCACTCACTACCATAACAATACAATACTACTTTTTCTAAACAATAAACCCGAATAATGGAACAGTGGAAGTATGTTTCAGAAAGCATACACACACACACACACACACACACACACACACACACATACCTCAACACACACCAAACCTAAAAAACATCCTAATTCGTGCCGCCCAGAAAATAGAAAATAATTATTTGGTCCGTAAAATGCACTTGTTTCTCCCAAGCCAAAAAAAAAAAAAAGTACTCGTCGTTAGCTGTGAGGAAATGTTTTGAGGCAGTCGGTCTGTTCTTTGTGGCTTTAGATGTTGTTGTTGTTGTTGAATTTCTTTTTTGTTGTTGTAGTAGTAGTAATAGTAGTAGTAATAGTTGTAGTTGTAGTAGTAATTGTAGTAGTAGTAATAGTAATAGTAATAGTAGAAGTAGTAGTAGAAGTAGTAGTAGAAGTAGTAGTAGTAGTAATTGTAGTAGTAATTGTAGTAGTAATTGTAGTAGCAGTAGTAGTAATTGTAGTAGCAGTAGTAGTAATTGTAGTAGTAGTAGTAGTAATTGTAGTAGTAGTAGTCGTAAGTTCCAATCCAATTTGAAAACTGAAATGTCACTTTTGATGATACTGTGGTGAGGTGTACTATAGATAAGGGTGTAAGGATGTTGTTGTGTTGTAATGTTGGTCGTGTTCATGTTATTATTATATAGTTTTTCCATAACGACTACCCGGTATGTAAAATTGTAAATGATGGAAGCAGCCTCTCCTACGAAGACTAGTAACCAAGACTTGCCTCTATCAACATTTACAGCGATACCACAATTCTACTCAACCCCATACTTATATAAAGTGAGAGAAGTAGAACAAGCACATTAGAGAGTATTTTGATATATGAAGTCACAGTTTACTGAATAAGGAACTCTATATATTGATGGCATTTCATTAGTTTCGTTAATTCTGAACACGTATTCAAAATTCAAGACAACGAACAAAAAACAGATGGAAACAGAGTTGATCTCAAAAACAACAAACATAAATTGCCCTTTATATAGTAGATACGCATATTATGTACAGTTGCCCAAGAAAAGACTGCAACCAAATTTGGTAGTGTGTGGCAATGTCTTGCAGGTGCTCCATAGTAAACACTCGTATTTTATCAATGGATCACTCAGAACCTACAACCTTTGTATGGATGGATGTTATTGGCTTCAGAAAATAACATCCATCCATACAAAGGTTATAGGTTCTGAGTGATCCATTGATAAAATACGAGTGTTTACTTTGGAGCAGCTGCCAGTTATTGCCACACACCACCAAATTTGGTTGCAATCTTTTCTTGGGCAACTGTACATATATATACATGTACAGTAGGCCTATGTATGTATGTATAAGTAAGAGTAGATTGGTTCACATATACACCCACCCACTCTGTATGTATGTATGTAATTATATGCATGTTTGAATTATGCTTCCATTTGTTACAGTCAGTGGTGTCTCTCAACTCATTGTTATTTATTTTACACGTCGTGCAATTCTATGTAATCTGGCATTCAGTTTATGTCTATAATTTACACTCTCCACACCATAATTTCAAGCACCTTAACTCACTGTCTTGTTTTAATATTTTCCCAACTCCATTATATTAATTAAGGGAAGTAACTTGTTGTGGACAAATTGGAACACACCCAGCCCTCCAAACTCTATCATGAACCATAACACTACAATCTTATATGGAGGGACTCTGTTGCAGGGGATATTTTGGAGGAATCATCAGAGCCCCCTAATTCCTCACAGCAGGTTTCTCCCCTTAAATAAGACAAACGGGAATGATCTGATTGCGTAAATTAAGAAAAAGGGAACACTGAAAAAAAATAGCCTAACTCCAGAATCGTAGCATCAACAGTTTCTGTACTAAGTTATAAATTAATTATTGTATGAAAGTACAGTTGCCAAAAATGGTATTGCGACAACTATTGATACAACATTAAAATATATTAATGTCCATAGTTGTTTGTAGGGATTATATTGAGTATATATTACAGAAGGATATGTATATTTCCTTCTGTTATACATGCTTATAGTCCCTACAAACAATTATGGAGATTAATATATTTAATGTTGTATCAATAGTTGTCTCAATACCTCTTTTTTTTGGCAACTGTACACCACCACCATTCACAACACCTGTACATAAATCACCATTCGCAGGCCCTTCCAACACACACACGCACACACACACATACAACAATAATAGGAGTCATAGCGAGTGGCAGTAGATGAAAAAAGAAGAGGAAGAAAAAAATGTCTGCCGGCACAACAAACGAAATTCTATAAAACGAAAAAGAAAGGAGAAAAAAACTTGAAAAAAAAAAACATAGGGACACGCGGACAAAAACATTCCAACAACTGCCGTCCCCCTAAAAAATACCACCAGTTGACGAGCCAAGCTGGAGTCAAGTGATGTTGGGAGTCAAGTGATGGTTCAAAACACACACACAAAAAACAAAGAATATGTGCAACTAACTGGTATGGAAAATGTGGACGTTGGTGATGTCATTCCACATCTTCTTCTTGGGGTGACCACTTCTTAAAAGGGGTTCAACTGACTCACTCACTCACTCACTCACTCACTTTCATCCATTTTCTTTTACCGACATTGAATCATTTTTTCAACCGAGAGGGGGTTCATCCGAGGGGTTCACCCTCAATAAAAAGGGTTCATTTTCAAAATTTCAATATAACCATATGAATACAAAAATCCAGATAAAACATAATATGGATATTTACATATGGATATTTTTTTATTTCACTTGAATCATTAAGAGCCGGAGCTTTTGAAGGGTTTTCCTTCATGTTCTTGTTACTCTCACAATCCTCCTCCTATTTTCCTATCTAATTTCCTATCTTGCTGCTCTACCTCTTCACATCTTCATTATGATTAACACATTTAGAATCGATTGTAAAACCAATACGCGCCCATTAGCTTTAACGGGGGAAGTTTTGTGTTGGTAATTCTGGAGCAACTGAATTTATTATTATTATTGTCCCTCTGGTCCTGTTTCCAAGCATAATATATACTTTGGAGGAATCAAGGCACTCCAATGTTTATACCAAAAAAGAATTACCACCTTAACGCGGGTAATTACTTGGTCAATTTTGGGACCACTGATTCCTCCACACTATATAGGCCACACAACAGCTAATCCTTTCTTCGTATGTTCCTCCCAAGCCTGTCCCCCTACTCTCGCACCCACCTAACCCCCCCCCAAGCCTGTCCCCCTACTCTTGCACCCACCTAACCCCCCCCCCCCCCTCATGTCTGTCCCCCTAACTCCCAAACCCCCTTAAGGGAATCTGTTTCCTGGATTACTGTGAAATTATTTGCAGTCCTTCGATTCCCAAAGACCAAATGACCCCCTTAAATGTGGCCTTGTTAATATTGGAGTCGGCTTCTGTATCTGTTCCTGATAACTAGTGTTCCTTGCCACTACGAGTAAGTAGGGGAAGTGGTTCAATTAACCCGAGTGGTAAGTGGTGCACTTTGGCACGGGAAGCGACGGGGAATAGCTGGCTGCCAGTACTACTCTGGTAATTGGATGAAGACAGTCTTTTCACACCTCACCTTTGTTCTGAGGAAGAATGGGTAAGGGGGTGTGGGAGGAATCCTTTGCTCCAGATTTATCAACAGTGTCCTACTCCCATAACCAGTGCTGCTTTCATCTACATACATACATATACATTATTATTGTTTGTGGCTGTAACTATGTATGTTTTTCCCTAATAGATGAGGGGATTATGGCACATGTATGTCCCCTGAGGGTAAAATAGAGCAGTTCCCTCACTCTCTATCTCTATTCTTTCCTTATATTTTCATTCCCCCTCTTGTTCTCTCCTCTTCCTAATCTGTAGTCGTGTAAAAAACAGATTGAAGCAAGAGACAGAGAGGGAGATACACAGAGACAGACAGTGAGATAGACATACATATTGAAACAAATAGACAGATACACAGAGAGACGGGCAGGCAGGCAGACAGAAATGAAAAAAAAATGATTGACAAAGATATAACAAAAACAAAAGTTAGAACAATATATTGATATTTAGATATAGAAGAAATGAATAATATATATATATATATATATTCCCTGTGGTCTGAGAGTCTTGGGAATAAGGTGGGTGGAGAGACAAACGTAATTAACACCTCATTATGTAAATTAGATTTAAATAAGCAAGCGGTTTGGGTTATCATTATGTAAAGGATATCAGGTATAAACTAGATTAAAAAAACATATACAAAGAGATTTGGTCTGGAGCTTAACGCGTCTTTTATCTCGGTTTAATTAATCTCATTAAGTACTGAGAAATTATTCACAGAGGTTAAGAAGGATTGTATAAATGAAAGCCAATGAAGAGGAGATAAAACTTAATTAATACTACTTTAAGCTTATACTTTAAGTGGACCAACTTGAGGGATAGACTTCTGATGCTACCAAACTCAACAACAACAACAACAACACATACATCCCTTTACTCGTAGATGAAAGATTAAGAAGGTGGTCATTTTTCTGTTTGTTACATTGGAGTACCTTGATTCCACCAAAGTATAATATTATATGCTAGGAAACAGAATCAGAAGAGCGAAAATACTGGTGTTCTGTTGTTGTTTGGAATAGCTTGGTGGATTCAGTTTATTCTCCAGATTAACCAACACAAAACTTCTCCCTTTAATTAAGTGAGTTTCCTGTCATAGTGTGGAGGGATCAGTAGCTCTTCAGTTCATCCCAAATGCATATAATGAGTAGGACGAAATTATGCATCAATGCGGTAGAATATTGATACTATATATAGTCTTACAATTTAAGTACGAGAACTATTATCAACGTTCTGTGTGTATGTGTGTATGTGTGTATGTGTGTGTATGTGTGTGAGAGAGAGAGAGAGAGAGAGAGAGAGAGAGAGAGAGAGAGAGAGAGAGAGAGAGAGTGACTAAACACCACCACCATCAACAATGCCAGCAGTGAAGTATTAATTAATGACTGAGGAAACAACGACAACACACATCTATTGTCACCACAATGTTAAATAGAGTATTGTGTGTTGAGAGAAGAACCTTTTTTTGTTATGGTAAATTGTTGAGTTAGTGGTTCCTCCAAACTATCCCAGGAAATATTCAATCTAATGTCACTGTCTCATCTGGTGCGACACCCAATAATCTCGGGGCCCTCACATGTAAGAGTCACGGGCTACTGACACCCTAAAGTCCCGAGGTTGAGGTATAGATAAAAAACGAAAAAAAATAACCGGGGATGTATTTCGTGACATAGTTTAGAGGTTTCAGTAGCCCTCGAATTTACCCAAAAGAGAATGATGATCCCCTCAAAAGAAGCGATTGACGTCCTTATAAATTCACATATACTTAACAATGTAACAACGAATAGAGTGAAAGGTCCTTTATTCTAATGATTGATTAAAGACGTGAAATATCCACTTAAATCCACGAACAATGTTGTTGCAGTACAGGTCACTTTATACCTAACAAATATAAACAGATGTCCTTATAAATTCACATCCAGTGCTCATCTACCGTCTTTAAAATTTACGTAGAAGGCCACTGAGAATTACGTCTAATGTATTTATAGATTCGCAGGCCAATGTTTGTACAATTAAAGTAAAATATCATTACTTACTTCTTACTACAAAACTTTGACTGCAAAAATTGAGGAAGAAATTCGGTGTTGGTAAATTTCGAGCAACTGAATCGTCCAAACTATTCCAAGCAACAACAGAACACCATTATTTTTTCTCTCCTGGTCCTGTTTTCTGGCATATATACTTTGGAGGAATCAAGGCACTCCATTGTAACAAAAGTGAATTACCACCTTAAGATGCAGAGAACAACACCGTCTGAGTACGACACAACCTCCCAGGCCAAGGCATGAATGTCAAACAAGTGTGTAGCATCTTGTATGTATACGAGTATATCCCTCATTCCTGTAAACCCTCCATCAGTACACTTCCTACCAAAACAGATATTCCCCCCATCCAGAATCTGCATCACTATAGGCAGAACAAAGCAGGTAAAGCCTTGACTTACCTGCAGCTTGCCTGGCCACAAAGTAAAGGTGCAGGAGACGAATGGTAAGTCCAAAGCCAACCATACTGTTCTCTATATTATGACCATGGATAGAGAAATTGACAAGTATTGTATAGCCAAGGGGAATACATAGTACCTACAGTATAGCCTAGTACCCTTCCCAAGATATTTGAACAAGACCCTGTCAGTGAAAATTGTAATTTTAAAATTGCCAACAAGGTTAAAATTATTTATCGTCTGTGTAGGTGAGAGATGTCATATAGGAGTTCCACGACACGTCACAATACTCAAACCTAGTTATCAATACTTTGGTGAACAAAAAAGAAGAAAAGTAAGAGACGGGATTGAGCCGGAAACATAATCGAACACAGACCACTCTTCATCGTGATATGGTATATAACACTGTTTTCCCGACGGGCATTGTCAGATCGTCCACAAGGCCCCTTCCAGTGTGTAAACATTGTAACCAAAACCATTCCAATATACAAGTTTGATAGGTCGGTGGAGGTTTTGAAAGAAGAAGAGGTGAAGTTGTATTTGTATTTGAAAGAAGGAGGATGATGAGGTGTTGAGAAAGTGAATAGGGTAGCTATTCCCCAATTGGGGGTTAGTATGGAGACTGCCGGAGACTGCTGCATCTGGCAACACTGCTAAAGAAGCCAAGGAAATAAGCCCAGCCAGCAATTCCCGTCGGGCACAGCTCAAGAAAGCAGGAGTAGTACTGTCAGGAGTACACACACACGGACAATGCTGGAGTGAGTGATGAACGTGGAAGTGGAGGAGACTGGCTGTTCAGTACCTCTCTCTCCCCTTGTGGAGATTATGAACTCAAGTAACCACGACTCCTTAAAAGACAGGCCAAAACAATAATGTTACAACTATTTATTTTATCACATGTTACCACTAAAATATGTCTCGAAACCGACGATAAATGTCCTTATAAATACACACCCAACGTGGCAACAAAATGGCCAAGTCCCACGGCTGAGCTGGTGCCTTGAAGCATAAAAGGCATCTCCAGGATTACATTTACATACCTGAAGCAGCGGGTCGGGGCGTTGGGGAGGAGATAGGGTGGATTGGATTGGTGAGGAGGGGTGCAGTTTGAAAGATGGTGAGGGGTGAGATTTGAAAGAGGGAGGGTGTTGGGGAGATGGATAGGGGCAGGTGTTGTTGGATTAGGGTTGATGTTCTATATATATTTTTGGGTTTACGAATCATGCTTTTCTTCGTTTGTTGTGGGTATTTTGGAGACTACCGACACCTTCTTAAGGGACCCTGTGATGTAGTCGGAAAATTGGAGATATAAACGAGTCCCTCAAACATTGCAACGAAACACTATCTATATAGAAAGAACTTGTTTCGTGGCATAGTGAGGAGGAATCAGAAGCCACCAAGTCTCATACAAACACGATCACAGAGTCCTTAAGTTTACATCAAAAGGAATAATTGATACTCAAACATTAAGCCCTTAAGGGGGTGCGGGAATAGGGGGACAGGCTTGGGGGGGTTTAAGAGGGTGCGGGGGTTTTCGGGGTGCGGGAGTAAGGGGACAGGTTTGGGGGTGGCGGGGGTTAGGGGGCTGTGGGAATAGGGGATAGGTTTTCTACCCCTCCCCAAGGCCTGTCCCCCTATTTTCCACACACCCCAAGCCTGTCCCCTACTCCCGCACCCCTTTAACCACAGGCTATCATTCCAGCCATAATCCAATATCCACCGACACTTTCCTTCCACTGTAGTAAATATCTTGGTAATAAAGAACAACACGTGTATGATTTTGCAGCACCTCATAATAATAATAATAATTGAGGGAGTTGAATTGACGTAAGGTGTTGTTGTATGATTATATTTTGATATGATACCGATTTATTTGTACGATGGAAGGAAAGTGTCGGTGGATATTTGATTGTGGCTGTACAGTTGGACACATGAATGGGTGGTACAGCCCAAGTGAAAGATGGTCAATTTCTCCCAAATATCAAATTCCTTATTAGTGCCAAATAGGAGACATGAGGGGCAGAAGTCAGTATTGAGGATGGTAATAAAAAGTAAGTACCTGATAATAGATACTGGTTACTCAAATGGGACAAGTATCTTTCACCTGGGCTGTACCACCCATTCATGTGTCCAACTGTACAGTACGTATTGCTGGGACCTTTCAAGACATTATACACACATGGAATTGTTTTGCGTGTGGAGACATTGGTCGGCACCGAAGTAATAGTGTGAGAAGCGAGTGAGGGATGTACAGAAAGTAGAGAAGTCCCTCCAGTACTGAGGAAGTTGACGCAGAGGAATTAGTGAAGACGTTCAAGGTGATGTTATTCCTATAGAGAAGGTCCAGAAACTGACAAAGAAGGGATGTTCGGAGGAATGTCCATTGAGATATCCTGATGAATTATTAGCTCAGTAACGGTGGTTATGTTGGTGCTCGCCCTTCAAACTCCCGTAGGGAGGTATTGCCTGCACTAGTGATGTGGGCAATACTTTAAGGGGTTTTGTGCCCCTTCGGCCCCAGTCACTAGCTTTTAGTTCTTCAACTATCCCTCTTTTCTTTTTATTTCCTTCCTGCACGCTTGCTGTCTCACCTCTCTATCACCTTGTTTTGGCGCTATATGACCTCACTGTTGCGGCCCCTAATATCAATCAATCGCCCTAGATACTCACAGTGACAGTGTACTGATGACCTCCACTGTGGAGAGTTTATTTAACAGTTTACTTGACTAAGGGAGCCTCCTGTACTTGCTTTCTTCACATAGTCCATAAGCAAAGGTAATGAATTGGACCATTTGATTATGGTGAGTACCCAGCCTAAACAGCATCCAATATTTTATTAATGTGACCTTCCATAATGCACAGGGAATAATACCTGATGGCCAACACTACCAATAGATGGGACCTCACTCGGGAGTCTATAACTTATAAAATTAAAGAAAGCTGCCATAAACCTATTTGTTACTTAATATACTTAAACCAATTAGACAAGAAGGAAAAAGATAGAGATGTGGGACAGCAATCGTGAAAAGGCAAGGGACTGAAGAGTGCTGAGAAATAGAAAGAAAATTCCAAAAAGTGAGACCTTCCCATCCGCCACCCACGAGAACAACCACCTGGCCTGTTAATCAACAGTGGTGCTCCTACAACTGGTACAGTCACCAGCACTAATAAGTATCCAGGTGTGCTTCGAATACCCAGCTGGAGACAGTAAATAAATGCACAATAACATCTCCATTGGCATTACTTCGTTGGTGAATTGGAATGATCAAAGCTTCAACCAAAACTGTATACTTATTAGTGCTCGTGACTGTACCAACCTTAAGAGGCAGTATAAAGAATTGCTATCTATCATATGTTCCCCCTCATTCTGTATTGTTCCTTAACCATTATATCAACTTAATGCATATCTTAGTGTCAATAAGAAAACTATAGACAATACAGAGAAAGGTTAAGGGAATTATATCTAGCACTTAGAGATGACGTGAGGGCAGGGAGTGAGTTGACACAAGAGGAAAGTAAAAGCATATAAAAAACAAAACAAAAAAACATACATGCACACACACAAGGTAGGAGGGGCCATATCTATGATTTATGAATGCAATCTTAGTAAAACGTCTGCATTATTCAAGCCAGCCATTGCAAGAAACACTGGCAGACTGTTTATGATAATACCCTGCATGGGCCATTGTATATGCAGAAAGAGTATTGTATATGCAGAGGGAGTGTTGTTATATTCCCTTTTTTATCTGCAGGCATCGTCAGGCTTCCCCACATGGCCCTATAGAGTGCCATGTATGATTATACAGATTTATCTATAATAAAAAAAACTTCCTATACTAAGGAAGGTGATGCCCAAACACATGGGGCCGACTGAATATACAGGGTGTCCCTCGACTTTCCTTTCCCGCTTTGTCAAATGAAAGTAGATGTATTTCCAAGATTAAAATACTCTATAAACAAACATCTTTTGAGATGTTGTTTGGCAGTTATGTTGAAAATAAAAATGCGTGCATAAGGGGAGGAGGAAAGTGGTAGGCAATGGTGGCTGGTGTACTCAGTGTTGCCAAACACTAGTCTGTTATTTTTGGGTATTTTACATTTCTTTCTTATTACTTCCTCCACATCTGTGCCATGTTACAGCATTGATAGATGGAAATTAGGCGCCGCAACATTGAGGTCCTATAGCGCCAGAAAAAGGCGATAGAGAGGTGTGACAGCAAGCAGGAAGGGAATTAAAAGAAAAGAGGGACAGTTGAAGAACGGAAAGATGGGAACCATTTAGTCTGGTCTCTCACTAGCGACCTTCCTAGCATGGGAAGCCCTCTCTCCCCGAAATCGGGGCAGAGCAGCAGCCGGAGCCCCCTCTAGTCTAGCTCACCAGGTCTCAGAGACAGACAAGCCCCCCACCACGACAAATATATAATAATGATTTAAATAAGAAAGAAAACGTGAAATAACCA
The DNA here is from genome assembly GCA_034508575.1 of Petrolisthes manimaculis. NCBI lineage: Eukaryota > Metazoa > Arthropoda > Malacostraca > Decapoda > Porcellanidae > Petrolisthes > Petrolisthes manimaculis. The sequence continues at coordinate 96,702 of JAWZYT010000362.1, forward strand.
AAAATAACAACCTAGTGTATGGCAATTTGTTTTCTGTTGTGGAAAAATTGAGAACCAATGGGAAAAGACCACTCAATGTCCTCAACAGTGAAATTTTATCTTGGCTATTATATTCTGGGAAACAGATGTGTGTGTTGAAGGATAAAAATGGTTAGAAAGAGAAAGATTAGCACAGAGAAAAACAGAGACATAAAACAAGGATCAGATGAAAATTTGAAAGATAAAAATGGGGTCAGCGAGAGAAAGATGAACACACACACACACACATGAGCACGCACGCACGCACACACACACACACACACACACACACACACTCACACACACACACACACACACAGAGAGAGAAAAACGAGAAACATAAAAAACGGAGCAGAGAAAAACAATTGACAGATATAAATGGGGTCATGACCATCCCAGCCTCTCTGTGAAATTGAAAACTGATCCCAGGGCAACTATGGCTATGCTTGTCTCGTTCTGAAAGTTTAAGGGGGTGTGGGGGGTGTAGGGGGCAGGCTTGAGGGGTGTGGGGGGTGCGGAAGTAGGGGGATAAGCTTGTAGGGAGGTGAGGGAAGGTTTGGGGGGTGCGGAGTATAGAGGACAGGCTTGGGGGGGGGGGGGGGGGGGGGTAGAAAGCCTGTCCCCCTATTCCCGCACCCCCTACCCCCCCCCCCCCCCAAGCCTGTCCCCCTATTCCCGCACCCCCTTTAACGGGTTCACTAAATCAAATATTGCCCAAATCTACTCAACCACACCTAGCATTAAGGCTTGGGGGGGTTAGGGTGTGCAGGAATAGGGGGACATGCTTTCTACCAACCCCAAGCCTGTCCCCCTATTCCCACACACCCTCAGCCCCCCCCCCCCCCCCAAGCCTGTCCCCTACTCCCACACCCCCTTAAAAAAAATCCCATTAGACAAAACCCAGGTAAATGATAGAATCCGTCTATGAAAACGTACTCCACTCCCAATCCAAAATAATAATGTATCCAGGTTTGCTTCGAATAGCCTCATCAAATATTAATTAAGCGAGCTCAAGCCAACATGAAACCGGATAAGCGTTATAATTGGTTCACTAGCAACTATGTCAAATGATTCGAAACTTCAACAAGACCTGGATACAAATTTTGGATTGCGAGTGTACAGTTGCCAAAAGAGGAATTGCGACAAATCTTGATGGAACTTTAACCCTAGTAATATCCACAACTATTATTTTGTATCAACTATAAAATGTGTAACAAAAGGAAATATACATATCCTTCTGTAATACATACTTATAATCCCTACAAACAACTATAGACATTAATATATTTAATGTTGTATCAATAGTTGTGACAATTCCTCGTTTGCCAACTAAACATTATAGTAATAACAATATTATAGAGAAACACGTAGAATAAACATAACATTCCTATATAACGCGTAATGAGGAAGCTTACATATCAGGCAGAAAAAGGATTAATTAAGGGAATTATTCTTTTTTGGTACAGTTGGACACATGAATGGGTGGTACAGCCCAAGTGAACGATGGTCAATTTCTCCCAATATCAAGTTCCTTATTAGTGCCAAATAGGAGACATCAGGGGCAGAAGTCAGTATTGAGGATGGAGTGGGTGTGTGGGTGTGTGTGTGGGTGTGTTCCTTATTAGTGCCAAATAGGAGACATCAGGGGCAGAAGTCAGTATTGAGGATGGTAATGAAAAGCAAGTACCTGATAATAGACACTGGTTACTCAAATGGGACAAGTATCTTTAACCACCTGGGCTGTACCACCCATTCATATGTCCAACTGTACATTGGAGTGCCTTGATTCCTCCAAAGTATGCCAGGAAACGGGACCAGATGAATAAGAATAATGGTGTTCTGTTGTTGCTTGGAATAGTTTGGCGGATTCAGTTGCTCCAGATTTACCAACGCATAAACTTCCCCCTTAAATTAACTTACATGTGTTGTTCCTAAGCACAAAATATTTTAGCAAACAATGAAATTACACGAACCATTAATATATATCAGATTAAACTGATTATTTTGACAAATTATTTAAAAGGCTAAGAAAGATTACAAGAGAATATATACAGGAATATTCTGTCTGTCTGTCTGTCTGTCTGTCTGTCTGTCTGTCTGTCTCTCTGTCTGTCTGTCTGTCTGTCTATCTGTCTGTCTATCTGTCTGTCTATCTGTCTGTCTATCTGTCTGTCTATCTGTCTGTCTATCTGTCTGTCTATCTGTCTGTCTATCTGTCTGTCTATCTGTCTGTCTGTAACTCCATTTTCTATTTCCTTTCCATCCCTCCGTCTTCCCTTCTCCCTCACTCCTCTTCATTGATCTCTTCTTCTTCTTTACCACCAAGCTTCTCTCCTTCCTTAACCTCTGTACCCTTACTCCTCCTCCTATTCTCGTCACTAACTCCTTCCTTCTTTTCTTGCCACTCATCTATTCCTTTCCTCCCTCCTTCCTTCCTTCCACCTTTTCCCCTCCATTCTCCCTCCTCTCCTTCCACTCATCTATTCCTTTCTTCCCTCCTCCTTCCTTCCTTCATCTCCATTCTCCTCTTTCCCCCTCCATCATCCTTTCTCCATTCTCCCTCCTCCTTCCTTCTTTCATCTCCTCTCCCTTCTTCCTCCTCCCTCCTTCTACTCACTTCAATTGTTGTTCTTCTCCCCCTCCTCCCTCCTTCGTTCATCTCCTCTCCCCCTTTTCCCTCTGCATCATCCTTCCACCTTCTCCTCTCCATTTTCCCTCCTCCCTCCTTCCACTCATGTATTCCTTTCCTCTCTCCTTCCTTCCTGCCTTCTTCTCTTCTCCCCTCTTTCTCCCTTCCATCATCTTTTCTCCATTCTCCCTCCTTCCTTCCATTCATCTATTCCTTTCCTTCCTCCTTCCTTCGTTCTTTCATCTCCTCTCCCCTCTTTCCCCCTCCATTATCCTTCCACCTTTTCTCCTCCATTCTCTCCCCTCCAATCCCCCTCAATCATCCATTCTCCCTCCCCTCCTCCTTTCTCCTTCTACTCACTCCACTTCAATTGTTATTCTTCTCTCCCTCGGTCGGATCACCTTTTTTATCTCTCATCCAATTTGGCCGCTAAGTCTACACAACAACTGCCTCCCTCCCCACCACCACCACCACCACCCACACAGTTTGTAAACATTGGAATTAAGAGAGGGAAGCAGAGTGACCAGGAGGGGCAGATAGATAGATAGATATAGGTAGATGGATAGATGGATGGACACACAGATAGACAGACATACAAATAAATATTGGGATAGATAGATAGATAGATGAATAGAGAGATAGAGAGATAGATAGTTAAATAGATATAGATAGATAGATAGATAGATAAATAGATAGATAAATAGATAGATAAATAGAGAGATAGATAGGTAGATAGATAGATAGGTAGATATATAGATAAATAGAAAGATATATATTCATATAGATAGATAGGTAGATAAATAAAGATAGATAGATATAGATAGATAATTTGAAAGATAGGTAGATAGATAGATAAGCTGGATAGACAGATATTGGGAGAGATAGATAAATAGATATACATAAATAGATAAATAGAAAGATAGATATAGATAAATAAATAAATAAAGATGGATAGATAGATAAATAAATAAATTAAGATAGATAAATAGATAGATAGATAGAGATAGATAGATAAATAGATAGATAGATAGATAGACAGATATTGGGATAGATAGATAAATAGACAGATATTGGGATAGATAGATAAACAAAGACTAATGGACAGACAAACTTACAATACAATCCTACATTCAGTTTTATTATCATATACAGGATATAAAACAGTAAACGTTAAAAGCAGATCACACCATGAAATTATTATTATTCTAAATATTATTTCCTGCATGCATATCCATCCTTTCAGAGCCATGAATTTTGTATTTAGCTTAATTAATAACTGGTGGTGTTCTGTAAAGGTCAGTAAGCCTATTATATTCTGACTAAAACGACAAAAAATATAATCCTATTCTCTCAACTATGGATGTTTGGCCGAAAACACTTCAAAACCTAGATAATGAATGATGAAACGGTGATAAAATTAATGTGTATTAATTACTTTGCCCCCATGCCATAAATACGATCGCTAACAGTATAAAATAATTAATATAAAGGGGTAAAAAGATGAGTGAAGTGGACCATAAAGACTTTTTTTTTTCACCACAGTTAGTAGAGATTAGACACAGCTGGAGAAAATGGTACCGATACACATTATACCACACACTTGTATAGATGGTTTTCTCTTACTGACAGACATACACAACGGTGAGAGACGGTGTAAATTATCCAACTTAATCGACCCGTGGAATAGAGTACCTACAGTCGAGAACCAAAGTTTCGCACCCCCATTAGCTGACAGGAAGGCATTACGAGACCGTGAAAGAAAAGAGTATCGTAACTCTATTATTGCGATATTGTCTAGTTACTTTTGTTCGTTTGGAAGTGTAGGCAAGTGGTAATAATTTCTATAATAAAATTTTGACATCACTTAATTAAATAAAAAATATAATCTTAATTTCCCGCCACATAGTGATAGTAACGAAACATAATATATTATCGTTAGTGTTGTACGAGTCTATTTATTGGTATAGTTTGTCGGAACCAGTAACCCTCCAGTTTGATGAAATAAATGCTACCCAAAACGAAGCAGAACCTCAGAGTAGACCTTATTTACCTTATTTACGTTTTGTTTTGTATTTTCCAGATTTTAATATTCAGTACATACCACTCTTTTTTAATTAGATTGTTTTAAAGAGTGTAGGCACTGTTCAGATGTTGGAGTATAACTAAAGTGTCGATATGAATGGAACAGCAAGTTAGTTGATCTTCAATAACAAACAAGAGATACAATGGGAAGTAGCACCATGGGCACATTGAAATAAGAAAAACAATCATTCGGAAAATATTATAAAATCTTTCGATAAAATATACAGTAGAAATCACAAATTTCAAACACACCCTACCATTTTATATTAAGGTTAGTTGCATCACCCGAATGTTGGTATTTGAAATATACAGTCGCGGTCAAATATAATCATCCATACAGGGGTAACTCACGTAAAAGTTTGACAGCTTCCCTCTGTTCCTTAGATGATAAACTTTCCAATAAGTAGGTTAACTACCATCTTTTAATTTTCTACAAGCAGCTACACACTACTTAAAACAATAACATCATATAATTTGTGAACGTGAAAACAATAGACAGTAAATTGCTTGAGATACCCATATGTGGATGATTATTTTTGACCACGACTATATATATTCATGTATTTTGAGTGAATTGAAGGGCCATTGATTCCCTTCAAGCCGTGCCACAAAACAGATCCTCTACTTATATACTGTGGTTATTTATCTATTTCGTGGGTATTGCCTGTATTAGTGATGTGGGCAATACTTTAATTAAGGGTTTTGGCTCCCCTTCGGCCCCAGCCACTAGCTTTCAATTTTTCAACTGCCTTAGCTCTGTTCTTTCTATTTCCTTCATGCTTGCTGTCTCGCCTCTCTAGGACCGTTTTCTGGCGCTGTATGACCTCGCTGTTGCGGCGCCTAATATCAATCAATCAATCAATTATCCATTTCGTGGGATAGATTTTTTACAGGAACCAATAGCCCATCCCTCAGGCATGTCACGTCCCCCTATCTCTCTGTATGTGTGTGTGTGTGTGTGTGTGTGTAGGTGTGTGTGTGTGTGTGTGTGTGTGTGTGTGTGTGTGTGTGTGTGTAGGTGTGTGTGTGTAGGTGTGTGTGTGTGTAGGTGTGTGTGTGTGTGTGTGTGTGTGTGTGTGTAACTGTTAGAACACACTAGGCTACTGTTTTGACGAGAAAGTTGAGGGGGTCGATCACGTAACACCAATATTTTTCCCCCATTGTAAAACAAATTAGTTTCGCTCACCAACTCCAGTGAAAAAAACAATCATAAAATGCGAACCCTCGCTCTAGAACGGATATAATAGTTGTGAACATTTAATTACTCATGAAATCTGACATTACACGTAAAAACGAATTTATGCTTCGCCTCATATTGGTGTTAGTTAGTTAGTTAGTTATTGCAGTGATGGTGATGGTAGTGGTGGTGATAGTAGTTTGGGAGGTGAATGTGGATTTCGGGGTTGTGGTGGTGATTGTGATGGGGTTAAAAAATAATTGTGGTGGTGGGGGGGGGGGAAGTGAGTTGGTCTGTAATGGTGGTGGTGTTAGTGGTGGTGGAAGAAGATGATGATGATGATGATTTTAGGGCTTTATGCCTATGGACTCGTGTTGGTCATTAATTAAGGCAGTCAGTGTTGTTACATCAACACATCTTCCCCCAGACTACAAGGTTGTTGCTATCCTTGTTTTTACAGCCGGGTACCTACTTACTGCTGGTGAACAGGGACATAGGGGGCTTGGGAAAATGGTCCAACAATTTCACTGACCCTGGAATCGAACCCGGGACCTTTCGCGTGCTATGCGAGTGTGCTAAGCATTACACCATCACCACCCCTGGAAGTGAATGTATAAAGTGACACAGTACGTTTGAAGATAACGCATTTGGAAAGATACAGGATCAACAGGATCCTGGAAATATACACGTAGCTCCGAGTCCAGTGAATGGAAAAGTGGGATAATACAATACTTTTGAATATAAAACTAGCGAGTGGTTGGGTAAAAATGACAAAACTTTGAGCTCCCTCCAGCCAGCCTGAATATTTGTTGAGCAAGGGAGAGAGAGAGAGAGTCAGCAAAGGAAGTAAATGAACCGCCAACTGTAAAAACCTTCCTTTATTACTCGGCTTCAGGGAAGGGAGGATCAAGACCAAGAAGTAATTATTATCAAAACAAAAACTTTCTGTCTCGGTAATTTTCAAAGTCGGGGAAGAAAAGTCAATGATAAAAAAAAAAAGTTAAGCGACATTATTTGCCTTCAAGAAGAATTATGTTTCCTTATCAAATTAATAGTCGCGGTCATATATAATCATCCATATAGGGGTAACTCACGTAAGAGTTTGACAGCTTCCCTCTGTTCCTTAGATGATAAACTTTCCAATAAATAGGTTAACTACCATCTTTTAATTTACTACAAGCAGCTACACACTACTTAAAACAATAACATCATAATTTAATTATGTGAACGTGAAAACATTAGACAGTAAATTGTTTGAGATATGTGGATGATTATTATTGACCACGACTGTATATAGGTTACAGATGGTGTCAAAAATTCTGTCACCATTTCAGCTAAGTTATGAACCACAATCCGAGTGACTGACTGACTGACATACTGACTGACTGACTGACTGACTTACTGGCTGATTGACTGACTTTCTGCATGTCTGACTGACTTACTGACTGACTTACTGACTGATTGACTCACTGACTGACTGACTCACTGACTCACTGACTTACTCACTGAGGATGACGCAAGACCACCCTATGCCTGAGAGACCCTATTGAACGAAAGAAAAGGTGATAAATACAGTAGGTGACAGATCAAACAAGCAAGAGCAGAAACATCAGAGTAGTGTGTAAAACTACCCTGCTGGATATTGTCATTATATAGAGATCAAGGAACACATTCACTATATAGGGATTATAATAGTAAACATGAAGGAAAGAGAAGAGAAAAGAAAATAGTGAAGGAGAGACAGAAAATAAAAAGTACAGTCGAGGTCATAATTATATAATCATCCATATAGGTGTAACTCACGTAAGAGTTTGACAGCTTCCCTCTGTTCCTTAGATGATAAACTTTCCAATAAATAGGTTAACTACCATCTTTTAATTTAACATTTAACACAAGCAGCTATACACTACTTAAAACAATAACATCATAATTATGTGAACGTGAAAACACTAGACAATAAATTGTTTGAGATACCCGTATGTGGATGATTGTTATTGACCGCGACTGTACAATACAAATCTAAACAGAAACAGAAAAATAAAATAAATAATTGATGCGAAAGAACATTATTTAATATACGTTTCAAAGGAATACGAAGTAAGTCCAACACGAGCAGAGCGAGCTATCTATATATTGGTCCCTTCAAGGCTGTTTGGATATAGGAAAGGGAAGGAGGAGGAGAGAGGAACTAGAAGCAGGAGTTGGAGCTGTAGTGAGAGTATATCATAGTCAGTTCCTGTTGTTGGCAGAGCGACCGAACCTTGTTTGTTCAGTAAATTCCTCTGAAAATATACATGCAGCAATATATATGACAAGCGCGGAGGAGAAAGAGAGAGAGAGAAAGAGAAACAGAGAGAGACAGAGAGAGAGACAGAGAGAGAAACAGAGATTGAGAGAAAGAGACAGAGAGAGAGACAGAGAGAGAGAGAGGAACAAGGGCATAGAGAGACAATGGAAGGAATATGGAGACAGTATATATTATCTTCAAAGAATACTGTATATGGGAGAGTGGAAATAGATTAGGAAGAAAAGGGAATAAGGAAAGATAAGGATGATGATCAATATTATCAAGATCATAATTCTGACACATCATCATCATCATCATCATCATCAAGCAAGAAGGAAAAAGAAGGAAAAGAGTTACGAAGAAAACAGAAAGAAAGAAGGAACAGCAAGTAGGAAGGAAATTGAAGGAAAGGAGGGACAGCAAGTAGGAAGGAAATTGAAGGAAAGGAGGAACAGCAAGTAGGAAGGAAATTGAAGGAAAGGAGGGACAGCAAGTAGGAAGGAAATTGAAGGAAAGGAGGGACAGCAAGTAGGAAGGAAATTCAAGGAAAGGAGGAACAGCAAGTAGGAAGGAAATTGAAGGAAAGGAGGAACAGCAAGTAGGAAGGAAATTGAAGGAAAGGAGGGACAGCATGTAGGAAGGAAATTGAAGGAAAGGAGGGACAGCAAGTAGGAAGGAAATTCAAGGAAAGGAAGGAAACTCAAGGAAAGGAATGACAGCAAGTAAGAAGAAAACAAAAAGAAAGAAAGGACAGCAAGTAGGAAGGAATATGAAGGTAACGAGGACAGCTGAATAGAAGGGAGGAAGGAAAGGAATTATTAGTTGGAGTCCAAAGGTTTGGGCCCATACATACCCTTAATTAAAAGATATAATTCACAACTAAACAGGCAATACTATAAGGAGGTGTTACAGTAGATGAAGTTGTAAATATCCTCATGTTACAGAGGTGTTGTCAAAAGTATTATAAGAGATGAAGCATGTTGTTGTCACTGGTATTGTAAGTGTTGTTGTCAAGTGTTGTTGTCAAGTGTTGTTATCAAGTGTTGTTGTCAAGTGTTGTTGTCAAGTGTTGTTGTCAAGTGTTGTTGTCAAGTGTTGTTGTCAAGTGTTGTTGTCAAGTGTTATTGTCAAGTGTTGTTGTCAAGTGTTGTTGTCAGGTGTGAGTGTTGTTGTCAGGTGTGAGTGTTGTTGTCAGGTGTGAGTGTTGTTGTCAGGTGTGAGTGTTGTTGTCAGGTGTGAGTGTTGTTGTCAGGAGTCTAGAGTTGTTGTCAGGAGTCTAGAGTTGTTGTCAGGAGTCTAGAGTTGTTGTCAGGAGTCTAGAGTTGTTGTCAGGAGTCTAGAGTTGTTGTCAGGTGTCTAGAGTTGTTGTCAGGTGTCTAGAGTTGTTGTCAGGAGTCTAGAGTTGTTGTCAGGTGTCAAAGTTGTTGTCAGGAGTCTAGAGTTGTTGTCAGGAGTCTAGAGTTGTTGTCAGGAGTCTAGAGTTGTTGTCAGGTGTCAAAGTTGTTGTCAGGAGTCTAGAGTTGTTGTCAGGAGTCTAGAGTTGTTGTCAGGAGTCAAAGTTGTTGTCAGGTGTCAAAGTTATGTTACGTTACAGTGTTGTAGTCAAAGTCATGTGTTGTCAGTTGTTGTTGTTGTTGTTGTTTTGGTGGCGGCGACAACACGGGCCTGACAACACAACACCAAGATTACAATTTAATTATTCCATTAACGGGGATTAGCGGTCAGGCGCCAAATACTGTATGTCCAGGTTATAGGAATTGGTGCAGCAAGAGCCTATTAGGGGTCGGTGGGTTTGGGGCGAACTGGAGTACAACGTAGCCTTCTAAATAATACGAGAATACAGATACCATACTAGAGTTGCCCTTTTTACTGCCATAGTTTGTAGGAATCAATTGCTCTCCATTTCGCCCAAAAAGAATTAATCCCCTTAAGTCCATTTGCGTCAGCTAAACTAATTGCCTGCACCCCGGGGCTTAATAAACCGTGCAGCCCAGGCGCTAAATAGACTGTTCAGTTTAATATACAGTTCAGGGACTTTAAGCGAATCCAAACGAAATTTAACTCTGAGATAGATAAACACTTGTATATATGAAACTAGCAGCGATACCCGACGTTGTCCGGGTGAAGATCCTACATGTCGTTTTGTCAATAAATTTCCTCTAATTATTTTTATATGAACTTATTATTAGGAGGGTGGGAGAGTCCATTATCCAGTGTGGTTGCTGGTCCCCCAGAGAAACCATGCCAGCTTTACAACCACAAAAGTTATCCATGACGCAACTACAGCAGAAGGTGGCATTGTAACAGCCACGATTAAATAGCAAGGCCCGAGTGGCGAATTGGGCTGCAGGGGTACTAGGATCGAGCCCCCCCCCCCCATTGTCTTTTTTTTTCACTGTCCTTAGATTTAGTATTAAATTTAGGTGTTCAACATTTTGTGGTTTGAATTCATTCCTAAACTGGGCATGCAAGCCAGGCCTGCCTGCATCCTTGATGCTTGAGACTATAGAGTCTATGTTGAGAAAGCCATAAATCTTTGACTGTTTTAAGCTGATAATTTAAGAAACACATATCCACAACAAATAAAATTAGACCGAGGACATTCCCGGGACTACACCGGTCAGAATGCTGTATCATTTGTCAACAATTTTTGTTTTAATTATACCGAGGATTCGGTGCTTGGGGTGCAGGGTACAGGGATCAAACCCACCCCAACCCCACCATTGGTCATTAAAAACAATATTGTAGGTCGAGGACACTTCCCAGGCTTCACTGATCAGAATGATGTAAAAATATTTACTCTAAGTCAATCGATGCAGCCGTACATAGCGGCTAAACAAACACACCGACAGTGTTTTATATACGGTATAGATAGATAGTAAAGAGTACCAGCGAAGAGCCTGTCCTCCTATTCCTGCACCCCCAAGACTGTCCCCTATTCCTGCACCCCCAAGACTGTCCCCCTATTCCTGCACCCCCAAGACTGTCCCCTACTCCTGCATCCCCCGAACCCCCCCCCCCCTCCCAAGCCTGTCCCGCACCCCCACACTCCCTCAAGCCTGTCCCCCTATTCCCACACACCCCAACATCCCCCCTCCCCCCATGCCCACACACCCTCAATTCCTCAAAACTACGTCTGCAAACAGTTAATATTTCAGTTTACGAGTGTTGTGTCTGTTTCGTGGGATAATTTGCAGACATTTGTAGCCCTCAAACTGGACACCAACTGCATGGGGTCCCCTCATAAAAAATAACACCAATATATTAAATCCCATCCTCTCTCATCTCCCGTGTCTCAATTATTCCTTCTCCTCGATATGCAAATTTAATCTCTCTATCGAAGTGACAGTCGGGGAAATCACCTGTTGTGGTTAAATTGAAACATAGTCGCGGTCAAATATAATCATCCATATAGGGGTAACTCACGTAAGAGTTTGACAGCTTCCCTCTGTTCCTTAGATGATAAACTTTCCAATAAAAAGGTTAACTACCATCTTTTAATTTAATACAAGTAGCTACACACTACTTCAATCAATAACATAATATGTGAACGTGAAAACATTAGACAGTAAATTGTTTGAGATACCCATATGTGGATGATGATTATTGACCACGACTGTACGTAGCCCTAAAAAAAAATATATCCGTATTGTTTGATCGGGAGGAACTGTATGCTGTTGTCTGCCATGAGTTGGAGGAATCACTAACACCTCAATATTCCACTGTAGTTTACTCACTTAAATTAACGACGATTTTTATCATAATCGTCATAGTACTCATCGGTATTGTATTTCACACTGAAATTTAAACTATAACTATATTCAGGGTATCTTCAAAATCACACACCGTCTTCTCTCTCTCTCTCTCTCTCTCTCTCTCTCTCTCTCTCTCTCTCTCTCTCTCTCTCTCTCTCTCTCTCTCTCTCTCCTTCAGACTAGTGAAGTGCCTGGCGCCGAAAATTAAGAATGTGTGTGAGTGAGGCAGCAACAATGTGTGTCTTAATGGAGTGAGGCCAAGCCGTATACTCCACTGTAGGCTACTTAGTACACAAATACAATAGTGTACAGTCTGTCAATGATGCACGTATGTACAGTTGGACACATGAATGGGTGGTACAGCCCAGGTGGTGATAGATACTTGTCCCATTTGAGTAACCAGTGTCTATTATCCGGTACTTGGTTTTTATTACCATCCTCAATACTGAATTGCAGCCACAGACTTTACCACTGTGCTAGCCAGAGGCTAGCATCTTTTACTTGGGTTGTACCACCCATTCATGTGTCCAACTGTACATATGGCTTTGTCGTCCCTTCAGACCCCAAACAGCCTCTGTCTAGCAATTCTTCCAATATCTCTCGCTTCCATTTACTTCCATCGTGCTTGCTATCTTATATCTTTATCAATTGTCCTCCTGTTCTACCGGGTCTTCTCGGCCAAGGGAGGTATTCTTTCATCCTCAAATCAATCCAATTTATACTCTACCCTCTCACAGATGTATCCACACTTTCCCTCACACCTCACCTCACCTCACCTCACCTCACCTCACCTCATCCTCATTCTCTGGCAAACTCAACTTCGCGATTCTATTTACATACGAAAAGAATTACTTTGACTTTCTGAACAGAAATCAGCGATCAGAATAATAATGGCGCAAGCGAGCGAGAGGAAGAAGGGAGTTTTGCTAACTGAGTTTGTCCGATAATCTCAAGCACATGGTCAGATACATATATAGAATAGTAGCTTTGGTAATGAAGAATATCTATCTATCTATCTGGTCAGATATTTATACATATATAGAACGGTAGCTTTGATAGTGAAGAATATCTATCTATCTATCTATCTATCTATCTATCTATGATCAGTTTTTAAGGTAGAAATAAACTAATATTATTCGTACTCATGTTGCTAAAAATACTTAATTAAGAAGATAGACGTCAAATAAGAAACTTAACACAATAAAGTTGCCAGCAAAGCATTAAGCATTAAGCACATGAATTAACCTTTACATCTGAAATCAAACATGTAAATGATATCAAGATTATTATTTTGCACGTTATAATTAATTTCACACATGTATGCCATAATATGATGTCTATAAGATGTGTTTACCAGGAATAAAGCAATTTCCTAAGCCAATGTAGTGAGAGACAAAGTTGGACATTTGTAACACTGTTCACAGGCTGTAATAATGAAGGCAAAGTCTGTCTGTGTCAAGTGTCTGAACACAGAAGGCTGGTAGTCGTCTGGTTTTGGGGGCATAATTGAGCAATGATAGTTTGCTTTAAGGGGAAAGTTTTGTGTTGGTAATTCTGGAGCAACTGAATCCTCCAAACTGTTTCAAGCAACAGAACAGTATTATTGTTGGGAGTTCCACCAGGTAAGACCAGTTGGATATGGTGTGTCTGTGTGTGTACTGTGTAGTATACACTTTACTAGAATACCTGTGATATTTATTTAGCTGACGAGTCATTGATGGTAAACCAATGTCAACTGTTTTGAACTGTGTGTCTATGTAACTTTCTTTGCCTTACTCACCCCCTGATTATGGCATCGGTATAATAGTTGTACGTAAATGAACTGATAGTGACTTTCCATCATAGTCTGGTCAGGGACTATCTGCCGGGATTGTACAGTTGCCAAAAAAGGTATTGTGACAAGTATTGATACAACATTAAATATAATATTAATGTCCATAGTTTGTAGTTTGTAGGGATTATAAGTATGTATTATAGAAGGATATGTATATTTCCTTATGTTATACATGCTTAATTATAGTCCCTACAAATAGTTGTGGATATTACTAGGGTTAAAGTTCCATCAAGATTTGTCGCAATATCTTTTTTAGCTACTGTACGTATACCTCCTTGAGTCCCTATTAACCCAATACCCTGTGTACAAAATCATGAAGCCCACTGTACATACAAACTCTCGCTTGTTATTATGAAAATCATATAGAGTCTATAATTTTAATGTTTACCTCGTCGTCTCGTGCTTATGTAAGTATACAGTATATTTCACACAAGCCGTCCTCTGCTCTCTCAATCACTCCTCTGTTGTAAAACTAATTTCAACTTTTGCGACTTTTTAGTCACGAGACGAAGGAAATTATAAAAGCAAAAGGCTCATAATATTTCAAACTACACAATATTTTTTTTACCCGGGTGAAAAAGTACCTGCAGCTGCCTCATTAATTAAGGTGATATAATTATAATTATTTTTTTGGTGCATTTGACTGCCTTGATATCTCCAAAGTATATGCTAGGAAACAATACCAGAAGAGCAATAATATAATAAACTAGCAACGATACCCGACGTTGTTCGGGTGAAGATCCTACTTGTGGTTTTGTCAATAAATTTCTTCTACTTAATTTTATGTGAACTTATTAGGAGGGTGGGATGAGTCCATTATCTGGTGTGGTTGCTGGTCCCCCAGAGAAACCATGCCAGCTTTACAACCACAAAAGTTATCCATGACACGATTAAATAGCAAGGCCCGAGTGGCGAATTGAGCTGTAGGGGTACTGGGATCGACCCCCCCCCCCCCATTGGTCATTTTAAAACATTTTTTTCTCTGTCCTTAGATTTAGTATTTAATTTAGGTGTTCAACATTTTGTGGTTTGAATTCATTCCTAAACTGGGCGTGCAAGCCAGGCCTGCCTGCATCCTTGATGCTTGAGACCATAGACTCTATGTTGAGAAAACCATAAATCCTTGTATTTTTTTAAGCTGATAATTCAAGAAAGCACATATCAACCAAAAATAAAATTAGACCGAGGACATTCCCGGGACTACACCGGTCAGAAGGGTGTATCATTTGTCATCATTTTTTTTTTAAATTGTACTCCCACCGGGGATTCGAACCTGGGATCTTTCGGTTAAGGCCAAATTAAGGCTCAGTGCCTTAACCACGTGACCACTTGTTCACAGCCAGAGAGGGCTTAAAAGTAGGGTAGTCTATGCTCACCTAACTCAATAAAGGGGTACCATATGTATTTACGGTGTTATAACTCGAGAAATAATTATGCTACAAAAACAAAAGTAGGCCGAGGACGCTTTCCAGGCTTCACTGATCAAAATGGCATATTACTTTTTACACTAGGTATAACGATGCGGCCGCGCATAGCGGCTAAAAACAGACACACACACACACACACACACACACACAGACGGAGGGTTTTATATATATACAGTAGATGTATATATATACAGTAGATGTATATATTGGTTGGTTGAGTATATAATGGGCAAAACTTGGTAAATATCCATAGAGCAGAACCAAACTTGGGGAATATACATTAATAGTGAATATACAGTTGTGGTCAATAATAATCATCCACATATGGGTATCTCAAACAATTTACTATCTAATGTTTTCACGTTCACATATGATATTATTTTAAGTTGTGTGTAGCTGCTTGTATTAAATTAAAAGATGGTAGTTAACCTATTTATTGGAAAGATTATCAACTAAGGAACAGAGGGAAGCTGTCAAATTCTTACGTGAGTTACCCCTATATAATGATTATATTTGACCGCGACTGTACATAGATGGGGAATATACTTAGATGGGGAATAATATAGATAGTGAATGCCTGCCTGCTTTGGGAAATAATATACATAGATGGTGAATGCCTGCCTGCCTTCCTGACTGACTGACTTGGGGAATTATATGTGTGCTGGTGGGAGTGGATATAAAATGCCAGTGAAGGGAAGTGGCGAGGAAGATGAAAGCGGATTACCAAGCGTGCTCTCTGAAGGGAGGACAAAGACTGCTGGATTAAACTACTCCAGGCAGTTCCATTGAAAACAACACAGAGAGAGAGGGATGAGAGAGAAGGGGAAGGGGGGGAAACGGGCCTGTGATAATTAAGAGCAAATTGTTCTCGGGTGGTAAAGGGAGGAAAGGGGAAAGGGAGGAAAGGGGAAAGGGAGGAAGGGGGAAAGGGGGGAGAGGGGATAAAAGTGAGGAGGAAGGAGGGGGTGGTAAAGGAAGGAGGGGAGGGGTTAGGGAGGAAGAGAGGAAAAGGAGATAAGTTAATATGAGGAGAAAGGAGGGGGTGGTAAAGGGAGATAGAGGAAAGAGGAGAAGGGGTTATTATGAGGAGGAAGGAGGGGGTGGTAAAGGGAGGAAAAGGGAAAGGGAGAGTAAGTAGATTAATAAAAAGGAGAAGGGAGAGAGAAAATGGGAATCAGAGGGTTAGGGTGCAAAGAGAGGAGACGAAGATGAAGAAGAGTAAGTGGAGGAGAGAAAGGGAGGAATGGGGGAAGAGGTGCAAAGGTAAAGAGTTAGGTTAGGAAGAGAAGGAAGGAGAGGAGGTGGAGGAGGAGTAGGAGGGAGAGGAAGGAGAGGAAGAGAAGGAAGGGGAGGAGGAAATGGAAGGAAAGGAGTAGGAGGAAGAGAAAAAATGAGAGGAAATAAAGGAAGGAGGGGGAAGAGAAGGAAGGAGAGGAGGAGAGGAGGAGAAGGAAGGAGAGGAAGAGGAGGAGGAGGAGGAAAGAATGAAAGAGAGGAAGAGAAGGAAAGAGGGAAGAGAAAGGAAGGAGAAGAAGAAGTATGATATGAGGAGGAGGAGGGAAGAGGTCAACGAACTGAGAGACAGAACAGTAAGCGAAAGAAAACAATAGATGGATAAAAGAACATAAGGAAAATAAAAAATGTATAAATGCTACATACATACATACGACTCGAATGTTTTACAATACGATTTTATCATTTTATCTTGTCGAGAACATACAGATATTCCTTCTACATACAGTCGTGGTCAATAATAATCATCAACATATGGGTATCTCAAACAATAAACTGTCTGATATTTTCAAGTTCACATAATATGATGTTATTGTTTTAAGTAGTGTGTAGCTGCTTGTATTAAATTTAAAGATGGTAGTTAACGTGTGTGTGTGTGTGTGTGTGTGTTATTGTCTTAAGTAATGTGTAACTGCTTGTAGTATATTTAGAGATGGTACTTAATCTATATATTGGAAAGTTTATCATCTAAGGAACAGAGGGAAGCTGTCAAACTCTTACGTGAGTTACCCCTATATGGATGATTATAGTATATGAAAGAGATACAGAGAGAGACGGAGAGAGAGAAAGAGAGAGACTGGGGGGGGGGGAGGTTAGGAAGGATGGAGGGAGGTTGATATGCATGAAATTGGAGGAACTGAAACGTGTTAGGAAAAAATGAGAACAGAAAGTGAAGAACGGAGAGACGGAAGTGGAAGAGAGGGTGGAAAGAATTTTGCATATAGGACAGAGGAAAGAAAAATGAAAGATAAAGATGGGGTAGGAGGGAGGATAAGAAAAAGGTGGGTTTGGGGAGGAAAAGGAGGAGGAAGAATGGAGATAGAGAGATGGGAGGGAAGGAGGAAGTATAAATAAAGTTAGGGTTACCTGTATTGCTAAACTATCGTGTGTGTATATATATATATATATATATATATATATATATATATATATATATATATATATATATATATATATATATATATATATATATATATATATATATATATATATATATATATATATATATATATGATAAGATATCCTCGCTGCTTGTGTTTCCTTCATTTACTTCCATCTATCCTACATGAAATAAAGTATAGAGTTTTCTGACTGGAGAAACTAACTCTTTGCTTCATCGCAGGTGACTTATGCATTGCCGTCAGACCTACTGCTGAGAAGACACAGCTTATTGTGTGTCTGGGCAGCACTTCCACAGAATTCCACTAACTAATCACACATAATGGAATCCCCCCTGCCACGCGAGGCTCTCTATACTTCTTATCATGCTCGTATTCCCCATGAACCTGAATCATAACAGTTGAAGGTCGTAGTAAGCAGGAAGTTTGAAGGTCGTAGTAAGCAGGAAGTACCAAACCTTTTGATTACGTAGCCAAACCTGATGAGTGTAAAATATATTTCCTATGGGGTCGGTTTTTATTATATTATTTTCTATACCTCAACTTCGGGACGGTAGGGTGTCAGTAGCCCATGACTCTTGCGAGGCCCCGAGATTATTGGGTGTCGCACCAGATGAGACAGTGGAGCTTCGTGGTGATGTTGGTACCGTAGCTTCTCTTCTGCTCCACTAGATGACGACACCTTATTTATACATGTCACTATCAGGGGTTGAGAGTCGGTAGTAACATATTCGTGTAAGGATTTAGAATATTTTTAGATTGTCCCGGCATTTCGATGTGGTGGGATTTAGGGTAAGTAATCATAACAAAGTTCACTTCAGTAACATCGTGACGGTAAGCGGAGGGTATACAGTGTCAAAGCTTTAGAGCGGGGAAGGAAGGAGGGGGTCACTTGATGTCGGGAATTCGCTTGAGCCACGCTTGGTAATCCAGATAAAACCACAATCATCCAGGGTCGGTATTCACAAAATATCCTAAGAGTTTGGACTTGTTCGTATAGAGTGTGAGGAGCAGAAAGCTTCGAATCGCCTGGTATTGTTCATTTCCCCACCCAGTACACCTATAGAGGTTGAGTTCGAATGCAGGGTATGTGTGTGTGTGTGTGTGTGATGCCTGTCGTTCGTCTCTGGTCAGGGAATACGTATCACGAGTGTACCGTAGGCATATAAATGAAAGAAATACAAAGAATAACTGAGACAGCAAAATACTTAATGGTCCTTGCTAAGCATTTTAGTTTTGCAAAGGTACAGTACCTACTTTACTACTGTATATTGAGGGTAAATATGACAAAATAAAATAAGGCATGATCACACCAACCCAACACTGAACCTGGCCAGGTTAGTATATATATATACGGCCATTTAGTTTAATCCATTTAATATAATCCATTTAATATCAAAATATTAACACGGAATTTATATACGAGAATTAGTAAAACAGACAAACTATTTCTGGTCTAGCCTACATGGTACACATTATGAACGGCTGCCAGTATTCCGAAAGCTATGAGTTAGTTAAAAATGTAAATGCAATTTAGAGCCATGATGGTCCCGGTGTAGGAGCAATTGGCAGTGTAGTGGTGGTGTGTTGTGGTGTTGTATATATAGAGGAAAGGGTACCGGTATAGGCCAGGGAGCAAGCAATTGGCAGTGTAGTGTTGTGTAGTGGTGGTGTGTTGTGTTGTGTTGTGTAGTGGTGGTGTGTTGTGTTGTGTTGTTGTATATATAGAGGAAAGGGTACCGGTATAGGCCAGGGAGTAAGGGAGCAAGCAATTGGAAGTGTAGTGTTGTGTAGTGTTGTGGTGGTGTGTTGTGGTGTTGTATATATAGAGGAAAGGGTACCGGTATAGGCCAGGGAGTAAGCAATTGGAAGTGTAGTGTAGTGTTGTAGTAATGCAGCACTAACTTTCACAACAACAACAACAACAGGAACAGCAACATTGTGGTGATTAGAAATATCCTTTGATTATATTATCTATAGTAGTTCGGTACTATACACTCCTGCGACAACAGCTACAATCATAGTATGTATACTTGTGCTTCATTCTCTTATGTTTTCGTGATGTGTGTGTGTGTTCGTGAGGTGTGTGTGTGTTCGTGAGGTGTGTGTGTGTGTGTTCGTGAGGTGTGTGTGTGTGTTCGTGAGGAGTGTGTGTGTGTTCGTGAGGAGTGTGTGTGTGTTCGTGAGGAGTGTGTGTGTGTTCGTGAGGTGTGTGTGTGTGTTCGTGAGGTGTGTGTGGTGTGTGTTCGTGAGGTGTGTGTGTGTGTTCGTGAGGTGTGTGTGTGTGTTCGTGAGGTGTGTGTGTGTGTATGGTTGTAGTCATTTAGATTCTCATGGGTCCCACATATCTGTATGTATATATGTATTGTTGCCTGCCTGTTGATTGACGCTACGACACAACTAATTTAAAAAAAAAAACGAAAAAATGGGAATATTTTTACATTTACTTGTAAAAAATTACCAAAAAAAAGTTATAATCATAATGGTGGGTTTGAGGGTCTTTAGGAATATATGCTCACTATAAGCAACGCAGCATGATGTTTTTGTTTTTCATTTCACGTTCTGCATCATAACGTTAAAAATGATACTTGCACGTGAGTAAAATATCTCCAGTGTGCAGCCTGATCAGCCACAGAGTTACTACTGTACAATAGAAGTCATAGAAGTTAGCTGTTGAGGAATTCTTATGCTTTTTAATTAAGGCCTCCATGGACTATCAATCATGCCTGCACAAACTGGATGGTTATGTAGGTATAACCGTGGTGTGTGTGTGTGGGGGGTGGGGGGGGGTGATTGATGGTTTGCGCAAATGACTGAACCATATCCAATAAGAATTTCGTCAATCACACCTACGCCTGTACAGTGATGTATGATAATGTGTGGTGACTTATTATTATTACTATTATTTCAAATACTACTACTACTGCTACTATTCTGCTCAGTCTTCTTGCTAGTGTGTGGCAAATTTAAATGATTGCACAGTCATCAAGTTTGCGCAGGCATGAATGATATATATATATATATATATATATATATATATATATATATATATATATATATATATATATATATATATATATATATATATATATATATATATATATATATATATATATAATTATATAATTATATAGTCTATGGAGACCTTTAGAGTTGCGAGCTGGAAAATATAATTATTCTTCCCAAAAATGACTACTAAAAAATACATCAACACTTACCACAAGTGGGGTTGGCCGCCTTCATAACTTGATGTAGCCTTTGTGGAGAGGAGTCAGCCGGTGTGTGTCAAGTGTCTTCACTAACACCCGTAGTTTTAAAACATTTGAGGGCCCTTACTGGAGCTCTATGAACCCTCCAAACTACTCCAGGCAACATATTCCCTATTCGAAACACTGAAGCATTTTGTGGCCTGGATTATTTGGAGGGTTCATAGTGCTCCAGTAAGGGCCCTCAAATGTTTTAAAACTACGGGTGTAAGTGACTCGGACACAGCCAGCCAGGAGTGTCGCCTTGGGCATACCAATGGACCTTGTTGTATCCTTCTCTCTTTAAAGTCTGGGTTGCATATTGGCGATAGCAACGATTTTAGTTTGTTTTGGTATGAATATCATTGAAAATTGGTTCACTTTGGTCCTTCCCCTCACTTTTTTATAATTAATAGCGAAACTTGCACGACTCTTGCACAAATATTGCCCGAATGCTGGACGGAAGTTGCACTACCATAACGCTGCCTGTCCGACACCTGCCTAATATCTGAACCATCGACGATGATAAGTCTCCAGATTTGAGTTTAGTGATTTTTACAGAAGACGACTCCTGTCTGAATAGCTGAACGATCACTCACATTGATGCACCAAGTCTAAAGCACTCCTGTCCCACTTTTGTAATGATCACTGGCCACGACGACGACTAAACGAACACTAGGGCAGCTCTAATTTGTCGTCCACCTTGTTGACTCATCTGCCAGCACTAGTCGTGTATGTACAGTAGGACACATGAATGGGTGGTACAGCCCAAGTCAAAGATGGTCAATTTCTCCCAATATCAAGTTCCTTATTAGTGCCAAATAGGAGACATCACGGGCAGAAGTCAGTATTGGGGATGGAAATAAAAAGTAAGTGCCTGATAATAGACACTGGTTACTCAAATGAAACAAATATCTTTCACCACCTGGGCTGTACCACCCATTCATGTGTCCAACTGGATGTCTCACACGCGGCACCAAAAACTTATTACCATATCGGTCAGCACTTCTGGAGCAACGAACTCTGTTATAATATTATGGTGTTGCCTGTCACTGTGAACATGCTCTCATCTGATCAGAGTAGGGCTCAAACTTTCTCAACAGGCCAGGTAACATATTTTCTAGCGATGGTAAAGGCGGTTTCGTTTGTGGCGAGTGCATGGTTAAATACGGCTTTAATGCTGCAGGGCGGGTTGGAAGGTTCATGGAGTATTTCATAATGTATCGGCAAATATATAATTCTCACTGACACTATTTGCAACAATATAGAGTTGGTTTGTTTCTTAAATATTACGAGAATTATATAATAGGAAGGAGTATTCTTTAACTATCTCGTAGAGTCTTGTGTGTGACTTTTTTTAGGCCTTTACAAATGGGTGTTTATCTGGTTGTCTGCTACTTCCCTCATCATTTTCAACAACCACCACTCATGAGATCAATGAGACAATTCGATCTCCCTTACAAGTGACAGTCTGTGTTGCGTCATATCCAGCCTTGTAAAGTGCATGTGTGTATTACCAAAGACCAAACTCGTGTCACTGTCTTGTCCAATGATTTAATTAATATAACTTGTGAAACATAATGAAAACACCACAGTAATGTTTAGGGGGTAGTACACTGCTGGTAAATAGGGAACAACTGATTCCTCCAAACTATTCCAAGTAACAGAACACCAATATATTTGTCCTTATGGTTCTGTTTCCTGGCATACATTGGAGGAATCAAGTCACTCCAATCTACCAAAAGTATACTATCCTCTTAATGTCCAGTAGGTTTAGCCGTCTATACCATATATGTTCACCAGATTTTACGACGACACGAGTTTTGTGTTTGGTAGTACATACGGGTGATCTGTGAACGTCTCATCATCACTATATGTTCTGAAAACCTCATCTCACAGTGTAATGATCAGGTATGGAAAATCACTCGCGCAGATCACAAGCAAACGTCTTTACCCTCCACGTCCAATTAAATACTAAACCGTGACTGTCCCGTGCCCAGCTGGGGAGGGGAAGGGGAGGGGCAATAATAATTCTCTCCTGATTTGAGACTCAACATGAATCACCACCATCTTCGCGTCTCACTCATCCCGAATAACTTCATTTGGAGGAGATTCACATTGTGCCTCAGATCAGAAAGCTTTGAATCGCCCGGTATTGCTCATTTCCCCACCCAGTACACCTATAGAGGCTGAGTTCGAATGCAGGGTATGTGTGTGTGTGTGTGTGTGTGTGTGTGGTGCCTGTTGTTCGTGTCTGGTCAGAAGTTACACAGCATCAGGCCTCATAATCTACCATAGTCTCGTCCCTCCACATCAGTCATTGTAATATGTTTATTCATCAGGAACAATGGCATTAATAACAAATTCCAATACCAATTTACAATATATTATGAATATTAAAAACATTGGTAGCGGCAGTAGGCTATCACAGTCTGTATAATAATAGAGGTGGTGGATATTATGACAAATGTCCTTTTTACGTTGTTTCTTGACATAAATAATGGTTATCTTGTTAATTGTCATCGTTCTCAACCTGTACTAAAATGCCAAGAAATTACCATGACAGATCCTCCCTTCCTTTTTTACCTCGTCATACACATCCTATTCTCACAACACCACACACCCCAACGGGAACCGCCTTGACATGGTGGGGGGGCTTGTGTGTCTCTGAGACCTGGCGAGCTAGACTAGAGGGGGCTTCGGCCCCTGCTCTGCCCCGATTTCGGGGATGGAGGGCTTCCCATGCTAGGAAGGTCGCTAGTGAGAGACCAGACTAAATGGTTCCCAACTTTCAGTTCTTCAGCTGTCCCTCTTTTCTTTTTATTTCCTTCCTGCTTGCTGTCACACCTCTCTATCACCTTTTTCTGGCGCTATAGGACCTCCATGTTGCGGCGCCTAATATCCATCAATCAATCAATCAATCACAACATCACACCACACCACACCCTACCCTTCCCCACCATATCCCACCCTACCTCACAACACCACACAACACCACACCATACCCTCCCCTTATATGCCACGTTCACCATACCACACCACACCACACCTATATACTCACCCCTTCTGACCCACACACACACACACACCACCACCAAAACATACCCAACACAGGTATCCATATCTGAGTTCGCATTTGTCTATACAGTCGTGGTCAATAATAATCATCCACATATGGGTAACTTTAACAATTTACTGTGAAATGTTTTCATGTTCACATTATTATGATGTTATTATTTTAAGTAGTGTGTAGCTGCTTGAATTAATTTAAACGATGGTACTTTACCTATTTATTGGAAAGTTTATCATCTAAGGAACAGAGGGAAGCTGTCAAAATCTTACGTGAGTTACTCCTATGTGGATGATTATTTTTTACCACGACTGTACGATTCCATTCCTGATTTGGGTAGAAACTTTCGGGTGTAATCCAAAGCAGTCTATCATTATTAATCTATTAAAGTAAAAATCTGCATTATTTCTATAAGCTATACTGGGTCCTATTCTTTTATTTTAGCTTGGGAGTAACTTTGAGTGTTATAACAGAAATTTCGTAGGAGTCATGCAGAAAATTGGAGGTAAACGAGTCCTTCAAATATTACCACGAAACACACACACACACACACACACACACACACACACATGCACACACACACCTTTATGGAAGGTGCTCGTTTCGTGGCATGGTCAGGAGGAATCAGAAGTCTCCAATCATTTTCACACACGATCACAGGGTCCCTAAGTGTAGTTTGGTGTTGTGTTAATGAGATCACTGCTAAGACCCTTACTCTGCCCAGCTTTGTCTCTCCTCATCACTAGAGACCCTATATAGACTCTCCTCATCACTACCTTCCCCTGATTTACCTCGAAAGTTCTCCATTTAATTATTTAGCTGTAATTTCTTTCCTTTTAAATACCTTGCATGGTGTTTGCTATCCCACCTCCCTCTATTATCATCCTCTTACTTCGTCCTACACGGTCTTTCCAGGTGTCGGGTAGAATTCTTTCACCCCCCATTCATTCTTGTATTGTACAGTCACGAGTACTATTAAATATATACAGTTTTGGTTGAAGCTTTGAACAGTCCACCCATTCACCAACGAACTAATTCCAATGGAGATGTTATTGTGCATTTATTTACTGTCTCAGGGTATTCGAAGCTCACCTGTATACTTACTAGTGCTCGTCACTGTACCTAAAAAGAATTATATACCACATTATTTAATTACAGTAAATAAATAAAGACTGTCTAGCATCCAAGTGTGTGTGTTTTTTTTTTCTCTCTCTCTCTCTCACACATCTCTCGTGAAATACTTTATAACATCTTTTCTGCAGCAACGATATGTTTTTTCACTTCACATTCTGTTAATTAAAGCCGTACATCACTCAGCTAGTCAAGGAGATTTCAGACTAATTTTACCTCCCTCACACTTTCTTCACAGCTCACGTTTATATATTTTTATTTTTTCATCTCGGGACTCTATTTCTTTTAGTATATAAACCTATTGTGAATTAATACCGACTTCCTCATATAATTTCTCTGTTGGCATATTTGGTAAAGACAATTCAATGCAAGTCAAAATTCACTCGAAATCTACAGTACACTCGTGATACATAATTTCTGACCAGTGTGTGAGAATAAAAAAGCTTCGAACCGCCTGATATGTTTCATTTCCCCACCCAGTACACCTATAGAGGCTGAGTTCGAATGCAGGGTATGTGTGTGTGTGTGTGTGTGGTGCCTGCTGTTCGTCTCTGGTCAGGGATTTCGTATCATGAGTGTACGTGGTGTGTTACAGGGGGACGAAAGATGGAGGACCTATATACAAGTATTAGTAACATCGAGTTGAATTGTGATTCGTTTCCTGGAACAGTTGGGGGTAAATCATTGGCCCTTTAGTACTGCAGGCACTTCATCATTCCACTGTCTTCATCTGATCTATGGGACAGTCTCCAAACCAAGATAGATCATATTTTGTAAGTCTTTGTTTGCCCTGGGAAAATCAAACTACTGTATATTATGTTTACACTCAAACACACACAGACAGACCATTCATAGGTCTTTGTGTGTAGAAGGTAAATCAAGCTGCTGTATTTGTTTACACACACACACACACACACACACACACAAGGAGTCATGCTTTGTATATGTATCCTCGTGTGTTTCTCCAGTTTTTTTTTTTTTTTTTTTGTAAACATATCATTGGTGAATATCTTAATTAAACTGAAGACAGTGTAGTGCTGTGTATACTATAGTGTTTACACACCATTAAACCCGAAGCCAACACAGCGACTGAATGAATATAGATAGATACGGTAGCTACTAGGCGTAACGTACTGTACAGTTGGACACATGAATGGGTGGTACAGCCCAAGTCAAAGATGGTCCATTTCTCCCAATACCAAAATCCTTATTAGTGCCAAATAGGAGACATCAGGGGTAGAAGTCAGTATTGAGGATGGTGTGTTTGTGTGTTTGTGTGTTTTTGTGTGTGTGTGTGTGTGTTCCTTATTAGTGCCAATTAGGAGACATCAGGGGCAGAAGTCAGTATTGAGGATGGTAATAAAAAGCAAGTACATGTACCTGATAATAAATAGACACTGGTTACTCAAATGGGACAAGTATCTTTCACCACCTGGGCTGTACCACCCATTCATGTGTCCAACTGTACACTCGCAATCCAAAATACGTATTCATATGGGGTGGGTGGGCATAGGGGACAGGCTTTCTACCCCCCCCCCCCCAAGCCTGTCCCCCCCTACCCCCCCACACACTCCCTTCATTAATCTAAAAATTACATTACTAATCTTGCACGTAGGGAATTACAGGCAATAATTTCTTCCTATGACTACACTAATAACATTACAACGACATTTGCATAACCGATTAAGACCTACTAATGGAGTGAATTAATCCATTTCTCATTTAAAAACAAAAAAATAAACGAATTACCAAGTATAAATTATTTTCCTGAAGTCTTTTTTTTTTTAATTGCTTCTTCCATGACTCTGCCAGATTTCAAACACCACCATGAACAGAGCCCTGACACCATTACCATACCAATATTAGCACCATTAGATATCTGGCACCATTACCATACAATTGACACCATTACCATACCATGGACACCATTACCATACCATGGACACCATTACCATACCATTGACACCATTACCAGGCCCCTGACACCACCATTAGATCCCTGACACCATTACCATACTATTGACACCATTACCATACCATTATTACCACCATTAGATATCTGGCACCATTACCATACCATTGACACCATTACCATACCATTATTAGCACCATTAGATATCTGACACCATTACCATACCATTGACACCATTACCAGGCCCCTGACACCACCATTAGATCCCTGGCACCATTACCATACCATTGACACCATTACTAGGCCCCTGACACCACCATTAGATCCCTGACACCATTACCATACCATTGACACCATTACCAGGCCCATCACTCCCTCCCTTCCCTCTTTCACCTCCAATCCATGACCTCCTTAGTTCTCTCCTTCCCAACCCATCATCCCATTCCACATTCCCTCATTCTCTACGATACCCTGACCTCCTTTCCCTCTATATCTCTAACTATACAACTTATCCACTTATTTCTCACTCCTTTCTTTCCTCTCGTATGCTAACTCCTTTCCCTCTATGGCTATAACTATACAACCCATCCACTTGTCTCTTACTTTCACTTTCACTTTCACATTCCTCTCGTACGTGTAACCCCCCAAACTCTACCTATTGTCCTCTACACCCTGGGGAAATATGCAATCTGAAAAATATTATTACACAATAATGGCCTCAAAAATTGAATGAAAATATTTTGCCAGTTAAAAAAAATCATAATAAAAGGCTTGTTGCTGTTGTTGTCAGGAACGATGGCAATAGTTTGAGAATATAGGATGGTATAGGATGGTGATTCAATAAAGCCTGTTAATTTTCTCTCTCATCACAATGACGCCTTATTACAATACCAGTCCACAGTTCCATTTCACACGCTTTCATCCTGATGTTGCTAAATGTACTATCGATCACGTGTGGCTGTTTCAACATGTGCAAAGGCTAGCACGAGCACACACACACACATACACATACACACACAACACATACAACACACACACACACACACACACACACACACACACACACACACACACACACACACACACACACAATAAAAAAAACCGCACACACACACAACTCATACACACACAGAAAAAACGCACACACACACGACCAACTCCCAAGGTTTTAAAAATAGAAAGCCTAAACTTGACATACATACATACTAAGGGATAGTACTGTATATGTATATGTATGCGTGTGTTTGTGTGTAGACAGAAGTGCGTGAAGTCAAACGTATTCCTTCGCAAATGTCAAATGTACACTCGTGATACATAATTTCTGACCAGAGACGAACGGCAGGCACCACACACACACACACACACACATACCCTGCATTCGAACTCAGTCTCTATAATTTTATATAGGTGTACTGGGTGGGAAAATGAACAATACCAGGCGATACGAAGCTTTCTGCTCCTCACACTCTGGTCAGAAATGATGTATCACGAGTGTACCTACAGGCACCTGATCGCATAGGAAAAGGTTACACGTATACAAGGTAAACATATTCACTGTTACTTTTTCCCAGAAGAAAATTGAACGAGTCTGAAATAAAAAAGAAGCAGAAAAGAAGGGAAAGAAAGGAAGATAATAATATATACACCCTGTAAAAACAAAGAGAAAGCAACACCAAACAATGGAACTATAGGAAGGAAAAAGAGGGAAGCAAGCAGAGAGGAGGGGGCAGGTATAGGTAGGCGAGAGGTAGGCTATTGAAGAGCAGGGATAAATTTTGATGAAAGATGAAAGGCTTTGAAGGCTACAGTAGAGAAGAGGGAGGAGGAGGAGGAGGGTGATAGTTTTTTTGTGAAGGAGGGCTAGGTTCTAAAATTTGAATTAAGGAGGGTGAGAGGGAGTGAGAGAGAAAGATAGAGTGAGGGAGGGTGTCTATAGGTTTTGAGAGGGAGAGAGAGAAAGAAAGAGAGAGAGTAATGAGAGAGAGGGATGAGGAAGGGGAGGAATGGAGGAATTTCAATAACCAGAGCCAGAGTGAAGGAAAGAAGAGAGGGAGGGAAAAGAGTTAGGAGGAAAGTTAAGATAGATGTCTGTGTGTGTGTGTGTGTGTGTGTGTGTGTGTGTGTGTGTGTGTGAGAGAGAGAGAGAGAGAGAGAGAGAGAGAGAGAGAGAGAGAGAGAGAGAGAGAGAGAGAGAGAGAGAGAGAGAGATTAAAAGAACTGGCTCAAGTGATGACAGAAAGAGATAGACAGATTAATAGATTGATAGACAGACAGTTAAATAGATAAATAGATAGGTTGACAGGTAGACAGACAGCAAGACAGATACACTGATAGACAGACAGACGAATAGACATATAAATAGACAGATAGACAGGTAGACAGACAGACAGACCTATAGCCAAATACATTGATAGACAGAGACAGACAGATATATAGACAGACCTATAGACAGATACATTGATAGACAGACACGTAGACAGACAAACAGACAGATAAATAGACAGATATATATACATGAGGAAAAATCTTAAAGAGAAAGAAACGGAAAGAGGCAGGGAGTGAGAGGGAGAGAGACAATGGGAGAGAGAAGAGAGAGAGAGAGAGAGAGAGGAAGTGAGGAGAGTATAGTATAGATAAAAGATAAAAGCAAGGAGCCAGGCGTAGAGAAAGAAAGCAAAAAAAAAAAGCGAGGTAGAGAGAAAAATGGTGTGAGGGGACAAGAGAGAAAATAAAGATAAAATAAAACAAGCCTGCAGTGTTCAGGAAAGAAAGTTAAAAGGAGAAGCAAAAAAAGAAAGGGGGTAAAAAGAAGAGTTTGAAAATATATCGTAACTGTGTGAATAAAAAAAAAAAAAAAAAAATGGCGAGTGATTGGAAAATGTTAAGATTATGACAAAAGATTTAATTCAGGAAAGGAACTTAATAGGATAAGCAAAAAGGGAAAGAAAAGCGAGTTTGAAAATATATCGTAATTGTGTGAATGAACATAATAAATAGATTAATGGCGAGTGATGGAAAATACAAGATGATGATGACAAAAGATTTAAAAGGGGGGGAATTTTTTTTTTTTTTTTTTTTTTTTTTTTTTGGTCAATCTGGAGCAACTGATTCTTCCAAACTATTCCAAGCAACAACAGGGTATCATTATTTGTTGCTCTTCTGGTCCTGTTTATATATATACTTTGGAAGGATCAAGGCACTCCAATGTACCAAAAAGGAATAATGATTTTTATTACCACTTTAATTCACAACACGGGGTGAATTTGGACAGCTACTGATTTCTGCAAACTTTATCATTTTTTTAGGAAGAAGGTTGAATTTTTAGTTGATGAATAGTGGATCTGTTTTGCAATCTGCAGGAATTTGCAGGAATCAGTAACAACACTTCAATTTAACACACAGAGTTCATTGTATTTACTCTTATGACACACAGCAGTGGGTACAGTTGCCAGCACTTATAACTGATACAGGCAGCGTTGTCAGTCCCCATTCTCCTGTACCTGTTATAAGTGCTGGCAACTGTACATGTGTGAGATTAATCATAGCTGTTTTTGAGGATGGAAAAAAATCCCCCTATAGGCCATTGAAGTCCGTGTAGGAATGAAGCAGCAGATAATATAAGAGAGGAAGGGAAGCAGACAGGAAGGACAATATTGAAGAGTGAAATACAATATCAAAGATAACAATGAAAGTGCAAGAGAGAGTGAGAGATAAAAAGTGCGTGAAAGAATGTGTGCGAGGAAGAGAAAGACTGAAAGAAACAACACCTACAGAAATCCGTGGAGAACAAAAGAAAAGGGGATGGATACACAAGGAAGAAAGTTTGTCTAGAAACATTTAACTTAGATGAAAGAAAACTGCCCTAAGCCTGGCAGGGAAGGTCTTGTAGGATGAGAGAGAGAGAGAGAGAGAGAGAGAGAGAGAGAGAGAGAGAGAGAGAGAGAGAGAGTAACTAGAGTCTGGTAACAAGGGGGCAATACAATACGACCAATATAATAGTAGTAACAAGGGGGCAATACAATATAATAGTAGTAACAAGGAGGTAATACAATATAATAGTAGTAACAAGGAGGTAATACAATATAATAGTAGTAACAAGGAGACAATACAATATAATAGTAGTAACATGGAGGCAATACAATATAATTGTAGTAACAAGGAGGCAATACAATATAATAGTAGTAACAAGGAGACAATACAATATAATAGTAGTAACAAGGGGGCAATACAATATAATAGTAGTAACAAGGAGGCAATACAATATAATAGTAGTAACAAGGAGGCAATACAATATAATAGTAGTGTAGCAGCGTCATGTCAGAATGTGGTCATCGCTTCAACACCTCCCAAGCTGAGATGCACAGATTATTTTTTATTAGAAATTTACTGCTGCCAGGCCCGGTATTCACAAAAACATCTTAGAGTTTCGACTTGTTCGTATGTTTTTATTACTGACCTCACCACCATAGAGTATCAGGCTCATTTCAAAGCAGTGAATGATTTTGTTATTCTATTTATATGAGCTGTTGTTGTTGTTGTTATGTTTTCGAAGCAGTGTTGAGTACTACTATGGGTCCTCGCCAAGAATGCAGGCTTACGAATACAATTTTAAGTTAAGAGTGAACTTTGGTTTTCTGAATACGGGTCCTGGCTGTAGATTTGTCCCAGCAGAGTTAACCTGCACAAGTCGGGTGGTGCATAGGTTGGTATAGAAATAAGACACGTTGGGCTGTGTTTCCACAACTCTGGTTCCTCCCGTTGCTCCAAAATCCCTTACAGTCTTTAGTCTGGGTCCACAAGTTTCCCAAGTATGTACGGCACCTTATGAACTCTCACTCTCTCACTCTCTCTCTCTCTCTTTCTCACTCTCTCTCTCACATACACACATACAAAACATAAGCAAACGCACATACAAAGAGAACAACAAACAACCACCCTTCACACACACACACATATACACACAAACATGTTGTAGCAAACAAATAACTTTCCCCTTGTTTTAGGTTATGAAAGAAGAGGATGGGAAGCAAGGAGATGATTGATTTGAGGATGAAAAAAAGACAATCCTTGGTCCTCGAGGCCCTGTAGGATGAGAGAGGTGATGATAGGAAGATGGGACAGTAAACATGAAGGAAATAAAAAGTTGGAAAGTAAACACGAAGGAAATAAAAGATGGGACAACAAAAACGAAATAAATAAAAGGAACGGTGGGACCAACTGGAGGAAATAAAAAGTGGGACAGTAAACAACAAATGAAATAAAAGATGGGACAGTAAACACGAAGAAAATAAAAGGTGGGACACTACACACGATGGAAATAAAAGGTGGGAAAGTAAACAACACAAGGAAATAAAAGGTGGGACAGTAAACAACACGAAGGAAATAAAATGAAGGGTGGGAGCAACAACTGGAGGAGGCTGAGGGCTACAGGGGACTGCAACACAAACCTATGAATATTCAGCAGGAATTAACATGGTCTTCCTTTAGGTCAGTACGGCTGGCTGGAATTGGATGTGTGGGGAAAGCTAGATGCCTTGGTTGTTGGTGTTTTGTTTTTTGTGTGTGTATGCGTGTGCGTATGTATGTATATATATATATATATATATATATATATATATATATATATATATATATATATATATATATATATATATATATATATATATAATTCATTTACCTTCTCCTCCACTAACTTCCCACGGGAGTTTACTTGTGATAAGTGTCCTGTCACATTTTTCTTCCTTCGTTATTCTCCCTTTCTCTTTTCCTTTCCTCCTAATACCCACTCTCATCCTGCCTCCTCCTCCTCCTCCTCCTCCTCTCTCTCTTTTCTCTTTATTGCCTCCTCTCCCACACAAACTTTTCTTTTCCTCTTCTTTTGGCTTCATTATAATTATATATTTCCTTTCCCTCTATATAGACCTTCTATTTATCATCACATAGTTATAATACTTTAGTGAAGAAGCGTATGGACAAGCCCAAAGTGAAGTACTCATACGTCAAACATTTGTATATAATAAAATTTAGGTAAATGTAAGAGGTGCTGGAGCCTATGTTTAATGAAATAAAAAAATAGTTTGCCAATTGGTGAACAGTCCCGTGCATCACATACTGTAAAACTCTCTCTTTGGTTTGAAGATATTTAGCAGAGGTCATAAGTTTGGGGCAGGAGGAGGAGGAGGAGGAGGGTATGTGTACAGTCGGCACCATAAGTTTGGGGCAGGAGGAGGAGGAGGAGGAGGAGGAGGAGGAGGGTATGTGTACAGTCCCCACCATAAGTTGGCTTCATTTCTACCTGTGTATGTATTAGTTATAGTGATGATGTAATACAATTTTAATAATAATACAATCATAATATGGTAAATTATGTATATATGTTGTTGGAATAAAAACTGGTTCAGAATGCAACTTTCTGGTCACATTAGCAATATTAAGTACAGTCGCAGCACATAGTCCTTGAACAGACTTCCCCTTACACCCTGGTCAAGGACTATGTGCTGCGACTGTACATAAGATGGATGCGAATTTATGCTGCCGACTGTACGTTGTTACAGACTCAGCAGCAGCAGGGACAACTAAAGCTGCTGAGGAACACAAGTTTATATTGATGCCTCCTCCTCCCCAACTGTAACAATATCAGAAACACATCTACGACACAGAAAACAGATACAATACTTTACAAAATCATGTACATAAAGACACGGGATGTTATGGGGATTATACACTCGGAATATATACACCAGGTATTCAGTACGTACAGTTGGACACACATGAATGGATGGTACAGCCCAAGTGAAAGATGGTCAATTACGCCCAATATCAAGTTCCGTATATTTCGTAGTAGTAGGCCTACTCATCTTCCGCCTGTAATACCAGTTCTTTTAAATGGGGGAGGAGTTTGAATCTATAAAACTATCCCAGGTAATAACACATAACAACCTCACCAGTATTAATAGGGATTTGGTACGTGACAGTTTATAAAATCAAATACTGTATATGGAGAGGAATGTAGTCGTGGTCAATAATAATCATCCACATATGGGTATCTCAAACAATGTACTGTCTAATGTTTTCACGTTCACATATGATGTTATTGTTTTAAGTAGTGTGTAGCTGTTTGTATTGAATTAAAAGATGGTAGTTAACCTATTTATTGGAAATATTATCATCTAAGGAACAGAGGGAAGCTGTCAAACTCTTACGTGAGTTTCCCCTATATTATATTTGACCACGACTGTATCTATTATTGACGGATGATGTACAGATTGTCACAAATATTCTGCACTACTTGTTTTGATACTGTTGGCATCTATCTATTACTGTTTCAGACGCCGTGTGGTTTACTATAACGTATCGTGGTATAAGGGTGAGAAACAGAATAGCCTGTGTATAGCCTGTTGCCTATACTAGTCCCAAAGAGTATTGGTTCAGGGTGTAATACAGTACCACCTACAAAACTGATACTCTATTTTTGTATTATTATTATTAATTGCGCCGTAACGTCAATCAACAGGCATGCAACCATACATACAGGTAGGCAGAACCCATGAGAATCAAATTACTACACACACACACACACACACACACACACACACACATACATCATGAAAACATAACAGAATGAAGCACAAGCATTCAGACAAATATTTACATTATGACCTACTTAAATCCACCAAAACGAGGATGGCGTACCAGAAGATCCTCCAAAACCTGATGGACTTAAGGCGAGGTCACACGAGCCTTTTTTTCGGCAATTTTTCAACGGCAATATCAACTCGTGTGACCAGACACAGTTAAAATTGCCTTTGAAAAATTGCCGAAAAAAGGCTCGTGTGACCTCGCCTTGATACTCTTAAGAAGGTATTTAGTGTTGGGCATAATTATCAAGGGCTACTGAATCTTTCAAATATGTCGCATGTACAGTACACTCGCAATCCAAAATATGTATCCAGATCTTGTTAAATTTTCGAATAATTTGACATAGTAGAGAACCAATTACAACGCTCATCTTATTTTATATTGGCTTGAAATCGCTTAAAATTTCGAAGCATGCCTGGATACATATTTTGGATTGTCAGTATACAGTTGGTTCCACTCCCGCGTTTCTCCCCTCGCGTTGCCAATGTTGGGCCCGTCAGAAATTCGAATCCCGATCCAGAAGTTAAAAAATTCGAAACATTCATATCCTTAAGGACGAAGGTCCACTTCGGAACTTTCTTCTTTTTTTCTAGTAGAGCTAGGAAGCTCATTTTTTTAATGAAGGTGGTGAAGATGTATACTAAGATATAGATATAGTTTCATGGAATTCTGTTCTTAATTATTAGAGTAATATAATAAAATGTGTTCTCGGTGCTCAAAAATACGACGGTATTTCCTTCGCTACTACTCTGTAGATATTGGAGTAATTCCTTTGAGGCTCTTGCTGCCAAGTATACTTGATATGATTGTAAATTGCATGTAATATTATTTGCATAGGTGCAACGGTTTTGTTCTGAATAATTGCACAATATCTTCCATTACGTTTTTCTCTGTTTTTCTCCGTACGATGAAACATATATATTGCTAGAAAAGAAAATATTCAACTTACAGCACTAATCCAACATGCAAATAAAGATGATTTAGTTAGCTTTCAAATAAAAAAAAAATCATGTAAATAACTGAAGAATTGGCTGAGCAGTAGCAGTTTGTATCGTTATATTTTGGCTAAAAACAAGTTTTCGGGAAATGAGCGTCAAAGTTTATCTAAGTGTTTTCCTCCCTTGCTGCTATAGATGGAATTGTTTCTATGATAATATTTGCTTTAGTATTTATAAATTAATCATTACACAACACAAAACAATAGTTTCCAGTAATTAGGTGCACATGGTACTATATATGGTACTGTATATACAAAAAAAAAAGACCTTTACCTGTTCTGTAACCTCACCCCTGGGGCATTCTTGAAAACAATACATTATCAGGTTGTTTTTTTTGTAATCAGGGATGGGCCACTTTCCAACCTTCAGTAATGTTTCTAGACAATGACATTTGGTGTTCTCCAACACCATAATCAGCATAACCTTGTATTTTCCTCTTTTTTCTTTGCTTTGATGTTCTTGCTTGCTTCCTTTCTTTGTCCATATCCTGTAATGTTATTTGCATTCTGTCATTCTTGATACCCAATTCTTCAGCTAGAAATCCTGCTTCATAACCAACATTATAACAGATAATTGCTTGGGCTACAGCAAAATCCAGTGGATTTGCCAAGGCTTTTGACCATTGGGCAGCATTTGCTGTACAGTATTGTGGATGAACAGTACATGGAAGTACAGTATTATGAAATTCATGTCTTTCTGCAAAATTGCATATAGTATGTCTTGCATAACATAACAATGAAGCTTACCATCATATGTGACATCTATATCCAGTAATCCACCATCTCCTGGGAATCGAAGTAGATCATCTGCATTGTACAGTACTTCGTTACTTTGGCTACACTGTCCTCAAGTTATCTTATCAATTTCTACCTTACTCTGATCACCATTTTCACTTATAAAGAGTCTCTTCCTTTTCTTTACACTTGATATGGACGTATATGCATGAGTACAAATATGGAGGTAGGGTGGTTGTGGAGTGGTGGGGTTGTTGTTGATATTGTGGTGTGGGTTTGTTGTGGTTCAGTCAGCTGATGGTGGAGGTTGCCAATGCTGCTATTTCACCTACCCCCTCTTCCTCTTGTTACTGCTTTCCTCCCCTTCTCTGAGCGAATGCAAGCTTTCATGGACTTCCTTGGCACCACAAAAAAACACGTAACATGAAGTGTAGATGCAGGAAATAAGGGCACTGTGAGCGGACACGTGTTAGAGTTAGCGAGTCTAGCTACTCCTTTGCAGTGCGTGTCTGACTGTCATTCCCTCTGCTGACTGTGGCTACACTGCCTCACACACACAAAGTTGCCACGTTCGACAGTTCAGCTGTCATTTGTTCATGAACTAACCATAACAACAAGAAACATTGCACAAGAATGAAAATATTACCATGTTATGTTGCACATAGTAGCTCCCATTGCGACGTAAATGATCGCTCATCCCTCCAGAAACCTTGATTTATAGCCAAATAAACCATAGTAAAAGTTGTCAAATGATACTCAAACTGTGATAGGGTGTTGAGGACAGTACTAGCTAGATTTTAGCCAAGTTAGCAAAAAAAAAAAAAAAAAAATTTTGTTTACCTATTTTAAGCGGACCTTAGTCCTTAAAGTGAAAGATATGAATGTTTCAAATATTTTAACTTGTGAATGGGATTCGGATTTCTGACGAGCCCAACATTGGCAACGACAGGAGAGAAACGCGGGAGTGGAGCCACCTGTACAGTACAATAATAACACTGCTATGATTTGTTTCCTGGAATAGTTTGGAGGAATCGATGTATTGGTTGATGGGAATGTAGACATGTTTATTAAGTAGGCGTAGGTTTGTTGGTTTGAAACAAGACTCTCTGGTTATTGTGAACTTTATGGGGAGAGTTTGGTGTTGGTAAAATTAAGCTGGAGCAACTGAATCCTCCAAACTATTCCCAAGCAACAGAACACCATTATTTTTGCTCTTCTGGTCCTGTTTCCTGGCATACTTTGGAGGAATTAAGGAACTCCAATGTAACAAACAAGAATTACCACCTTAATTAATGCCCGGTTCACACTAGTCCGTTTGGCCGGATATCTCTCCGTTTGTCACACGAACAGTGACGACAATAACTATTAATGTCACAGTCCCGAGCACGGACAAGACTGAAGAGATGGATTGGATTGATCCGACCACAATGTAGTGTTTGTAAACAAAGCAAACATGAGAAGGCAAAATGGAGTTCGATTACAAGATTTACTGCTGATTGCTGTACACTCGTGATACATAATTTCTGACCAGAGTGTGAGGAGCAGAAAGCTTCGAATGGCCTGGTGTTGCTCATGTCCCCACCCAGTACACCTATAGAGGCTAGGTTCGAATGCAGGGTTTGTGTGTGTGTGTGTGTGTGTGTGTGTGTGTGTGTGCTGTTCGTCTCTGGTCAGAAATGATGTATGACGAGTGTACTGTGTTGTGTCTGGTGGTGGAGAAGGTGGTCAGGTATAGAAGGAGGTGAAGGGTATATGGTCACGTCATCTACTACTGACAACTGGAGAATGCAATCACCATCACCAACATACTTCCCCTCTACCATCACACTTACACAATATCATCACCATTTTACCTCTCCACCACAACAACCACCATCACCATAACCATAATTTCTCGCCATCACCTCACCACCAATTCACCACCACTACCAAATTCACCACCAATTCACCA
>JAWZYT010000362.1:140000-187500 GCA_034508575.1 Petrolisthes manimaculis
AGAGAGAGGCAGGAGTCAACCACCTCCCTAAATTGGGTTCTCATGGGTTCTGCCTACCTGTATGTACGTATGGTTGCCTGCCTGTTGATAATGGACGCTACTGCGCAATTAATAAAAAAAAAATCATAAAAAATAATAACACACACACCGCCTCCCTCTGTCTCGTTGATTGCTTTCCAACTTTCTAACTTCAGTGGTGTTGTCTGGACAGGTGAGATTTATTAGTGGCATCAGTAACTTTCCACTTTAGGAGGAAATTCGGTGTTGGTAAATCTGAAGCAACTGAATCCTCCAAACAAACTATTCCAAGCAACAATAGAACACCATTATTGTTGCTCCTCTGGTCCTGTTGTTTCCTGGCACACACAAACACACATGCATACTCTCTCTTTCTCTCTCTCTCTCTCTCTCTCTCTCTCTCTCTCTCTCTCTCTCTCTCTCTCTCTCTCCTGGTCCTGTTTCCTGGTATACTTTGGAGGAATCAAGTCACTCCGATGTAACAAAAGTGAATTACCACCTTATTCTCCCCCAAGCTTGTCCCCTACTCCCGCACCCCTAAAAAAACACCCAAGCCTGTCCCCCTACACACGCACCCCCTCAACCCCCCCTCCCAAGCCTGTCCCCTACTTCCGCACCCCCTTAACAAAATAGAGTGTGGGTACAAGCTGGATTTTATTATTCCTTGTCATTATTGTCATTGCCACTATACAGGGTGTCCCTCCACTTTCATATCTCTCTTTGTCAAATGAAAGTAGATGTATTTCTAAGATAAAAATACTCTATAAACATACCTCTTTTGAGAGGTTGTTTGGTAGTTATGTTGAAAGTTAATTAATAAGGGGAGGAGGAAGTACCTTCCTAGTGGAGGGACACACTGTATACAGTACAGTACCTTCCTAGTGGAGGGACACACTGTATACAGTACAGTACCTTCCTAGTGGAGGGACACACTGTATACAGTACAGTACCTTCCTAGTGGAGGGACACACTGTATACAGTACAGTTCCTTCCTAGTGGAGGGACACACTGTATACAGTACAGTACCTTCCTAGTGGAGGGACACACTGTATACAGTACAGTACCTTCCTAGTGGAGGGACACACTGTATACAGTACAGTACCTTCCTAGTGGAGGGACACACTGTATACAGTACAGTTCCTTCCTAGTGGAGGGACACACTGTATACAGTACAGTACCTTCCTAGTGGAGGGACACACTGTATACAGTACAGTACCTTCCTAGTGGAGGGACACACTGTATACAGTACAGTTCCTTCCTAGTGGAGGGACACACTGTATACAGTACAGTTCCTTCCTAGACAAACGGGGATGATGAATGACCTAAAGTGTTGATGGTGGAAGGTCCTCTATACTTAATATGTCACAGCTGTCATACACACACACACATACTCTCTCTCTCTCTCTCTCTCTCTCTCTCTCTCTCTCTCTCACACACACACACACAAACAAATACATGACGCACACACACACACACTCTCTCTCTCTCTCTCTCTCTCTCTCTCTCTCTCTCTCTCTCTCTCTCTCTCTCTCTCTCTCATTACGGTCCTTTCTGAGAACACCGTTTGGGGTCCCACGTAATCAATGAAGTAGTGTGAATAGGTTTGGATTCCTGCTGGGTCCCATGACGTGTAATGTGTGGCCTTGAGGACGGAGGTGTATAGAGAGCAGAAAAGGGGTACAGTTTTGGTCACAGGAATGGGTGGTACAGTCCAAGTAAAATATGGTTAATTTCTCTCAATATCAAATTCCTTATTAGTGCCAAATAGGAGACATCAGGGACAGAAGTCAGTATTGAGGATGATAATAAAAACCAAGTACCCGATAATAGACACTGGTTACTCAAATGGAACAAGAATCTTTCACCTGGGCTGTATCACCCATTCATGTGTCCAACTGTATATAGGAGAAAAAGAGTACAGTTGGACACATTAATGGGTAGTACAGCCCGAGTGAGAGATGGTCCATTTTCTCCCAATATCAAAACAATCGTTCG
This sequence comes from Petrolisthes manimaculis, assembly GCA_034508575.1. NCBI lineage: Eukaryota > Metazoa > Arthropoda > Malacostraca > Decapoda > Porcellanidae > Petrolisthes > Petrolisthes manimaculis. Next base: position 142,014 of record JAWZYT010000362.1, read on the forward strand.
TACCAAAGAAATATCAGGTTTTCACTGCAGAGCTCATTGCAATCATAATGGTAATCGATATGAAGGAACAAAGATACAAGCCTTCAAATGAGTAGGTAATTTACTCTCACTTAAGGAGCACCATGCAAGGCCCTTTGATGCTGCTATTCAAAACACACACACACACACACACACACACACTTAGGTTAAAAAATACAAAAAAAAATTATATATGTGTTGGATTCCCTCCCACGTGTGACTGAGTGTTAATGACAAAGCAGATGAAATTACTAAATAAGCAATAATTATATACTATTACAATAAAATAAAATTACATCTTCTAATTGTTGACTATATACAGTCGTGGTCAATAATAACCATCCACATATGGGTATCTCAAACAATTAATTGTGTATTGTTTTCACGTTCACATATGATGTCATTGTTTTAAATAGTGTGTAGCTGCTTATATTAAATTAAAATATGATAGTTAACCTATTTATTGGAAAGTTTATCATCTAATGAACAGAGGGAATCGGTCAAACTCTTACGTGAGTTACCCCTATATGGATGATTGTATATGACCGCGACTGTACATAGCATCAAACCTTATATAAACAAATGGGAGAACAAACAAAATGCTAAAATAAATAAAACTAAATTAATCCCACTGTTTCCTGGTGACAATTCTCACAACAAAAAGACACACCAATAGAATTTTTTTTAACAAGATTAAGGAAGATTAAGAAAAGATTAAGGGGGTGCGGGAGCAGGGGACAGGCTTGGGGAAAGGGAGGGGAGGTGCGGGAATAGGGGGACAGGCTTGGGGTGGGTAGAAAGCCTGTCCCTCTATTATTCCTGCATCCCCCTAACCACCCCTCCCCCTCCAAGCCTGTCCCCCTACTCCAGCACCCCTCAAAACCCATGCACCCCCCCTAAAACCTCCCCAAGCCTGTCCCCCTATTCCCGCACCCACTTAAGAATAGGACACACACACAAACACACACACAACTTTTTTATGAATACCTCACCTGACCCTGTCCTAAGTTGTGTATATAATTATATCATGTGCCACAATTTATACCATAAAACACATTTTAATAATTATAGTATGTAAAATTCATAAGAAATAATGTATATATTGATATTCAAAAAAAAAAAATATACATATTTTATTTTTAAACAGAATTACCTACTTTTTCTGGAGGCAATAATTTAAGGTTTATACGAGGTAGAGATAATTGTTATCAACGTTGAATCTTATTAATTATAGAGTAAGTTTTATTAATATATTGCTAATATTTCAATGCAACTCAACAAGAGTCAGAGAAACGAAGGAAACACGATGGAAACAGAATGCAGGGAGGGACAGTAAACACCAATGAAACAGAATGAAGGGAGGGACAGTAAACACCAATGAAACAGAATGAAGGGAGGGACAGTAAACACCAATGAAACAGAATAAAGGGAGGGACAGTAAACACCAGTGAAACAGAATGAAGGGAGGGACAGTAAACACCAGTGAAACAGAATGAAGGGAGGGACAGTAAACACCAGTGAAACAGAATGAAGGGAGGGACAGTAAACACCAATGAAACAGAATAAAGGGAGGGACAGTAAACACCAGTGAAACAGAATAAAGGGAGGGACAGTAAACACCAATGAAACAGAATAAAGGGAGGGACAGTAAACACCAGTGAAACAGAATGAAGGGAGGGACAGTAAACACCAGTGAAACAGAATGAAGGGAGGGACAGTAAACACCAATGAAACAGAATAAAGGGAGGGACACGAAGGATACAGAATGAAAATAGTACCTAAAATAAATAAACAAACCAACAAACATACAAATACATGAATATTTTAATTACTCTCTCTCTCTCTCTCTCTCTCTCTCTCTCTCTCACACACACACACACACACACACACACACACACACACACACACGAGAAAAAGAACAGTCGTGGTAAAAAATAATCATCCATACAGGAGTAACTCATGTAAAGTTTTGACAAGCTTCTCTCTGTTTCTTAGGTGATATAGGATACTTTCCAATAAATAGATTAACTACCATCTTTTAATCTTATACAAGCAGCTACACACTACTTAAAACAATAACATACACACACACACACACACACACACACGTTAAGTACCATATTTTAATTTAATACAAGCAGCTACACACTACTTAAAACAATAACATACACACACACACACACACACACACACACGTTAAGTACCATATTTTAATTTAATACAAGCAGCTACACACTACTTAAAACAATAACACACACACACACACACACACACACACGTTAAGTACCATCTTTTAATTAAATACAAGCAGCTACACACTACTTAAAACAATAACATCATAATTATATATGAACGTGAAAACATTGGACAGTAAATCGTTTGAGATACTCATATGTGGATGATTATTATTGACCACGACTGTATATACTATAATGGTATTTTGTTGCAGTATATAACATTATTTTACACTCTCTCTCTCTCTCTCTAAAGCCACTTTCTGTCCTTTATTGTCCCTGCCCTTCAAAGCCCTCTCCGTTGCATCGAAAATTTAATATTGATGGGACAGGAAAAATAAATGTAAGAATATATTCGTGCTCCATTTCTGTCCTCACTCTCCCTCACTCACACACACTCCTCCTCCAATGGACAGAAATGAATGAATGAATATGAAACCTATATATGACGAACTTCCACACACACACACACATGCATGAGTCCACATTCTCTACTACAGAATACACACACTGTGATATTAGGGTACTGAAATATTGATGTTGTTTTGTGTTTAGGCACCGATACGGTCACCATCTAAATTCTCGCGTCATGTGAGTAAAGGTTACAACAAAAGAGCTTTATGGTTTTCCATTATTTTTCGAGATGAGAACAAAAGTTATTAATAGTTTTGCTTTATTTTTCGTGAAGTTTTTTTTTTTATATGTGTTTCAATATAACAGAGCGCGATTGTTCCTTGGTATAATTGATTGATTAATGGATTGATATTAGGTGACACAACAGCTACGGAAGGTCATATACCTCAAAATAGATTATGATCCTTTCAAAATGCATGTTGTGGTGGGAGGGGGTCTCTCTCTCTCTCTCTCTCTCTCTCTCTCTCTCTCTCTCTCTCGGAAAGGTGTATCTCAAAAGCTTGTATATTTTCCTGTTTACAGTATATTATCATTAATTACTGTATAGAGAGATAACAGTAAACCTAGTATTATTTTATACGTGTAAACTTTCCAGTACGGTAATGGCACCAGAGACCAGAGTACATAATATTATTTAATATTATATAATGTTGTCAATTACACTCATGATACGTAATCTCTGACCAGAGACGAACCACACACACACACAAACACACCCTGCATTCGAACTCAGCCTCTATAGGTGTACTGGGTGGGGAAATGAACAATACCAGACGATTCGAAGTTTTCTGCTCCTCACACTCTGGTCAGAAATTATGTATCACGAGTGTACACAGATAGCTAGGCAGAGAGGCAGAGCCAGGCAAGCATACAGACAGAGGCAGACCAATAGAGAGGCAGACAAACAGGAAGATAGAAAGACAGGCAGAGAAGCAGGCAAACAGACAAGCAGACGTACGGTACAGGTAAACAGACATACAGACAGACAGGCAGACAGGCATAAAGTTGTGTCAAGTAGTGGGGTATTTAGTTTCATTGTATACAGTGGTGGTCTTACAGGGACAACATTTTACCCTCAGAGCAACGAACACATACAAGTTTACACAACATCTTCGCAAAATTTAGGATTTCTTGAAAAGTTTGGTCTCTCTTGCAGAAAGCTTATTAGCATGAGTGACAAGCTTCTGAGATACACCTTTCCGAGAGAGAGAGAGAGAGAGAGAGAGAGAGAGAGAGAGAGAGAGAGAGAGAGAGAGAGAGAGAGAGAGAGAGAGAGAGAGAGAGAGAGAGAGGTTACTGAACTCACCCGAGGCCAGAGAATTAAACGGCAATATTTACACGAACAAAATAATTTACCTGTATATTGCATGAATATATACAAATTTTGTATGTCGGTCTGTATGTATGTTATGTATGTATGTATGTATGTATGTTATGTATGTTATGTATGTATGTATGTTATGTATGTATGTATGTTATGTATGTATGTATGTACAGTTGCCAAAAGAGGAATTGCGACAAATCCTGATGGAACTTTAACCCTATAGTAATATCCACAACTATGTATAGGGACTATATTATAGCCTGTATAGCAGAAGGAAATATACATATCCTTCTGTAATACATACTTATGAATGGGTTCTGCCTACCTGTATGTATGGTTGCCTGTCTGTTGATTGACGCTACGGCGTAATTAATTAAAAAAAATTCTTATGATCCCTATACACAACTATGGACACTCGTGATTCGTAATCCCTGACCAGAGACGAACGGTAGGCAACACACACACACACACACACACACACACACATTGTTATTTATGAATATTAGATCTGTGCCTTCTAATTTACAATTATTCGTTGATTCAGTTTTAACTTGTCCCAATGTAAAACTTGATATTATAGGATTTACTGAAACACGGCTTGATCCTGACCTTGTAAATTTATACCAATTAACACAATATCACCTGTATAGCAACCATAGGAATAGATACGGTGGAGGTGTGGCTATGTATATTTCTGAAAATATGAATTCAACTATTAAGAATGAATTTTATAGAATGGAGTCCTTTATTGAATGTCTAGGTGTTGAGTGTTATTATAATTGTAAAAGATATTTATATTTGTGTATTTATAGACCTCCTAGGGGTAATATCAGTAACTTCTTAGACTCTATGAATGATATTTTAGCTGCTGCACTTGATATGAATTATTTTAATGTATGTGTTATGGGAGACTTCAATCTGGATTTGTTTAAGTACAATGATAAGCCTGTTTTTGAATTTATTAATCTCATGTTCTCATTTTCTCTTTTCCCATTAATTACTAGACCTACCAGGGTTACAGAGACATCTGCAACTCTAATTGATCAAGTATGGGTATCACGTGTAGAATTAAATATCAATAATTGCATAATTCATACAGATATCACAGACCATTTTCCAGTTGTATCAGAGTTTAAGTTTGAACCTCCAGTACAGAATCAACCTGTGTACACAACTAAAAGACTTTTAACTGTTGCAGCGTTAAATAATTTTAATTCTGATCTCTCGAGGGTGAGTTGGTTTGACCTATTCCAGATTGATTGTCCTAATGAGGCTTATCATGTGTTTATTGATAGATTTAATGAATTGTTTCAAAAACACTTTCCCTTGAGAAAAATTTCTGTGAACAATAGACAAGAGCGTTGCCCACACATCACACAAGCCCTTAAAAATAGCATCAAAGAAAAACATCGTTTGGAACGACTTTCACATAAATGGCCGATAACTTATAAAGAAAAATACAAAAAATATAGAAATAATCTCACATCTATTTTACGTGCAGCAAAGAACAATTATTTAAAAAATATACTAAAAGAAAATCAAGGAAACCCAAAATCCCATTGGAGGTCTATAAATTCCACACTGGGTAGAAATCTGAACATAAAAAAGAACAACAAAATTGAGTTAAAACCATATTCTAATAATTTACCGAAACAATTTAACAACCATTTTCTTAAAATAGGTATAGGACATATCAATGCAAATAACTGTGACTATATGAAATACTTAGTTAATTCCCCCTTATTTTCTATGTACTTGCCACCTGCTGACACCAGTGAAGTTGAGCGTTATTTACGTAACCTTAAGACAAGTGCTCCCGGGTATGATGATATCTCTCCAAAGGTTTTAAAGTATGCATCAAAATTATTAACTTCACCACAAACACACATAATAAATCTTTCATTCAAAACAGGAACTTTTCCAGATAGCCTAAAAAGAGCCAAGGTCATCCCTATTCATAAGTCTGGCAGTAAAAATGACATAAATAATTTCCGCCCAATATCTATACTACCTACGTTTAGTAAAATATTTGAAAAAGTAATTTCAACTCGTTTGATTAATTATCTGGATAAATCTAACCTTTTATCAAAATTTCAACACGGTTTCCGTGCTAATCATTCAACAGAATCTGCAATACTTCAGTTTACCAATAGTGCTTATAAATATCTAGAACAAAAATATCATGTAATTGGAATATTTATTGACTTATCTAAAGCTTTTGACTCTATTAATCATCAGATATTGCTTGATAAATTAAAACACTTAGGGATTAGAGGTTTACCTTTGGAACTTTTTGGGAGTTATATAACAGGCCGTACACAGCCAGTTTGCTGTGATGGAATTTATTCTACTTTAAAAAACATAACAACTGGTGTACCTCAGGGTTCAATTTTGGGGCCATTATTGTTTTTAGTTTATATTAATGATATTACTGCTGCTAGCTCCAAATTTCAATGCACGATGTATGCTGATGACACCAATTTGTTACTGGCCGATCAAAATATTGACAATTTACATAGAAATTTGACATCTGAACTTGAACTAATAAATACATGGATAAAGATAAACAAACTAAAACTCAATATATCTAAAACAAACTACATTCTTTTTCAAAATCGCTCCTTAAATTATCAGCTCCCCCCTTTGATGTTGGAAGGTGAAACAATAAAAAGAGTAACTCACACAAAATTTCTTGGAGTCTTTATAGATGAAAACCTTAACTGGTGTCAACACATAAATAGTGTATATCTTAAGTTGTCCAGAATGTGTGGAATATTGTATAAAGTACGTGGTAGTCTTACTATAGAATCCTTGTTAAGTATTTACTATACATTGTTATCCCCACCTCATTTACTGTGTATCTTGGCCTTCTTTTATTAAAAAACTAAAAATTGTACAAAACAAAATATTAAGATGTATATTCTCTTTGGGTAAATTTGAATCAACATTAGGGATTTTTTCAGATTACAGAATTTTTAATGTTTACTCAATTCATAGGTATTTTCTTCTCTTATCCATTTTTAAAAATATTACTAACAAACAAGGGACTCCTATGTTCAGATTAACTGATTCAGTTCATAATATTAGAAATAATAACCTTAATTTGATATGTCCACTGTACAGAACTACTCTTTTTCGGAACAGTCTTTTTTATTTTGGTCCACAATTATGGAATACCTTGCCAAATGTAATTAAAGTCATAGTAAACTCTGGTAACATTGTCAAGTTCAAGAGGAAAATTAAAAAGCATATATTTTCAATGCAAAGTTAATATTATAGGATGTGTTTATATTGTGTTTGATATTACTTCATATAATATTTCATTGTATATAGTACCCAGCTGGATAATTTGATTATGTATACATAAATACATCTGTCGGAGAGCCCAGGCTCGACAGGTTATGCCTAAAAATGTAAAGAATATTTACCTTATATTTATATGTACATGTATATGTACTAGAATATGTAACCATGGCAATAAATTTACTTACTTACTTACTTACTTACACACACACACACACACACACAAACACAAACACACACACACACACAAACACACACACACACAAACACACATACACCCTGCATTCGAACTCAGCCTCTATAGGTGTACTGGGTGGGGAAATGAACAATACCAGGCGATTCAAAGCTTTCTGCTCCTCAAACTTTGGTCAGAAATTATGTATCACGAGTGTACATTAACATATTTAATATACTATCAATAGTTGTCGCTATTCCTCTTTGGCAACTGTGTGTAGAGACATCATTTGATCGGCTTAACCTGTCTGCAGTATCTTCCTTTCCTCTCTCTCTCTCTCTCGTTTTATTTTCATCCTCTCTCATTTTATTTTCACCCTCTCTCTCTCTCTCTCTCTTCTCTCTCTCTCTCTCTCTCTCTCTCTCTCTCTCTCTCTCTGTTTCAAGCAATTTGTCTCGATGTTTGTCTGTATTCAAAACATTTATTCTCATCACGGTCGACCCTTGCCCCAATTCCCAGTCCAGTATATCTTAATTTTTCCACTATATTTACGGAGGCTATAAATTTTAGCCACTCAGTTGTATTTCAGGAAGCGAAACACTTAGTGGGTAAATATATTGGAAGGAGCTCCTGATTCCTCCAAACGATGCCACGAAACAGAGGGTCGATTCCACAGAGAGAGAGAGAGAGAGAGAGAGAGAGAGAGAGAGAGAGAGAGAGAGAGAGAGAGAGAGAGAGAGAGAGAGTAGTAGTAGGATATTTGTGTTATCTTCCCAACCAACCACACTAACTTATAAGGTTTCATTCATTATTTTCCAAAAATATTGAGTATTATCCACATTCACAACAGTAATAATAAGATAATGATGATCACTGCGTATATAGTTTACTCATATATAAACCCCTCTGTCTGATGGTGCAGCCTAACTTTAATTAATTGTGGGGAGATTCTCTTGTTGGTGAATTGGAAGGTTTGTGATTCCTCCATATTATGTCATGATATAGACGTCTAGCCCTCGATGCTAAACTCATTATACGTAATCCCTGACCAGAGACGAATGGCAGGCACCACACACACACACACCCTGCATTCGAACTCAGCCTCTATAGGTGTACTGGGTGGAGAAATGAACAATACCAGGCGATTCGAAACTTTCTGTTCCTGACACTCTAGTCAGAAATGATGCATCACGGGAACCCTTAATTAATTTAGGGCTCAGCCAGGATTTGGACCCTCGCCATGCAGGACAGACATATGAACAGAGATGAGGGTTGTATCTGTTTGTGTGTATCAAAATGTTACTAAATATATTATTATACGAGTGACATTGATGTTGGTTATTTGTTATGTAATTTTTGTGTATTTTTATAAATATTAATAATCTGTTTTGTATTTAGGTTGTCTAGTTCAGTTTGGGTTTTTATCGTATATTATACAGTCGCAGTCATATATATATATAATGCACTGGGGAACAAACTTCAACTTTTTGATGATTTTAATCATCCATATAGGGGTAACTTACGTACGAGTTTGACTGCTTCCCTCTGTACCTTAGATGGTAAACTTTCCAATAAACAGGTTAAATATCATCTTTTGATTTACTATAAGCAGCTACACACTATTTAAAACAATAACACACACACACACACACACACACACACACACACACACACACACATTAAGTACCATCTTTTAATTTACCACAAGCAGTTATGCACTACTGAAAACAAAAACATCATAATATATGAACGTGAAAAAATTAGCCCGTAAATTGTTTGAGATAGCCATATGTGGATGATTATTATTAACCGCGACTGTATAATTATAAGACGGAGTCCCAAGCGCTTTTGTGTATTCAGATCTTTAGGGAAAAATACAGAGTGGAAGAATTTGTTGTTGTTGTATATATTGCCTTAATTAAAGCCTAAAGAAGTGTATGTGTGTGTTGTGTGTGTGATGTATGTGTGTGTTGTGTGTGTGTTGTGTGGTGTATGTGAAGAAGTGAACATGGGTGCTGAGTGGTGTATGCGAGAGTTTTATCCTCCCCCCCCCCCCAAAAAAAAAGAATATATTACAGAGAAACATTTTTCAGTATACCGGTACAATTAATAACTAACTAAGAACCTGATGGTGTTGTTCCCAAGAGCTCAAAGCACTACACACACACACACACCCATTATGGTGAAGCAAACAAACCACGAACGAAACTGAGGGAACGGAGATTGATTGAGTTGGTTTTAGGGAACAGGAATTGATGGGACAGGAATTGATTGGGGTGGTGTGAGGGAACAGAGATGGCTTGAACTGGTGTGAGGGATTGATTGAGTTGGTGTAAGGGAACAGGGATTGATTGAGCTGGTGTAAGGGATTGATTGAGCTGGTGTGAGGGATTGATTGGGGTGGTGTGAGGGATTGATTGGGGTGGTGTGAGGGGACAGAGATTGCTTGAGCTGGTGTGAGGGATTGATTGGGGTGGTGTGAGGGATTGATTGGGGTGGTGTGAGGGATTGATTGAGCTAGTGTAAGGGATTGATTGAGTTGGTGTGAGGGAACAGAGATTGCTTGAGCTGGTGTGAGGGATTGATTGGGGTGGTATGAGAGAACAGGGATTGATTGAGCTGGTGTGAGGGATTGATTGGGATGGTGTGAGGGATTGATTGGGCTGGTGTAAGGGATTGATTGAGGTGGTGTGAGGGAACAGAGATTGATTGAGCTGGTGTAAGGGATTGATTGGGGTGGTATGAGAGAACGGAGATTGATTGAGCTGGTGTGAGGGATTGATTGGGGTGGTGTGAGGGAACAGAGATTGATTGAGCTGGTGTAAGGGATTGATTGGGGTGGTGTGAGGGATTGATTGAGCTGGTGTGAGGGATTGATTGGGGTGGTGTGAGGGATTGATTGAGCTAGTGTAAGGGATTGATTGGGGTGGTGTGAGGGATTGATTGTGGTGGTGTGAGGGATTGATTGATCTGGTGTAAGGGATTGATTGGGGTGGTGTGAGAGAACATGAATTGATTGGACTGATGTGAAGGATTGATTGAGTTGGTGTGAGGGAACAGGGATTGATTGAGCTGGTGTAAGGGATTGCTTGGGATGGTGTGAGGGGACAGGGATTGCTTGGGCTGCATGGTGTGAGGGGACCAACAACATAGGGTGGACTGACTGGCTGAGATTAAATATGGAGAGTGGCTATCAATTCTGAAACACTTGATCTGCATATGTGAGGGACTTGTGCCACTCTTACCCCTCCCTTCCTTCCTCTACCAGTCCCGATGTACAGTCGTGGTCAAAAATAATCATCCATATAGGGGAAACTCAGATAAGATTTTGACAGCTTCCCTCTGTTCCCTAGCTGATAAAGTTTCCATTAAATAGGTTAAGGAGCATCGTTCAATTTAATACAAGGAGCTACACACTACTAACAACAATAACATCAGATTTACCCAGACGTGGATTATAATTATTGACCACGACTGTATGTTACTCGCTGTCTGTGGCTGTGTTTGTGTTTGGGTTTATTTGTTTTTGTTTTTTCTATGTGTGTTTAAGTGTGTTTGCATGTGTTTGTCTGTTTGTTTGTGTGTGTGTGTTTGTATATTTGTGTGTTTGTGTTTCTCTGTTTGTGTGTGTGTGTTCGTGTGTGTTCGTATTTTTTATTTCTCACCAACGAAACAAAATAAAACAAGTGAGAAATCCAATACCATATCCAATTTGTGGTCAAGACACCTAAAAAGACACACTGCGTTGGAAGAAGCATAAAAAATCACAGTAAGGGAGAAAGATGGATAGAGGTATAGTGTTTCAGAGTTGACCAGTTGTGTATATGAAAAAAGAAAATAAATAGGAATACCTGACAACGTTTGCTTTAGAAAGATAGATGGAGGTAAAATGTTTCAAAGTTGACCAATTATGTATATGAAAAAAAAAGAAGGAATGCCTGACAACTCTTGCATTAGAAAGTTGAACAGAGAATATCTTAAGGGGTGGTGTGGGAATATGGGGACAGGCTTAGGGGGGGTTTGGGGGGTGCAGGAGTAAGGGGACAGGCTTGGGGGGGGTTTGGGGGGTGCAGGAGTAAGTGGACAGGCTTGGGGGGAGGGGGGGGTTGGGGGGTGCAGGAATAGGGGGACAGGCTTGGGGGGGTTTTGGGGGGTTGCGGGAATAGGGGGACAGGCTTTCTACTCCCCCCCAAGCCTGTCCCCCTTTTCCCGCACCCCTCCAACCCCCCCAAGCCTGTCCCCTACTCCCACACCCCCTTAAGGCCTGAGAAACCCTATAGTATAAACTTTTAAAGAGACGAAAACTTGGACATTGAAACTAAATGTCCAAAACAAACTGTATTTAGTATTTAGGCCAAAAGTTCTTTATTTTGACACACGTATAATATTATAATGTATGTGTTCCTTGTATATGTATGTATTTCTCTATTTTGTTATATAGATTTATCCTACGCAATTCTATATATTATAAATCAAAGTATTTCAATTTTATTTTATGTATTTTTTTGTATTTTTATCAATATATATGTATTTCTGAATAGGTTTATGTAATTCCATCTCTCTCTCTCTCTCTCTCTAACACTAACACTCACTTTCCCTCCCTCTCCCTCTAACACTAACACTCTTACACCCTCTCTCTCTCTCTCTCTCTCTCTCTCTCTCTCTCTCTCTCTCTCAGTATCCAACTTTCATGCCTCAAGTTTATGAGTCAGTAAGGGGGCCTCCAAGTTTGTGGTGTGGAGGGAGGAAGTAGACGAGTGTGTTGGTTGGTTGGCTGGTTGATGAATCATCATACATACATACAGTCGTGGTCAATTATAATCATCAAACAATTTACTGTCTACTAATGTTTTCACGTTCACATATAATATTATTGTTTTAAGTAGTGTGTAGCTGCTTGTATTAAATTGAAAGATTGTATTTAACCTAATTATTGGAAAGTTTATCAGCTAAGGAACAGAGTACGGTAAGTAAGATTCTCTCCATCACTTTACAAAAGTGAAAATGAACTGCGTAAAATATATGAGTTTGGAATGAAAATGTAAAAGAGAAAATGTTGTACAATATATGAGAGAAAACGTAAATCTACAAGCAGAAACCAAATTAAATTACACGACCTGACTTTGATTTCACTTGTATTATGGGAGAGCTTGAAGCCTTAAACCATAATTATATCCTCTAATTCCGAGGCAGTAGGTCATGTATAAAAAAATATCCTTAGTAAACACGAAGGAATGACTGCCTTCGACTACAGGACGACCTAACTGCACTTGAAGCCTGGGAAGCTAAGTGGCAGATGACATTTAGACCAGACAAATGCCATCACATCCGTTTTACTCGTGCCCATAATCCTATTCCATATACATATCAGCTACACAACACTAACCTCAACACAGTCACTTCCCACACATAGGTAGCATCAAGGCCAAAGCCAGTAGGGTCCTGGGGTTATTGTGAAGGAACCTCAGCAGGTGTAACACAAACATTAATATCATTGCTTATAAATACATTCGTTCTGCAACACTTAGAGTATTGCGACACCGTCTGGGACCCACACACTTACAATACTATCAATAAATTAGAGTCCATACAAAACAAAACTGCAAGATGGGCCAGACGTGATTACAGACACACTATATCAGTCACTTTGCTTAAACAAGACACAAAACTAGACCCATTGGCAACACGAAGACAGATAAACAGACAACAAATAATATACAAAATCACGAACAAGTTAGTTTACATAGACAAAGACACATATCTAGACTCTACAAGTATACGATCCACTAGAGGCAGCCACAACCTAAAATACCATACATATCAGACAAGCACTGATATATTTTGGCACATATAATTCTTTCCTCGCAGCATCCAAGAGTGGAATCATCTCCCATCTCATATAGTTAATAGCCCCACTCTTGACACGTTTAGAAAATAGAAATAGGATCCCAAATCTGCCAACATACACATACACATACCTTGTATAGAGTTGACCTTCAGTCCCGTATAGCATTGCAGCAGTACTATAGGCTATAATATTATATCACCCAATCTCTATACCACGACCACACTCAATAATTATGCTGGGTTGGCCAATGACGAACTGTAGGATGAAAAACATTGATAACGAATTTGCTCAAAATCTCCTATAAAATATTCATCAACCTCTTCCTGTGGTGGAATTTTTTTGCTATTTATGTATACAATGTAAGTGTAGGACAACAAACTCACAACTTGAACTGTTATGAACTACTCTAGTATACACAAGAGATAAGAATGAGTGTCGTAATTGCAATATGTCAGTCAATAATACGTTTAATATGTATCAGCTTAAGGACACTCTACATACAGTCGTGGTCAATAATAATCATCCACATATGGGTATTTTAAACAATTTACTGTCTAATATTTTCACGTTCATAAATTATAATTATTATTGTTGTAAGTAGTGTGTAGCTGCTTGTAGCAAGTTAAAACATGGTACCTAACTAATTTATTGGAAACTTTATCAGCTAAGGAACAGAGGGAAGCTGTCAAAATCTTACGTGAGTTGCCCCTATATGGATTATTATTTTCCGACTGTACATATCCAAGTCCTAAACATGTGAGTGTGGAGGTGAACAGCCTCGAGAATGTGTTGAACTACACCTTGCTCCTGCCTTGTAGGATTTACAGGAGAAAGTTCAAAGTCATCCACAAAGGTGTCGGATTGGAAAGACAGCTTAATTAAGGGGGTGCGGGAATAGGGGAACAGGCTTGGGGGGATGGGGGTTTGGGGGGTGCAGGAGTAGGGGGACAGGCTTGGAGAGGGGGGGGGGGAGGGGAGTTTGGGAATAGGTGACAGGCTTTCTACCATCCCTCCTCCCAAGCCTGTCTCCTACTCCCGTACCCGGCCCTTAAACAATTTTCTTATACACTACAAATTAATGGTTACATACATCATTTTTTTTAATTACGAAATTTTCGAGGAATTTCCAATACGCTTACCAGGTTTACCGAAGCAACTGTGAGGGGCAAACAGCGACGTGTGGACGGTGGAAGTAAACTGGTGATACGAAATCCCTGACCAGAGACGAACGGCAGGCACCACACACACACACACACACACACATACCCTGCATTCGAACTCAGCCTCTATAGGTGTGTGTACTGGGTGGGGAAAATATGAGCAATACCAGGCGATTCGAAGCTTTCTGCTCCTGACACTGTGGTCAGAAATGATGTATCACGAGTGGACTGAGGACAGACTGAACAATTAACACTGAAGAAGAAGAATTTTAGGGCTTTACGCCTATGGACTCGTGTTGGTCATTAATTAAGACAGTCAGTTTTATTACATCAACATATCTTCCCCCCAGACTACAAGGTTGTTGTTATCCTTGTTTTTACCTACTTACTGCTATAGATGAACATTGTCCCTGGAAAAATGTCCAACAATTCCTCTCGCGTGGTAGGCGAGTGTGCTAACCATTACACCCACAACACTGAACTGAGTCAACTAAATTAAACTGACTGAAGTTATCAAGAAAATGCAAGACAAGCTGGGAGAAGGAAAGCCCATTCTTTTGGGAGGTTTGGTCGTCGCTCGCGGTACAGCAGAGCCACCAAACGGCGAAGGGGAATAACTAACTTTACTTACACAGGAGCGGTGGGAGAGTTTTTTTTATTATTATTATTGTTTTTTTATGGTGAAGTTGATTTTGTGAGTGAAATGTGGATTACTGGATGGTTAACAATAAACTGTTCCACCAACTCTACAACAAAATATTTTGGATACACATCATTGTAGAAGTCATAAAAAGGTAAGAATCATTGCACATTGGAGTTACTATAGTACGTAAACGGTAGGTAGGATTTTTATCAATATATTAAGTTACGAGTTTTGTTGAAGATACTATCGTCATTTATTATGTAATTTGACCACAATGAATATTACTATGAGTAAATATTAATCCGGATAAAACAGGGTAGCAAATAGGAGCTGGAGTGTTGATTCCCCTTGTCCGCTAGAGGCGCCACCGTCACACCCAGCCACAGCGACGACACGAAAATGACACAGTGGCCTAACCTTCTCTCACAAGTCCTGGAATCCTTGGTGAGGTGAAGTGAGGGCAATCAACAACATCACCCACATTTACCCCCCAAATACCCACTGTCTCCTCACGGCTGCCAATGTACAGTTGGACACATGAATGGGTGGTACAGCCCAAGTGAAAGATGGTCCATTTCTGCCAATATCAAGTTCCTTATTAGTGCCAAATAGGAGACATCAGGGGCAGAAGTCAGTATGGAGGATGGTGTGTGTGTGTGTGTGTGTTCCTTATTAGTGCCAAATAGGAGACATCAGGGGCAGAAGTCAGTATGGAGGATGGTGTGTGTGTGTGTGTGTTCGTTATTAGTGCCAAATAGGAGACATCAGGGGCAGAAGTCAGTATTGAGGATGGTGTGTGTGTTCGTTATTAGTGCCAAATAGGAGACATCAGGGGCAGAAGTCAGTATTGAGGATGGTAATAAAAAGCAAGTACCTGATAATAGACACTGGTTACTTTTAATGCATACATTTTTATTTTTATAATTTACCTTTGCTACATTTTTTTTATGTTCTTCCATTACATATATTTATTTCTAATTTTTTATCTACCTCTACTACATATATTTATTTTTATCTACCTCTACTACATGTAATTATTTTTATTTATTTTTATTCACTTCTAGTACATACATTTATTTACTGCATAATTTTATATTCATTAATGTGTGTTTTTCTAAAGTAGTTTAATGCATAATATTTTAATGGTATGTAATTCTTGATACGTATTTGTTTAGTCCTTCTCCTCCTCTTCCTTCTCTTCCCCGCCTTTTGCCATCCTTCTCCTTCTCCTCTTCTTCCTTCTCTTCCCCGCCTTCTGCCATCCTTCTCCTTCCCCTCTTCTTCCTTCTCTTCCCCGCCTTCTGCCATCCTTCTCCTATTCTTCCTTCTCTTCCCCGCCTTCTGCCATCCTTCTCCTTCTCCTCTTCTTCCTTCTCTTCTCCGCCTTCTGCCATCCTTTTCCTTTTCTTCTTCTTCCTTCTCTTCCCCGCCTTCTGCCATCCTTCTCCTTCTCCTCCTCTTCCTTCTCTTCCCCGCCTTCTGCCATCCTTTTCCTTTTCTTCTTCTTCCTTCTCTTCCCCGCCTTTTGCAAATCCCCTTCACTCTTCCAGGTTGATGGTGTTGTCGGTGGAGTCCTCTTTGGTGGTGGTGGTGGAGAAGGAGCAGGAACTGGTGTCCAAGTCCTCCTCCATCTCGGGGTCTTGTTGACAAAGTTTAGGTGTTGTAGGTGATGGTGGTGATGGTGGTTGTGTCTCACAATTTGCCCTGTTGGTTGTGTGGGTGAGTCAGCATTACCCAGAGGCATTAACCGGCGACGGGGACGTGCCAGGATCAGGGGCTGGTCACACATCCACTCTGCTCCTCCCCCACCGTGCCGGCTTGCTGCCTCATTTCTTGGCGGTGGTGGAAGGTGGTTGTAGATCAGGAAAAATGGCGATTGGTGGTGACCCATTTCTCCTGAAGATATCTTGGAGGAGGTCAGAAAGACGACCCAGCCCTTCTGCAGCTAAGACAACAGCAGTGTTGGTGCAGACAGTGACGATGTCTGCCTATTGCTGAGGTGGTTGGGCATCGGCCGTCTTCTTCCCATGGGTGTGAAGTGAGCAGAGGACGTTACCACCATCAAGTCCGGTTACATTGGTGGCCTCCTGGCCCTGCCTCCACAGTGAAGGACACTTCCTCTCTGTCCCTCAATGATGATGGTGATGTCATGGCAGCAGAGAGAAGGATGCCCTTCTTGTGGACAAAGTAGTCGTTGTTGTCTGCAGTTATAAAGCAATAATATATAGCCCTTGATGAAGTCGAACCACTTCACACTGCCATCAAGACAACTGACAGAAGTGGTGTTGTCAGGTGGAGGTGTTGCTGGGCTCATAGCTAAAGGTTTGTACTTCAATATCCTCTATCATTTATTTATGTAGCGTGAATGGCTTACAAACTATTAGCCGTCAAATGTGTTGTTTACATCGTGACTGTGAGTGAGGAGAAACGTCCTGGAGAAAGAGATGCCGCCGTAGATAATGCCCGCGGTCTAGTTGTTAATTAAGGTCCCTGTGATGTGATCGTGTATGTCTTGGTGGCTTCTGATTCCTCCTGACAATCTCACGAAACAACCTCCTTATATATAGGTGGTGTTTCATGACAATATTTGAAGGACTCTTTTACCTCCAATGTTCTTACTACATCACAGGGTCTTTTATTAAGGTGTAGTTAGCCATGCACGTGTGCGAACTTAGACAGGAATGATTAAGGCTATAATGAGTGTACAGTTGCCAAAAAAAGGTATTGAGACAAATCTTGATAGAATTTTAACCCTAGTACTATCCACAACTATTTGTAGAGACTATAAGCATGTATAACAGAAGGAAATATACATACATATCCTTCTGTAATACATATTTATAATCCCTACAAACAACAAACTATGGACATTAATAATATATATAATGTTGTTTCAATAGTTGTCGCAATACCTTTTTTGGGGCAACTGTACGTGGATGTGTGTATGGTGGAATGGAATGTCAGTACACTGGGCTTTCCAGAGGTGAACGTTCCAGGCCATGTACATTCCAGGGAGGCCATTCCAGCAGAGATCTTCCCAGCCTCACCCTATTGATGATGTCCCCCACAACCCTAGCCATGAAGGTAAGTAGGAGTATGAATGCAATGCCCTCCACTGTAAAATTAGAACCTCCTCCTCCACCACCGGTCAGAAATCTACCTTCCTCCCTCACCACCAAAGATACGTCGTTTGGACCAATTGCACTCTTGTCACTCATCGTTGCTAGGTTATATTATATTTTTATCTATATCGATTATTTTTTAGTTATAGTTTTCATTCTTTCTATTCTATTTTTTTCTGTTTTGTTTTGTTTTATTTTTGTTTATATATTTATTATTATTGTTTACAGAACACCATTATTTATCTGGTCCTGTTTCCTGGCATTCTTTAGGCTGAGGAATCAAGGCACTCCAATGTACCAAAAGTGAATTATCCCCTAATTAATTAAGCTTCGAGGAATATTAATTAACTTAAGTGAAATGTCTTATGAAACCTTCACCAATATAATGTATATAATATATGGTCCAATTTCTTCAGTTTTACATGCTGTCGCGGCGCCTAATATCTATCAATCAATCAATCAACCAATCAATCAATCAATTTATCATGCAGCTTTTACGAATGATATATATATACCGTATGGTCCAATTTGTTCTGTTATTTCACATGCAGTTTTTGTGAATGATATTCCTTATTGTCGTTTTCTTCAATTTCTTCACATGCAACTTTTTCTAAGATATCGTATTGTCGTATTTCTTTAATCAGTTTCACATTCAGCTTTTACGAATTATATACCGTATTGTCGTATTTTTTTTCAATTATTTCTCATGAAACTTTTTCTAATACATCAAATGGTCCAATTTCCTCAATTATTCCACTTGCAGGATTTTCTACATAATTATACTGTATCCTCCAATTACATCAATTTCACATTCAGCTTTTACAAATATTGATATCATAATGTAGGCTCTGATTTCTTCAATTTCGCTGACAATAACACCAATATATAAGCATCAGAAGCAGAAACAGAAGAAGTAGTAGTAACATTAGCTCCAGCTAGACACACGATAAGCAGCAGGAGTAGAAGCAGAAGCAGCAGCAGCAGTAACAGTAGCAGAAGCAACAGTAAGTTACAGTAAGCTATAACCAGGGTCGATAGCAGGGTGACGCTAAGATTATGTTTATAATTTCTATTGTCCACAATTTACACTCTACAGGATGATGGTAAGATTATATATATATTTTCATCTGTAAATATTTAAAAAAAAAACGTTATTACGGTTATTCATTTTTATTTTCCACAATTTTTTTTTCTGAAGTGTGACGGTATAATTTATATATATATGTATATAATTTTTTGGGTTCTGCACAATTTTTTTTATTCTATTTCTCTGCTGCACAATTTCTATTTATTTTGTTCTGGTTTGTTTTCAATTTTGTTTTGTAATATATTTTTTTATATATATATTCCGCGGGTTTATTCTATTTCAATTTTGGTTCTGCACAATTTAATTTCAGTTTTGTTCTGCACAATTTAGTTCCATTTTTGTTCTGCACGTTTTAGTTTTAGTTTTGTTCTGCACAATTTCGATTTATTTTTATTCTCCACAATTTCGTTTTAGTTCTATTTTTGTTCTGCACAATTTAGTTTCAATGGGTTAATAATATTAAAGCAAGGATGTACACAATCAAATAACCATCGACACTTTCCTTCCATAGTGCCAATAAATAAGTATCATATCAAAATATAATCATACAACAAAAAACACCTTACGTCAACTCAACCCCCTCAATTATTATTATTATTATGAGGTGCTGCAAAATCATACATACACGTGTTGTTCTTTATTACCAAGATATTTACTACGATGGAAGGAATGTGTTGTTGGTGGTTATTTGATTGTGGCTGTACACAATATCTTGACTATATCGTGTTTGATGGTAGTGGTGGAGGTGAGGAGTAGAGTAGAGTGAGGAGAGGAGTGGTGGTGAGGAGTAGAGTAGAGGAGTGATGACTGTAGTTCCTTCTCACCAAAGAGCTGAAGCAAGAGTGACAGCAGTGTGTCTGTGTGTGTAGATACGAGGAGTGCTTGTGCTTGTGTATGAGCGAAGGAGAGGGAGGGTGTGTGTGTGTGTGTGTGTGTGAGGGAGGGAGAGGGAGGGTGTGTGTGCGGGTGTGTGAGGGAGAGAGAGGGAGGGTGTGTGTGTGTGTGTGTGTGAGGGAGAGAGAGGGAGGGTGTGTGTGTGTGTGAGGGAGGGAGAGAGAGGGAGTGTGTGTGTGTGTGTGAGGGAGAGAGAGGGAGGGTGTGTGTGTGTGTGTGTGTGTGAGGGAGGGAGCGAGATATGACGTGTGTGTGTGTGGGTGTACACTCATGGGAACAGCTGAGTCCGTTGTAAAAATCGTAACCTTCTATACAGTGTCCCGTTCATTGGTCACACTCTGATTGCCGCGTGGATAAGGATGAGAGAGAGAGAGAGAGAGAGAGAGAGAGAGAGGGAGGAGGTAGAGGGCAATTTGATGACTCGCTCGTTCACTCGGGTTCATGCAGAAAGTTCAACATATAACGTAGAGTTCAGTATACAACGTAGAGTTCAGTATACAACGTAGAGTTCAGTATACAACGTAGAGTTCAACATACAACGTAGAGTTCAGTATACAACGTAGAGTTCAGTATACAACGTAGAGTTCAACATACAACGTAGAGTTCAGTATACAACGTAGAGTTCAACATACAACGTAGAGTTCAACATACAACGTAGAGTTCAGTATACAACGTAGAGTTCAACATACAACGTAGAGTTCAGTATACAACGTAGAGTTCAGTATACAACGTAGAGTTCAACATACAACGTAGAGTTCAGTATACAACGTAGAGTTCAGTATACAACGTAGAGTTCAGTATACAACGTAGAGTTCTGTATACAACGTAGAGTTCAGTATACAACGTAGAGTTCTGTATACAACGTAGAGTTCAGTATACAACGTAGAGTTCAGTATACAACGTAGAGTTCAGTATACAACGTAGAGTTCAGTATACAACGTAGAGTTCAGTATACTCACGACTATAGGTCATATATATTATAATCTGGAGCTGATGTTGTTACCCAAGTATTAAATATATATTGTCATTTATTTTTTCATGGTACACTCGTGATACATAATTTCTGATCAGAGTGTGAGGAGCAGAAAGCTTCGAATCGCCTGGTATTATTCATTTCCCCACCCAGTACACTTATAGAGGCTGAGTTCGAATGCAGGATGTGTGTGTGTGTGTGTGTGTTTGTGTGTGGTGCCTATCGTTCGTCTCTTGTCAGAAGTTACGTATCACGATTGTACTGGGTGGGGAAATGGGCTATAGCAGCCGATTCGAAGCTTTCTGCTCCTCACACTCTGATAAAAAATTATGTATCATGAGTGTACTTCAGTCTTAGCCCTCCTAATGTGTCTCACCACTGTTGTTATTCTCAATCCTGATCTGATGGAGTCGATCTAGGATGCCCTGTAATTGTTTGTAGTAGAGGGAACTGTTATTGACTATTAGTGTGTGTGTGTGTGTGTGTGTGTGTTCCAATGTAATTTGTTCAGTAACCAACATAAACATACCACCATAACACATACCACCACTACTATACTTACACCATACCTTGCCTCTCTCACAGATACCTTACTACTTCACTCTGACACACTATTACCATCCACTTTAATCATCCACAAACTATCATCTCTGAAAAAAAAAAAAAACTAGATAGGAATAATGAACGTTACAGAATGTATTATTGTAAGCATGAACTATATTTACATGTACAAAGGAATTGAAGGCATTTTATAAGAAATTATAAGTAACATTTGTAGAGTAGGTCTCTTATTACCATGTCATATATCACCAGTCTAGATGACCAGCTCAGAAAGAAGCTCATTGTATGTGTGTAAGACAAAACTTTTACTTCGTTGAATAAAAAAAAAAAAATCTTTCTCGATTATTCTCACATAAGTGACCCTAAACTTATCTCAGTTCTGCTAGTCATAAAGAGTCCAAATCAGCATTAAAATTTAGAGCCAGAGTAAAGGTTGGAACTTGTATGTATGTACAGTCGGCAAACAAAGTTTCGATACCACCCCTACATTAATTTTAACATGAGTAAGCGGTGTAGGGTTGGTACTCCGCCGAATGGGCAGCTGTGCCTCGTTATCCGAGACGGGTATTGTCTTCGCTCTGGCTGATAATATGAGGGCCGAGGCAGTGACAATCTTTTTATATCATAAGTTTAGCTGATATTAAATTTAATTTTGAGTGCTCAAGAACTATAACTATTTAACAATTCATTATTAAACATAAAGAAATACATTTGAGTATTTAAAAACAAGAATAACTGAAATACCCAGAAAAAATTGCACTGGGTGAAACAACATCATCCCTACTCGCCTGCCCATTAGACACTGAGGGGCAGGGAGGGTGACGGAGGTATATAAGACACACGCCAGTCAGGCCTACCAACATTATATCACAGTTAAAATGATGGTAACGAAACTTTTTTTGCAGACTGTACATTACCTGTAAATTATCTATACAAGTATAATATAAAGTGAAGAAGAGGACTTAAACTTTGACCCTCAACATGTGACTACACTAAGACAGTACAGTTTGATCCATGAATGGGTGGTACAGTCCAAGTGAAAGATGGTCAATATCTCCAAATATCAAGTTCCTTATTAGTGCCAAATAGGAGACATCAGGGGCAGAAGTCAGTATTGAGGATGGTAATAAAAAGCAAGTACCTGATAATAGACACTGGTTACTCAAATGGGATAAGTATCTTTCGCCTGGGCTGTACCACCCATTCATGTGTCCAACTGTACTTAAACACTTGGAGAGATACAATACCACTAATACATACCAACACTCTGAACTAAATAAACAAGACGACGACTCTGGGTGGGGTACAT
The DNA here is from genome assembly GCA_034508575.1 of Petrolisthes manimaculis. Lineage (NCBI taxonomy): Eukaryota > Metazoa > Arthropoda > Malacostraca > Decapoda > Porcellanidae > Petrolisthes > Petrolisthes manimaculis. The sequence goes on from JAWZYT010000362.1 coordinate 165,079, forward strand.
TAAGGTGTTAATCGTTTTTGTTACTTTGGAGAGCCTTGATTCCTCCAAAGTATGCTAGGAAACAGGACCGTAAGAGCAAAAATAATGTAGTTCTGATGCTTGGAATAGTTTAGAGGATTCGATTGCTCCAGAATTACCAACACAGAACTTCCCCCTTTCAGCTGGTGGTAAGTCATCAGCCTATAGGTTACTTTGCTCCACTATTCTATTACAACTATAACTATAACAAGGCAACCCTCAACAATAACATATAGCAACAAACACTATACATATGTGTTCTTGCGTAGTTGTTCTTATTTATTTACATCTTTAAAGGATTGAGTCAAGTTCGCAATGTCTCGTTTTTTTAACTCAATTAATCTATTACTCCATATTCTGTACATCTTTGTGTCCTCTTTTTTATTCAATTTCTTACTGTGACCTATCATTGTAAGAATTCCTTGTTGACACAAGTTTTGTATATCTATCTTTTTCTTTTTTTGTGACACATATGTACATCATAATCATATCTCCTCTCTTTCATCTTCCTTCCAGTTTAGGTAACTTTAGTTTCTCTAGTCATTCTTCATAGCTTAGTTCTCTTAGACTTGTTAAGTAGAATGGTGTGTGTGTATTTGTAACCTCTACTAGTTCCTGGCAGTGACCATCAGGTTCTGAATAATATGACGACGGAAGAATGGGTTGCGAGGCACAGACTCCAGACTGAGTGTGGCTCCTGGTGGGATGGTGATGGTGAAATTCTGCATCAATGCCGAAGAAAAGATGAGCATCTCCATGCGGGCCAAACCTTCACCCACACATTGACGTTTGCCTGTCAACAATAGTATAGTATAGTAGAGTAGAGTAGAGTAATAAATAAATACTTGTTGGGTGTAAGAGAGCGGTGAAGTGAGCAAGGGTTACCAAGTATTTGAACAAATCTTATCAGAAAGTCAAAAATCCTTCCTTATAGGTTCTGAATGTGTCATTATAGAGGTATATAATTATTGTACGATGAAATATAATATGTAAATACAGTTCATTTCATCTTTAATATATACTTGCATATAAACAAACAGTACATGCACATTGACATACACCTCTATCTTGTCATAATGGAAGATAAGACTTACCAATACTGAAAGGCATAAATCCTTCCTTTTTGGTGTTGAATTTTCCATTGTTATCGAGCCAACGTTCAGGTTTAAAGAGGTGTGGCTCATCCCAGTAGCGAGACGAATGGTGGATGGTAATGTTGGAACTGTTGATTATGGCTCCCTGTAAGTAGGAATGTGTAAGTAGAATTGTGTAAGTAGAAATGTGTACTGTACAGTTGGCCAAGAAAAGACTGCAACCAAATTTGGTGGTGTGTGGCAATGTCTGGCAGCTGCTCCAAAGTAAACACTCGTATTTTATCAATGGATCACTCAGAACCTATAACCTTTGTATGATGGATGTTATTGGCTCCTTTGTCCATTGGTTGGTTTGCATCTATTTGCTTCATGGTGTATTTGAAGTTACTGCATATATATATATATATATATATATATATATATATATATATATATATATATATATATATATAGTTACAAACCCTGATTTGGCTAGTTTATGTCAAAGGGAAGGTTTAGGGTTGTAAACAGCTTGAGTTATAACCCTTAGAAATGATGGAGTTACAACTAATAAAATAACGGGAACTTCACTCCACTCCCTCAATGGATGTTTCCCCTGAAAGAATAATGTAAAAGAATGAATAACGAATTTAACAATTATATTACCAAAACCCAAATAATTACAATATTTACAGTAACAATTAAGATGATAAATTAAGTTAACAATCAGGACACCAAATGTAATTAATAATAAACAAATTAATATAATAAGTAATAGAACAGCTCATGGAGCAAGAGCAAAGATGAGTATGTATCAATATGAGTGAGAGTCTATGTCTTTACTGAGTTACTGAGCAAATATAACAAGAACAAATACGATAGGAACAATTATGATAGGAACAAATATGATAAACAAATAGGACGAACAGAGATGGTAAGTTATAGTGTAAGAGTATAAGACTCTACTCGAACAGAGATGGTAAGTGATGGAGTGAGTGTTTAAGACTCTACTGCCTTCGAGTCTTGTCTTGTCTTGTTGGATTTATTGGCTATCAACCAGCGACATACAGTCAAAGGTCATTAAGCCAATGGTTCCATTTTATTATATCAATTTATATAAGGTCATAAGGTTTTGTCTCCCTCAGAAAACTCAGCAGTTTGGTAATAATATTCTTATCATCTGATAAAATATTTTCTATGGTGAAAGCTATTTTTTTAAGATGATAATAATGCTTAATTTTATTTCTTTGATTTTCAAAATCTGTACAAAAAATTAAAAGATGATTAATTGACATGACTGTATTGCACGTTGGGCAATTTGGGGGGAAAATTCTGTCAATATAAGGTTGAAGGTGAGTGAACCATGTGGAGTTGACTCTTTGTCGGGCCAACACCACCTCGTCCCTCCGACTGTACCATGACGACGTAGTCCAGGGTTCAATCACTGCCTTGAATTTATTGTTGATGTCTAGTCTGGTCCACTGCCTTTGCCACAGGAGATGGATTTTAGATTTTATGAGAGAGACAAAACACCTGAGATCCGTACGGACTATGCTAAGGTCCAGATCAACAGTTGACCCTGCTAGTCTGTCAGCCTGTTCATTACCATAGATACCATAATGTGATGGTACCCATATTAACTTGATTAATTTATTGGCACTAAACAGTTTACTAATGATATTACCCTGTATTTCATTGTTAGTTGTATTCAAAGATTTAATACCTTTAAGTGAACTTAATGAATCAGTAAATATGACTATCCTATCGTGGGTCGTCGATAGGGCAAAATCCCAAGCTTTATCTATAGCAAATAATTCAGCAAGAAAAATAAATGTATGATTCGGCAGTCTGAATCTTAGCTGACATTCATTCGACCATACACCGCAGACCACAAGTCTCTGATTGGTCATAGGATATAACGGACCCTGCCATTGGTTGAGGGCATATAAGCACGTCTGTGGTTGGTTGAGACAGCCCTCACGTGGTTTGGCAGGCTGGTCTGAGTCAGTTTGAACCAGTTTTGAGGAGACGTCCCAACAGAGGTAGTGGTATAACTAGGTAGTTTACAGGAATAGCTGGCGCCTAGCTGTCAAGAGTTGTATATGTATATATATATATATATATATATATATATATATATATATATATATATATATATATATATATATATATATATATATATATATATGTGTGTGTGTGTGTGTGTGTGTGTGTGTATATATATATATATATATATATATATATATATATATATATATATATATATATATATATATATATATATATATATATATATATATATATATATATATATAAGGCTAAAAACATCTGTACATGAAACCATAAAAAGTCTGTACAAAATAATATGTATATAAAAAAAACGTCCACAAAAAAAAAACATCCGTACCAAAAAAACATCTAAATGTATGAGTATAAAATATTTTATGTGCAAACAATGTCTGACCTTAGGGATAACATAACCTCCTAACATGGTGTCCTTGGAGGCAGCGTGACTGACTCCCGTAGAAATTAGTGAAGACACCCGTAAAGTCTCATGAATCACGGCTTCTGTATACGGCAGTCTGTTGAGAAAAAGTAGTTAAAGATAGAATGTACAGTTGCCCAAGAAAAGACTGCAACCAAATTTGCTGGTGTGTGGCAATGTCTGGCAGCTGCTCCGAAGTAAACACTCGTATTTTATCAATGAATCACTCAGAACCTATAACCGCTGTAAGGATGAATGTAATTAGCTGAAGCCAATAACATTCATCCATACCCCGTAAAGAAAATATTGCTTGCGGAGACGTGGGCAGTACTTCAAGGGTTTTGGTGTCCCTTCGGCCCCAACTAATCCTGTTCAGTTCTTCAAGTATCCCTCCGTTACTTTTGTTTCCTTTGTACTAGTTGTCCCACCTCTCTATCACCACTTCCCACTCGTAAGGACTGGTTATCTAAAAATGAGGAATTTGGAACCTCTACCACATCCTTGCCTGGGCGCAATGGAGCTGATTTTATTCTCAGTGAATATTAGTTATCCCCCACTGGGCTAGAATAAACATTGTTGTAATATCTGGTCACTTTCTATTGGATTTGACGAGATCTGCCCATATGGATTAAAAATCCACGTGAGGTGTACTGCAACCGGAGGCCTTTTTTTTTTCCACTGCTGTGTGGATCGCCAGCACACGGGGATGCATTTCCCTTTGCATGCAGCAGTGTAAACTCCATCCCCCTTATGGTCCCTTCAGGGATGGTCTCATGGAAGGTACGGCCCCACTTGTAGCTCTTGTGGTAACGTGGACTTGGGCCACGTGCTGTGGGATCAAAGCCTTTCCCCAATCTCCCTGGCCGTCGGAGGCCCCCAGACTCCCTGGTCCAGTTAGCTCTGGTCCCATTTCCTTGGGATGTGCTTCAGTAGCCCAAGCATATAGGGTCAGCCCCTACTTTATTTTAATTTGCTTTTTCACTGCGACCAGAGTGTACCAGGGGTCTGTGGGGCAGGAGGCAATTCTGCCCCAGAAGAACATCAACAACAACATCCATCCATACAAAGGTTGTAGGTTCTGAGTGATCCTTTGATAAAAATAATAAAATATGAGTGTTAACTTTGGAGTAGCTGCCAGATATTGCCACACACCACCAAATTTTGTTGCAGTCTTTTCTTGGGCAAATGTACAATGATATCCATAGCACTGGCAGTCTGTTGTGGGAAAGTAGAATAATAACAATAGCATATACAATAATAATCTTCACGAGTGGTTTGTCATTAATTGAGTTTAGTTTTAATGAAATGTTCAGCCACAATCAAATATCAGCCCACACTTTCCTTCCATCATAGTAAATCGACCTGCACGGGAATCACATCAAGGAACAGAGGACTGACCACACTGACTGTACCAGTTATAGAACTAATGTTGTCCTTACCTAGCTCTCTCTCTCTCTCTCTCTCTCTCTCTCTCTCTCTCTCTCTCTCATGTAGCTATTGTGAGTGTTGTAATGTTGCCCTTAACCCCTCTCCCACCTCCACTAAGTCTCTCTCTCTCTCTTTCTCTCTCTCATATAATTATATATATATATATATATATATATATATATATATATATATATATATATATATATATATATATATATATATATATATATATATATAGCCAGTATGCCCCTTTCCCACCTCCATTAATTAACTCTCTCTCTCTCTCTCTCTCTCTCTCTCTCTCTCTCTCTCTCTCTCTCTCTCTCTCTCTCTCTCTCTCTCTCTCTCTCGTGTAGCCAGTGTAAGCGTGAGTGTACTGTTGCTGTGTTTAGTACTGTTTACCTGGGTCTCTCTCTCGTGTTTACCTGGCTCTGTCCTGTAGTGTAGCGAGTGTACCCTTGGGGAGCACCTCGTCTACCTCAGCCTGCATTTTGTGTTGTGCCTCTGTGTAGGTGGCCAGGTAGTAGATCAGCCAGACCAGGGAAGAGGCCGTGGTTTCCTTCCCGGCGAAAAAGAGGTCCAGTATCACAATAAACAGGTCATTCTCTGTTGAAATGAATAAATGGATAAATTGATTAATAAATAAAAACATATATTAATAAAAACGAAAAATAATAGCAAATAAATAAACTAATATATTAATGAATAAATACATAAATTAATTAAAAAATAGATAAACTAAATAAATTAATATAAAAAAATAAGTAATTAATTTAAATACAAGTCTTAACAATTAAACCACGAGTATTATTATTATTATTGATGAAACATGTATTTAGTCAGTGACCTAATTTATATATAACTTTAGCCAATGACCTCAGCTTTACATTTAGCCAGTGACCACATTTGTACATTTTTCCAATGGCCTAACTTGTATAATGTACACTTGTGATACAAAATTCTGACCATAGTGTGAGGAGCAGAAAACTTCAAATCGCCTGGTATTGCTCATTTCCCCACCCAGTACACCTATAGAGGCTGAGTTCAAATACTGTGTGTGTGTGTGGTGGCTGCTCTTCGTCTCTGGTCAGGGAATACGTATCATGAGTGTACAGTCACGAGCACTAATAAGTATCCAGGGGGGCTTCAAATATCTAGAGACAGTAAAGAATGCACAATATGATCTCCATTGGAAGTAGTTCGTTGGTTCGAAGCTTCAACCAAACCTGTATACTTATTAGTGCTCGTGACTGTACAATACCGTAAAAACGTATCGGTACTCAGGGAGTTGAAGTGATAAGTTGTACCCGTACGTCACTCCCATTCAATGATATCCAAGTTTATTTGTTTAGTTTAAGTTATTTTTCAATGTTCCATCTCTAGAGATAGGCTTCATAGAGCCTGTTAAAGTTTAATACTTTTTCTTTCTTTCTTTTTTGTAGCACTTACACAGTGTGTTTTAGATTATCAAAACAGGGATAAAGTGTAAGCACAATATTTGGACACAACAGAGAAACCACAACCACAGTGTACAAACATTATATTCGATCAGTGATAGATTATACAAGCCCTGCCTGGGCATCAAACCTCACTGAGATTCATCTCAACACCTTTCAGACCATACAGAATAGAGCCCTAAAAATAATCACAGGCTGTACAGTTACCACACCTACTGACCACCATGAAACCAAAGTCCTCAAGACCAACGATCATCTTGACATGAGAGGCACACAAACCTTTATTGCCGTCTCCACAAACCCACACCATCCACTACACTACATGGCAGCATCCACCTGTCTGAATCCTTCCTTCATACTCAAATCACTCACCAATCCATCCAAACACTTAAAAACAACACTCAGCTGCATGTATGACCTCCTGACATACACCCATCTGAATCCTCCCTTCCTCGTGAGGACAGAATCCACCTGACCTGGCAAGGCTGCAATGTGGCCACCACCCGGCCCTTCTGACTTATCAGAAGCTGAATGGTGCCATTGTAGATGCCTGTCCAGGAAGCAACATAACACCCTAATCTAATAAATACATTATGGAAGAATGTAATGAACACTCTCCAACAACACAACATACACTCTCTGAAGCCACTGTGGGAAAGCCCGGTTCAGGCCATGGTCTTCCTCTGGGGCTCGGGGCTGCTCAGCCAAACTGCTTGAGGAACTTCAACAACAACAACTGTTGTATGTATGTATATATGTACTGTATAACTGCATGTTTAAGCATCACGCTAAAACTACATGTTGCACAGCAAAACTATAAATCTAAAAGGGATCAGCACACACAGGAACATATTCTTGGTACATTTCTATCACATCTTCCTTACTCTATTCAGAGGTCTCCTTCAGGAATTCTTACATATGCAATATGGAGAGAGAGGTAATAATTCTGATAGTACTGCAATGAATAACAAACCTAATAATAATGTTGTTTTACAGTTCTGTAATCATACATTCTCTATATGTTGTATACTATAAAAAACAGCAGTGTGTGTGTACGATTACTTAGTACAGTCACGAGCCATAGTAACTATCCAGGTGTGTTTCATATAGGCTGAAATATTCAATTAAATGAGCTCCAGCAAGTTTTAAAACAGGATACGAAGTGTAATTTGTTTGCTGGTATGTTATATGATTCAAAACTTCAATAACAGCTGCATACTTATTGTGGCTGGTGACTGTACAGTCAGCAAAAAAAGTTTTGTTACCACTCCTACATTAATTTTTACCTGGGTAAGAGCGGTAGGATTGGTACACCGCTGACTGGGCAGCTGGTGCCTCGTGTCATCCGAGAATCCGGGACGGCTATCGTCTTTGCCCAGGCCGATAATATGCGGCAGTGGCAGTGACAACTATTTTATATGAAAAGTTTAGGTGATTTTAAATAAAATTTTGAGTGTTCAAGAACTGTTACTATTTAACCATTCATTATTAAACATAACGAAATACGCTTGAGTATTCTAGAACAAGAATAACTGTGAAATGCCCAGAAATAATAGCACTGGGTGAAAGAACGTCATCCCTACTCGCCTGCCCATTAGACACTGAGCGACACGGAGGGTAACAGAGGTATATACGACAATCACGTGAGTCGCGTCACACCTGACTCGCCAGTCAGGCTTACTAACATTACATCACACTGTTGTTAAAAGGATGGTAACAAAACTTTTTTGGCCAACTGTACACTTACCGTTGAATGTATTATCAGGTTGGTCCTTCCTCTCTTCCATCTCCATGAGGTAGGCATCAATGAGGTCCCTAGGATTGTCTGGGTCAAGTGTTTCTTTGTGATGATCAATTTCTTCCTGTATTATAAGGTTGGATAATGAACACACATTTCCCTGTAGGGAGGAATTGCCCATACCCACCGACACATCAATCCCTTTCTTCTCTCTCTCTTTCTCTCTCTCTCTCTCTCTCTCTCTCCATAATTGTGTAGACACTGATCCATTAATTTATTATATATTTGTCTGGCTACATACAGTATGTGTGTGTAATATTGTACATGTGTGAAATTATAATCAATTATGTACAGTCGTGGACATAAGTTTCAATACCCATCTGGGGAATGCAAACATATATTGTTCATTAATGTTTTCACGTTCTCATATGATGTTATTGTATTGCACATGAGTTGCTGCTTGTAGTAAGTTAGTACATTGTACTTAACCTAATGTACAGAGGAAAGCTGTCAAACGTTTACATGAGTCACCCTAATGTGGCATATTATCCTTATCCACGAATGTACAGTTGGCCACACATGAAGCTGGTATGGCTCGTTACTTGTGAGGTGCTTGGCTACAAAAGAAAGGAAAGTGAAAAAATATGTAGTTTGTTGACAGGCAGACAGTAAAATATTATTACTGTCTGCTTGTCAACAAACTATAATAACTTTTGCTCATTTTCCTTGGCTGTCGTAGCTACCTCACAAGTAGCGAGGCATACCAGATTCAATGTGTGGCCAACTGTACATCTTGTAAGTGGTTTGTAGTAAGCCTTTGTATCTTTATGAATGAATCACTGGGAACCCAACCAGAGCCAATGTAAGGTGGAATGTGATTGGCTGAACTTCGAGTGATGGTGAAAATGTTGCCTTATACAGCCAGATTTACCTTGCACTTTCTACTTGTTTAACTGTACATGTGTTAATAATAAATATGTGCATGTATAAATAATAAGTTAAGTACATGTGTAAACAATCAATTCTGTTCATGTGTAAAATTAATGATAAATTGTATGCATGAACATAATTATATTCAATGTGTGCATGTGTAAATATTTTTTCAATTCTGCGCATTTGTAAATAATCAGTTATGTGCATGTATAGATAATCAATTAAGTACAGTCACGAGCATAAGTTTCTTTACCCCTCTAGTTAGAGTGAAGTCGAAGTCGTGGTTGGATATGGACTAGACCAGTGGTTCCAAAACTAGGGGCCATATAGAAGAATGTAGAGGGCCATAATCTGAGGCTATGCATAAATAAAACCAAAGGAGTTTAGCGGGTAGGTAGCCAGTGGAGGGAACTTACAGGTTCAGTACAGGTTTGTGCAATGCCTTGCTGCCAGACACATGAGTAATATGTCCTTTTTTATATGATTCTGTGTTCTTGACATAAAACAAGACATGGGGATGTATTAGGGAAGCAAGATAATTTTAACTCAACATAATTCTAATCTAAGGCTTCCTAAGCTGTGTATTCTGTATGATAACCTGGTCTTGAATCTTACGTATCAGCAAGGATGTTCATATTATTCAGTTAATGGGTTATGGTTGGGGGGGGGGGGGGCATGGACAAGGATCATGTATGAAAAGTGGGTAACGACCAGAAAAAGTTTGGGAACCACTAAACATAAAATGGGCCAGTTCATAATGCTTCATGTCTATAGCGGTGTTCACTTAACTTGAATCTAACAAATTTTACACCGTCATGAGATACTGACTCCCAGTGTTCGTTTGCCTGGCCCTTCTCCAGAAAACAAAACTTCAACCTCACTCTTGCCAGGGGGGTAGAAACTTATGATTGTGACTGTACATACATGAACAAATATTCAATTGTGTGTGTGTACATACGTTTGTGTGTGACTTAAAAAATAAAACATCATCTTACCTTAAAATATTGCAACAGCCTGTCCCTCAAGTTATCCATGGCGTTGATATGGAACACATGTTTCAATATGGGTGATGGGATAAGGTACTTGAGCCAAGGCAGAAAGTCAGGCGCAGCAGTCAGACCAAACGATGTAATCAGATCGTCAGTCATGTCATTAAACTCATTAATTCTGGGGTCGTCCAACGCGAACTGCTTTCCTGAAGTACAGTCGTGGTCAATAATAATAATCATTCACATATGAGTATCTCAAACAATTTACTGTCTAATGTTTTCACGTTCTCATATGATGTTATTGTTTCAAGTAGTGTGTAGCTGCTTGTATTAAATTAAAAGATGGTAGTTAACCTATCTATTGGAAAGTTTATCATCTAAGGAACAGAGGGAAGCTGTCAAACTCTTACGAATGTTACCCCTATATGGATAATTATATATGACCGTTCCTGTACAATATTTGAGTGGGTAGTAGGATGTAGTGTTGATAGATCTAGAGTAACTGCAATTCCCCCATGAGAATATTCCAAACAACAAAACACCATTATTTGTACTGTTTGTATGGCCACTTTTTTTCCTGGCATACTTTGGAGGAATAAAGGCACTGCAATGTGTTAAAAGTATGTTACCCCCTTAATGTTTTATGTTGGATCAACGCAGTACGAACTACGTATGTCCTTACTACTCTGAATCACACGTAGACTGAAGGAGGACACTTAAAATCCAATGATGAAAGGAATCTATAACAAACTTCCTATTTTCCATGTTTCGATTGTGTGTGTGTACAGCCGTGGCTGATAGTGCTAGACCAGGGTCCAAGGAGTGTTGGAGAGCAACTGAACAGAATTCGAACAAGTGAATTTTCCAAACCATTCTCAACGTTGAGAGAGGTTTAGCAGACTCCCTTTTTCGAACTCTGTTCAATCGCTCTGCAACACTCCTTGGACCCTGGTCCAGCACTATCAGTCATTGCTGTACACTCGCCAACACTGCCGCATGGACATGAGCTCACACATATGCAGAGATGTAGCATCACTGTAATTATTTAGCTCGAAACAATTCACGTGTGTGAGATGGAGTATAATCGATACACTAGCAAACTAGTCTTGTTGCTTAGAGTGGTCTGAAGGAGGCAGTTGCTTCAGATTTTCCAACACTGTACTACCACTTTGAGTTCTATCACAATTATTTTAGAGTTACTGGACCTACCTGCTACCATCTGCCATACAATATTGATAATAACAATGTTAAGGCCATGAGGAACAGGCATTGGTTTCCTTCCATCAGCCTGCTTCTTGAACTCCTCCAACAAGAGTCTGGTCTGTGTATGAACAGCTTCCACCAACTTGGACTTGCCCATGCCAAGGTCTCTCAACTGTTTCAAGGTGAAGCGTCTGTTGTTCAGCCACACGTGATCATTGCTGGTAAGTATTCCTTTAAGGAACGAGGGAGGCAGTGTTAATATTTGATAGTATTACGAACACACATTGTAAAGGAAAATAGAGCTGTATAGACTATTTCACCTTCCCATAAATGCAGGCTAGTCTGAACAAGGTGATAGTAAGTGTCACGAGTCAGTATAAACTCGTACCACTGACGTAACTACGTAACTTAACTTATCACGTAAGTAAGTAAATTTTTATGCTATATATATATATATATATATATATATATATATATATATATATATATATATATATATATATATATATATATATATATATATATATATATATATATATATATATATATATATATATATATATATATATATATATATATATATATATATATATTTATATATATATATATCTTGCAGTGGAGAATACCACGTGATGGAATGTTCTATAGAAGGGTCTAGAACAGGGGAAAGTTTTATTCAGGTAGAAAATGTAGGTGCGGTAAGCCGCAGGTACTGGGGTTATTAAAAAGGGTGAGAAGTCAGGTCACATAGACACATTCATTACCTCTCACTCTTCTTGGTGTTTGAATGCACTAGCTGCATTTTGCATTAATAATTTATGCTAATGGGCATCTATAGATTATTGCAAATGATTGTGAAGTGAAGGGGAATCATTGGGAATTAGTTGCTCGCTATAGAAAAAAGTGAATTGCATGTACGACTAGGAATGAGTGAACAGATATGTAATCGTAGTCAGAGTGTTGCGTGGCTTGCGGACTTCCTCGCAAACCGGCAACAGGCAGTCCGCCTCCAGGGTGTCACCTCAACCTTCTTCCCCCAGACATGTGGAGTGCCCCAGGGAACCAGGATTGGGCCTTTATGTTTTTTAGTTCTAATCAATGACAATGTCCAAGACATGCCCCACTGTTGGAAGTACGTCGATGACTCCACCTTCTCAGCTGCCATCAACAACAACAAACAAGACTACACTGCATTGCAGATGACCCTTAACAGCTTCCTCGACTGGACAACTGCAACCACGCCACCATCAACAACAAGAAGACCGTAGTCATTCATTTTGACCTCGCCACCACCCCCACCCCACCCCCTGTCCTTACTCTGGGAGACTATGTCCTGGAAGTCCCCACAGCTAAACTTCTCGGCATCACTATTGATAGAAAACTCTCCTGAGACCAACATGTTTACACACTCAGACAAGTCTCCTTTTTCTGACTCTACATGTTACGCCGCCTTAAATCATTAGGTCTGCCCACTCATGAGCTTACTAACATCTACAATACCTATATTCTTCCTAAACTCTCATATGCTTCTCCTTCCTGGTCATCCAGTCTCAACACTACTCAATACAACAAACTTGAAAAAATACAGAAAAGAGCAGTTAGGATCATCCTTGGTACCACATATGCAGGATACAGTAACGCGCAAATCACCCTCGGCCTTAAGCCACTAAACACTCATTTCACCAATAGCCTCCTCCACTTCGGCCAACAGCTCCTCAACAACCCTCACCACTGTCACCTCCTCAAGCCCCACCCCCCGTCGTTCCAGGCATACTCACAACAAGCTGGTGACCGTACGCTCCAGAACTGACCACCACAAAAACAGCCCAGTTCCAACCATTGTTAGTCTTATTAACAATAATTAATGTATCTTTTAAGTTTTAACTGGAACAGTTTTGTAAATGTTTATACTTTACTACAATCCTGTTACTTTTTTATAATCAACTTTATCAGAATTAAACAATGTTAGTTTCATTTATGTTTCTTGTACTAATGCTAGTCACGTCATTTCATATTTTGTATACCTACTGTTTAACATATTGCACCATGGATTACAATTTTTACTCTTTTACATTACCCTTTTAACTGTTATGTTTCTGTACTGATGCTAGTCATCACTTTATGTTTCTTATACCTAATTTTTACTTTATTGTACCAAAGATTGCAATTTTACTTTTTACATTATCCTTTAACTTTTCTATTTTTATACATGTAATAACATTATAACTGTATTTTTCAGCCAGTTTGGCTGCCAAAGATGTAAACAGTTTATTATTATTATTATTATTATTACACACACACATATATCCAACCCAACACACACACACACACATCCAACCAAACACACACACACATCCAACCAAACACACACATAAATCCAATCCAAACTAACAAACACACACACACACACATATATCAAACCCAACACACACACACACACAAACAAACAAATTGAATCCAACCCAGCACACCAAAATAACAGCATTCCGTATTTGATATCACAATGTTAAGTAATGTTATCTGTGTCTAAGTACAGTCCAGGTAACTCTGTTGTATTGCATTTCTTATCATATATATATATTAGATCCGTGTTTCCACTTTGGATCATGAAACTAAGTGCCGTATACAATAACATTCATAATGTTGATAATGGCATATAAAATGGTACACAATACAGAGCCATCGTCGTACAGGCAACACACCATCATCAACACCATACACGTTCTTACATACAATACCTAACACATAGCGACACCCACCAAGTTTCTCCTCAAGGTTGAACCTGAAGGAACGCCAGTCTGGTCTGTCCTGAATCTCTGGTCTGTTGAAGGCTTCCCGTACAAGGTTATGGTCGTGAAGAAACACCATGAGTTGAGTCCCCATCCTCCATCTGAACCCAAAAAATAAAACTTGTATGACACATGAGGATGTAACGATTCGAAAAATCTATTATATAAAACACTCCATCTGTTTAACCGCTATGCACGCCGTCATCCTTTTACCTAGAGTAATAATTTTTACATACGATTTATCGCTGAAACCTGGAGAGTGTCTTCGCCCTATAAATAATGTTTTTCAATGATTAACCCCTTAAGAACAACTTTTTTCTTTTTTTTAACCCCCAGCCGACTTCTGGGGGTCAATTTTCAACTTTCATGTAGGCAAATTTTTGTTCTTACAGAATGAAAGAGCTTCAATTTACACACCAGGATCTGAAAACGGGAGCATCGTAGGTATGACAGAGCGTCACAGTCCGAAAATAAATAAAATAATATCCCCTGATACGCATGAAAGAAAACCTCATACGCTCTGCGTATGCTCTAATTATGCTCCAAACATGTAAATGAACACCTAAACAATGTGTCTAAGTGGTTTTCAATTATAATAAACGTATTTCAGTGTAATTTTGTCTGTATAGACTCCTGGAGTATAGTAAAACATATTCCCATGCATATAAGGGGATACATTCTCTCTCTCTCTCCTTTCTACACACACACACTCTTTCTATCTCTCTCTCTTTGGAGGAATCAAAACACAGAGATAGATAGATAGATAGATAGAGAGATAGATAGAGATAGATAGATAGAGAAAGAGAGATAGATAGATAGATAGAGAGATAGAAAGATAGAGATATAGATAGATAGAGAGATAGATATAGATAGATAGAGAGATAGATAGAGAGATAGAGAAATAGATAGATAGATAGAGATATATAGATATATAGATAGAGATAGATAGATAGATATAGATAGATATATAGAGAGATAGATATAGATAAATAGATATAGATAGATAGATATAGATAGATATAGATAGATAGATATAGATAGATTGATAGATAGATCCCCTGACAACGTCGGGTATCGATGCTAGTATATAATATTAGTGAGCGTTAACAAACAAAAAATATATGTTTGGTATATTTTTAAGCTTTCCTCGCTTCGGCCAGGGGGTAGGAGAATTGAGAATGTTATAGGAATGGGTCTAATTATACGACAAGATGACTATAAAGTTTTACCTAGGAATTTATTATCACACAAAATATCAATGAACGAATCCACTCAAACAATAACTTAAACGGATTTTTTGGCTTGGAAATAGCAAAACAATAAGATTAATGATGACCAGAACTAACCTTAGAACTATACTTAAAAATTACCCTAACCTAACCTGAAAACTTGCACATGAGATAAGTTCCACCAAGGAATGAAATATTACATAGAAATCAATAATACTGAATAGAAATGATCACAGAACTTTAACACTCAACTAAACTCGCTGATTATATACAGAAATACACACTCACGGCCGGTAATGTACCCTGAACCTTATTATGAATAATTGAAAGAAACACACATAGGAATACAACGCACGGCAAGCAATGTACCCTGAACCGTATTATGAATAATCAAAGAAAACACACATAGAAATATAAAATGCACGGCAGGCAATGGACCCTGAACTGTAATATGGATAATCGAAAGAATCACACCTAATAATTAACTTCCCAGATATCATTGACTCGTGAATGACTCGTGCTGAGATCGCCACCTGTTGAGGATGAAATCAGGAGAAAAAATCATCTCACTTTATCATTATCTCTTTAAGTCACTAATTACTATCTATAATTATTACGGACTATTGTTGAACGAACCTGTTGAGGATGAAATCAGGAGAAAAAATGGCTTCTCCTCAAGCTTAGCAAAGTATTGGAACATTAATTACTTTCGTCAATAACCCTCTGGGACTGCTAATTACTTTTGTAGTGAGTTTTAAAAATAAGATAGGAGATTGGTGAGTCAGGTAAGTGGTCTTGGAGGTTAGTAAACTACCCATTATTGCTAACCTTGGAATACAATACATTATTTTGAAGACTCCGCTATCCTCGCTCGAATTCCATATGAGCTGATGCAATAATAACTCGTCATTTCAACCTGAATGTTACACACGTCCTCCTGATCAACCCATCTCCCAAAATACATATACATAATTAATTTTCTACCTATTATAATAACTAACATGTTTATATTATATATATATACAAACATTACATTCCAGTAATGACTACTATCACGTTTTCTTTCTTCGGCCGTGAATACAACTCGAGGATGGACAAGAAAAAGGGGGTAACTCAAAGAGACCCATTGAATAAAAATAAAAGGAGCGTTACAAGAATATTTGTGATGGTTGATTAAGGAATAAGGAGTTACAAAGGCCCATAGTTAAAAAAAAAATTGACGGTCCTTACTGGAGCTCTATGAATTCTGAAAACTACTCCGGGCAACAGATTCCCTATTAGAAATACTTATAAGGGTTCTGTGGCCTGGATTATTTTGGAGGATTCATAGAGCTCCAGTAAAGGCTACTAATTTTGTTTAAACTACGGGCCTTACACCCATAGTTTTAAAGCATTTGAGGGCCCTTACTGGAGCTCTATGAACCCTCCAAACTACTCCTGGCAACAGATTCCCTATTCGAAACACTGAAGCGTTTTGTGGCCTGGATTATTTGGAGGGTTCATAGAGCTCTAGTAAGGTCCCACAAATGTTTTTAAACTACGGGCCTAAGCTAGTACTATCGCCGACACTTATAGGTAGTACCACGGTCTAGTACTAACTAGACCTAGGGTAATACAGTGAGCAGGGACAATCCTCTTCTCCTTGGTGTGAATCCCGTGCAGCTTGACTCAATTCTTCAGCATCATTCATTGGTGAGGGAGTGAGTCTGACAGTGTGACAATACTGTAGATTGGCAATATAACATAAGGGTAGACAGTATACTTGAAAATCTAACAGAGTGAAACACAAGAAGGGGCGCCAAAACCCATAAAGTATCATTACAGGTAATACCCTTCTACGGGGCAAGCACGAGGGATAAAAGGAATACAGGGATAGCTGAAGACAGAAAGTGGAAAGGTTCGGGTCCGAAAGGTCGGCAATCACCTTTATTTGTTGTTTAATATCCAAAGGATAATAATCAGTTGTCTATCCCAATGCTGTGGTAAACAAAAGACTAGTGCCTTTATTTAAAGGATAAAATGTAACAGATATTTGGTTGTTATTACTTTTCAATTAATCACCTACATTTGTCTTATCCTGCTGAGAAAAATCCACTTTTTACAGACAGAAAATATATCTATTTTGCACGTTTCGGAGGTAACTACTTCCCTCTTCTTCCCCCTCACCCTCGCCTAAAATCATCAAATATTTCTCCCACATTTCCACCTACGTTAATGCAGTATGCACTTCTTTAAACTATTGCTGATTCGACATTGTTCACAGTGTATGTTTCATTCATTCCTGCTGACACACACACGTCTCCTCTACCTGATCATTGGTTTCCTTCCCTCCTACCAGTCACATTGCTCCACACATTACCTCCTATATAGCCCCGTCCACATTTCTCTCCTCCTTTCCCACTAACATCTCTCATCCTTCCACCTCCAACTGTTGCCAGATCCGACGAGGCCCAAACCAAGTCGCTGATGGATGGGTGTTGTCGTTTGGTCTGTCCGGAGCTGTATATGTTTTATTTAGTCGCCTATATTAAAAATTCGCCACTCGTCCTCCGGATTTCGATGAAAATGTCAAATGTTGATCAAAAGACAGCTAAAGGTATTCACGTATACACTATTTACATATCTAAGTACATTTTCACTCTCTGATTTCGTTATAAATCATGTCAGAATCACATTTTTCAACAGAACAATATGAAATATAACATCACGGTTGTGTTTACCTACATACAGTATATGGTAATTAGGGGAAAAGCGGAATTATGAAATTATGTCCACCCAGTCACCAACCTTCCCTCCTGTTTTATCACTGGCTGGAGCCTGGAACTGGAACTGGAAGTGGTTGGCTTGACACAGGGGAGTCTCTTATTAATTTGTTAAAAAGTTGCATCTATGAATGTCCCTGAGGCTTGTACACAGTGTTGTCAGCCCAAAACTTGTATGTTATGTGGCGCGCTAATTTAAAAACTGCGTTTGTCGAATTATTTCGTCACCCACTGTCCTGCACACTTGTTGGTGGTGTTGAATTATCTTGTCACCCGCGTTTAAAGAGTTAAATAACATTGTTGATACTTCATTAGCAATTTCATAATTATACGATAATAATGAACGAAGTACTCACATACATATAGTATATATCACCATATTAGAAATGAATGCAGCAAATATATATATATATATATATATATATATATATCCTTGTTTGTAATGAATAAAGTACTCACATATATATATCACCATGTTTGTTACGTAGATCAGTCAGTTGTTGTGACATGGACTTTGTTGTTAGTGGAATGTAACCCAACAAAGGCAGACCCCATCGACCTGTCAGTAAAGAAACACTCTAGTAAAACACTCTAGTAAAGAAACACTATATAGTAGTAAAGAAACACTGTAGTAAAGAAACACTATATAGTAGTAAAGAAACACTATATAGTAGTAAGGAAACACTGTAGTAAAGAAACACTATATAGTAGTAAAGAAACACTGTAGTAAAGAAACACTATATAGTAGTAAAGAAACACTGTAGTAAAGAAACACTATATAGTAGTAAAGAAACACTGTAGTAAAGAAACACTATATAGTAGTAAAGAAACACTGTAGTAAATAAACACTATATAGTAGTGAAGAAACACTGTAGTAAAGAAACACTATATAGTAGTAAAGAAACACTGTAGTAAATAAACACTATATAGTAGTGAAGAAACACTGTAGTAAAGAAACACTATATAGTAGTAAAGAAACACTGTAGTAAATAAACACTATATAGTAGTAAAGAAACACTGTAGTAAATAAACACTATATAGTAGTCAACAAACAATATAGTGTTGCTGGTAGTGTATGGCTTCATGGTAGAAATACAAATACATGGGAGACCAACTGAACACAGTTCGATAAAGTGAGTCTTCTAAATCTCTCTCAATGTTGATAATAGTTTGGAAAATGTATTTGTTCGAACTTTGTTCAGTTGTTCTCCAACACTCCTTGGACCCTGGTCCAGCATTATCAGTCATGGCTGTACCACACCACTGTATGATCTGTTTACCTCTGACAGAACGGTACCGTACACTATGATACGTATATATATAGGCTAATTTCTGACCAGAGACGAACGGCAGACACCACACATACATACTCTGGGCCAGTATTCACAAAATATTTTAGAGTTTGTACTTGTTCGTATGTTTACGTTTCTGACCTAACCACCATAGTATTTCACTGAGGCTCATTTCGAAGCAGTGAATGGTTTTGCTATTCTATTTGTATGAGTTGTTGTTATGATTTCGAAGCAGTGTTGGGTACTAGTCCTCGTTATATATGAATTCTTACGAACAAATTTTTAAGTTAAGAGTGAACTTTGCTTTTGTGAATACGGGCCTTGGCTGCATTCGAATTCAGCCTCTATAGATGTACTGGGTGGGGAAATGAGCAATACCAGGCGATTCGAAGCTTTCTGCTCCTCACACGCTTGTCAGAAGTTATGTATCACGAGTGTACAGTACAGAGTGTGAGTTGAGAGTTTATAATTATTCAGTCACAGAGGGGAAGGGGCTACACATGAAACAATAATGGCTTGAGACTAACCTGACCTGACCTTCTCTCCCGAAATTCTTAATGATCGTGCATGAGACCTTGTGGCTTCTGATTTCTCCTGACTATGTCACGAAACAAGTTCCTTCCATATATATAGGTCGTGTTGTTTTGTTCCAATGTTTGAAGGACTCATTTACCTCCAATATTCTGAGTACATCACAGGGTCCCTTAAGAGATTATCCTGACATAACTTTCCCTTATGACTTTCTTATCTCCCGAAGCTAACCCGCCTTTACAGAGCTAAACACAAATTAGTCTGGCGGGAACTGCTGCAAAATATCTTCTGTTAACAATTAATCACATTTAAATTGTCCATAGCTCATATTTACATTGTTTTCAAAAGTACAGCCACAATCAAATAACCACCGACGCTTTCCTTCCATCGTGCAAAATAATCAGTATCATTTCAAAATATCATCATACAACACCCTACGTCAACTCAACCCCCTCAAGTAGTATTATGAGGGGCTGCAAAATCATACACGTGTTGCTCTTGATTACCAAGATATTTACTACTATGGAAGGAAAGTGTCGGTGGTTATTTGATTGTGGTTGTACAAAATTTATTACAATATTTGCATTAAACTAACCTAACCCAACCCAACCCAACCTAACCTAACCTAACCTAGCCCAATTTAATGTATACTGATAATTACCTGCTGGAACAAAACCTAACCTAACTCAAACTAACCATATCTAACCTACCCAACCCAATCTAACCTAACCTAACTGTGTCCAGGTACAGTTGGACACATGAATTGAATGGGTGGTACAGCCCAAGTGAAAGATGGTCAATTTCTCTCAATATTAAGTTCCTTATTAGTGCCAAATAGGAGACATCAGGGGCAGAAGTCAGTATTGAGGATGGTAATAAAAAGCAAGTACCTGATAATAGACACTGGTTACTCAAATGGGACAAGTATATTTCACCTGGGCTGTACCACCCATTCATGTGTCCAACTGTACATAGTTACCAAACCTAACCTAACTATGTAATTATTGTTGAGTGAGGCGAAACTTAACCTAACTGTATGCAGATAGTTAGTTAGTTACCTGGAGGCAGACCTTGTGGTTTCTTGAATGACAACCACAGTAAGAGTAGAAGTGCTCCCCATAACAACGCCTCCACAATCATGACGTTGAAGCTGATGTTTACTAAGGAGAAAATTGGTACAGTAGTTAATTAATAATAATAATAATAATAATACATCATACATACATATACGAACGAGGCCTTCATCTGGACGCTGGAGGTAGCCCCGTCACGTCACACACCCTCCCAAACAAAATGCACAAACATAGAACCCCCCCCCCCCCCCGACACACACACACACACACACACACAAACATACAGTCATACACTCCACATTTCAACCCTCCAATCCCTGTTGGAGGAGGGAACAACCTCCACCACACATCCACATCTCCTCGTGGCACTATAAGGGGCACAGTTATGTTTATATCACGTTAGCATCCCCTACAGCTCTCCTTGTTCTAATAATAATAATATATTATTATTATTATTATTATTATTATTACAATGATAACTAACAACAAGGCCAGAGAGAATTGTGTCTGTTATATCAAGCATGAGAGTGCATTAGTGTGCAATGATTCCTCCAAAGTATGCCAGGAAACAGGACCAGAAGAGCAAAAATAATGGTGTTCTGTTGTTCGAAATAGTTTGGAGGATTCAGTTACTCCAGATTTACCAACACAAAACTTCCCCCTTAAGGATCATCTTTTAATTCATTACCAACACCTATTCACCATTCAAAATAATAACATCAAAATTATAAGAACGTGAGAACATGAGTCAGAAATTTGCATTCGTTATTCATATGTGTATTGAAACTAATGTCCACGACTGTACAGCCACATCAAATAACCACTGACACTTTCCTTCCATCGTAGTAAATATCTTAAATATCTTGGTAACAAAGAACAACACGTGTACGATTTTGCAGCACCATAATAATAATAATAGAGTGGGTTGAGTTGACGTAAGGTGTTGTTGTATGATTATATTTTGATATGATTCTGATTTATTTGCACGATGGAAGGAAAGTGTCGGTGGATACTTGCACGTATATATTTGATTGTGGCTGTACCGTATGTATGTATGAGGCGTGGCAGGGAAAACGAAGGCAATTCACTTTTAATTATAAGGTTTGTCAGATATTGTACAACACCTGCATTATAACTTACAATCCATTCCAAATATTAGAAAACAGAACTCTCTCTCTCTCTCTCTCTCTCTCTCTCTCTCTCTCTCTCTCTCTCTCTCTCTCTCTCTCTCTCTCTCTCTCTCTTTAAAAAAAAGATAAGAATTATCCCACTCCAGCTTTCTCTCTCTCTCTCTCTCTCTCTCTCTCTCTCTCTCTCTCTCTCTCTCTCTCTCTCTCTCTCTCTCTCTCTCTCTTTTCATAATATCGAGCAAAATAATCCCGTTCTATTTCTCTCTCCTACCGTTTGTGTGTCGTGTTGTGT
>JAWZYT010000362.1:190000-317566 GCA_034508575.1 Petrolisthes manimaculis
ATGGCATCAACTCAGATAGATCCCCACACACAACACTGCTTGTCACAGTAGACATTATTAGCAAGACATTCGATGCCATCCCCCGAGACTGAGAGTACAGTACCTGTTAACTTATGTATTTGGGAGTTTTATGTGTGTGTGTGTATTCCAGAATAGGGGGTTCACCCAAATCAGGCCCAATATTGTAATGAAAAATCTGTTTGGTAATATATAATTTGATTTGGTATTGGATCTGAAAGGTGAATTGTCTGATGTCTTGTAGATTAACTTACAGTACAACAAAACCTTCATCTACAGTTCTACACAACATAGGCTACAGCTGCTATTTTTAAGTGAAAATATTACTCCTATACCGGTATATTAAATGTGTTGATATATATATATATATATATGAGTGTAAGAAATATATACATACAGTTTAATTATATATTACACTAAACGTACGATAACTCCATTTATCAATTACAAACACAGGGTGTTCTCTTTATTTGTGCTATCATAGTTCTGAAACCTACCAATCAAATCTCGTCTACGCATTCATAAATATTGATCTGGTTAATTCAAATATTAATAGCATAACTGCATAAGATAAAAAAAAGATGTTAAGAGGGTGCAGTTAATAATTAGCAGTCAGTGCGATTGTACAGATGGTGAATATACTCACAGTGTATATACTCATATATATATACACTGTGAATAGCCTATGTGACTTTTTTATATCATCACCTAACCCTGAGTACAACTTACAGTCCATGAAATGCCACAAAAGTGTAAAGGCATACTACTGTTTTACCATTGGTTGAGTTAAAGAAGTGATGGTATGACAAATATCAAGACCAGCATCAACTTAAGTACCATATGGACCTTCATACAGTTATTGTGAGAACCACCGTATATATTTATCCTTATTTCTCTGTATTATTTTTATATCTGCCACTGAATGAGCTAACACTTTAAATTATTATCCCATATGGTTATTATAGAGGAGAATATTAATTCCAAACTAATCATTATTTTCCTGTCATTATTAGGATTTTCCCCTACCATACCCAAAACCCCAATTTCTCCTGTTCTTCCCCAACATTGTAAGGAGAGGAGAGGGGTTTGATGATGGCTCCCTGGATATTCAAGAGAACCATAATTTTTTTTCTCTTGATCAGCAGTTTCTCGTGTACTTCTCCTTGGTTTCTTATCACATTAGGGATCCCAAATACGGACAAACCAGGATTTTTGTCTGTATTTGAACATCCCACCATGCAACAAAGCCATGGCATCATTAAATATCCCCTTAAAGGAGGTAAAAGACTCGTCTAAATGAATCAACCGTGATAGAGGAAGCCAATTCCTTCCGTTTGTTTACAAAGAGCTACAACCATCATGGCCGCTGAGCGTGCCGTGACGTCACAGTGACGTCACGCGAGAACACCCTATTGGCCAGTTGTGTATATTATGAAAGACTGGGAGCACCGTAACTCTTGCATTAGGGAGTTGGACAGAAAATAGGAGTGAGATGGAGTTGCTTGGTGTGTTGCATGTTCTCCTGAGTGAAGGAAGCGTAAGTCTATAGACAATACACATTGAGAATTCACACGAGCAAAGTCCAGTGTATGTAATAAAGGAATAGAGGTATTTCATTTACAGATTTAATTATTACAACTCGTGCAGTTATAGAAAAGATTATAATGCTGTTTGGTTTGTAGTAAATGCCAATTAATATCACCCATACTAAATATTTTGCCAATCAGATTTAATTATTACGATCCAGTTATAGGAAAAATTAGAATGCCGTTTGGTTTAATAATAAATGCAAAATAAAGTCGTTCATATCATACATTTTGCTAATTTGATTTAATATACAGAATATAATATTTTCTTTATGTGGAGATTGCATCGTTTATGTTTATAATATTATGAATCTGCACTCATCAGTTCAGGGTTGATAAAAGCCTGTTCCACCATCGAAACAAGAGCAGCTTTCTTGTACAGTCGGCGGCAAAAGTCCTGTCGCCTCACTTGCTTCACCGAGGCAAGCAATGTTCATAGACTCGAGATTATTAGGTGTAGAAAACATGTGTTTTTTTTGAGTCCGAGAACACTGTGCGACTCGGTGAAGCAGGTGAGGCGACAGGACTTATGCCGCCGACTGTACATACCCGGAGATCTGTATGGCCCTTGCCTTCAGGTACTGCCTGAGTTCATTAGTTGTCCAGTCTTGTATCTTTCTCTCCATCTTCTTTGTCAATTATAATACAGTATCACACACGAGGAACAGCTGCCACCACTAAGCCGAATATACAAGCAGTCGAGCGCAGCACGTGTGTATGTTATTGTTTTTGTTTGGATATGTAAAACATGTCGTACTGCAGTCAGCGAGTATCTTATCAAATAACTTTTTTTTGTTTTTAATTACCTTTGTTGATGGTCACTTGGAATATTTATATTACATTAAAAATGAAGAAATATTCACATGTATATGTAAAACCGATGAATGTCCATCCATTGAGGCACACAGACCAAAATTATTACAACACAATAAAACACCTCAAACTATATCGCTACCTCATTAATATGGACTTTAAGATGCTTACTTGAATCTTCGAATCATAATAAATACATTATTATAACGAAGAAGGGTCTATATGCAGATTTTTCGATGTCCCCAATATAAAATTTATAAATCTGGAAGTATGTGGTGCCAACCCACAGATCCACGCTTAATGCGAACGGTCCTAATGATGACTTGCTCGTTCACTCGGGTTCATGCAGAAAGTTCAACATACAAAGTAGAGTTCAGTATACTCATGACCAGAGTGTGAGGAGCAGAAAGCTTCGAATCGCCTTGTATTGCTCATTTCCCCACCCAGTACACATATATATAGAGGCCGAGTTCGAATGCAGGGTATGTGTGTGTGTGGTGCCTGCCATTCGTCTCTCGTCAGAAATTACGTATTAGGAGAGTACTGGGTGGGTAAATGCAAGGCCGCTTGAATAGAAGGTCTTCCCGCGTCTGTCTCTAAACTCGTCCTACCACGCGCATGACGTCAGACTGAAGACAGACAGGATTGGTCACTAACCTCACCTCACCTCACATCACCTTGAACCAATCAGACCCACGTATTTGAGCGATTTTGAGCGTTTATTTAGTGTGTTATCATTTGATAAAATGAGCCTGGCAGCTGAATGGACTTATGATAAAGGCATGGATACTCTCTACGCCCCCAAAACTAAAGTCAAGTGTGCAATGATAAGAGGCCTTACTAGCCCATGGAAACAGGTAATATACTATAATTTTGATACAGACATGAGCAAGGATACCCAGTACTAGCCATAGTGAATGATCTCAGTCCCACAAATGTAAGATTATGGAACAGTCTGAGTGTAAATGTTCATAATACCTCTTTCACTAATCCAGCTGCTGCAGACAGAGACGTATATGTATTTGATGATGCCCCTCACTTGATTAAGCTGATTCGCAACAATTTTCTTGACTATGGGTTTATTATACATGATACTATGAATGTCAATAGTGAATGTGTTCGTGAACTAATAAGAAGAAATGTCCATGACCTAAAAACCACATCTAATTTGTCACATAATCATGTTGATGTAACAGGAGTTCAAAGGATGAACGTCATGAAGGCTGTTCAGTTGCTATCAGAAACTACAGCTAAGTACTTGCAGTATTTTGGTCAGAAAGGACTTTTGCAGAGCAAAGATTGGGAAGGTACGAGCAAGTTCATTTCTATAGAGTCTAGTGGATTCATGGTTTGATTTGTTGAACTCCAGATTGAGTTATGATGCAAAGTTCACCAGACATGCCTATGGACTCAACTTACAAGATCAAAATAAAGTTTTGGAGGATATGGTGAACACCATTAAATCAATGAAAGTTTGCGGTAGAAAAAGTTTCTTTCAGTTTCAGAAAGGCATGCTCATATCTTCTCAGTCTTTGCTTAAACTATACGAAATGCTGAAGGAAAGGTTCAATATTTCTTATATATTAACACACAAATTAAACCAAGATGTTTTGGAGAATCTGTTTGCTTCCCTTCGGCAGATGGGAGTGTGTTCTGACCACCCATCCCCAATTCAAGTTCAGTATAACCTCAAGACATACCTTCTTGCTATGGCGGGGGCAAAATACAACACACAAGAAGATGCAGATGAGGTAAACATGTCAGGCAGTTGGTATTTCCAGCACAGCTTCATCACAAAATCATGAGATGGAAAGTAGTGAAACACAGAAGACTGGATTGGTACAATTTCTCGAACAGAAGGAAAGTTAAAGGGACCCAGCAATATTTTTTGTGATCAACTGAAACATATGGAAAGACTATTTATTTGTTATCACGGAGATAAGGAACTTAGAGAGGGACCAAAATGTGTAACATCATTAGTAAGTGAAGTTAGAAATTTTGTAGAGTTACCAGAAAATGTGATTAGGTTTTTTGTTCGTTGTCGCATATTTTTCAGGATACGATTATTAAACAGAAAGCGAAAGTATTCAAGCGGCCTTGGGTAAATGGGCTATAGCAGGAGATTCGAAGTTTTCTGCTCCTCACACTCTCGTCAGAAATTATGTATCACGAGTGTACAGCCATGGCTGATAGTGCTTGACCAGGGTCCAGGGAGTGTTGGTGAGCAACTGAAAAGAGGTGAACAAGTGAATTTTCCAAACCATTCTCAACGTTGAGAGAGATTTAGAAAACTCACTTTTTCGAACTCAGTTACTCTCCACCACTTCTTGGACCCTGGTCAAGCACTATCAGCCATGGCTGTACTTCAGTCTTACAACCGTAGTTTAAGGGCCCGTACTGGAGCTCTATGAATCCTCCAAATAATCCAGGCCACAAAGCGCTTCAATGTTTCGAATAGGG
The DNA here is from genome assembly GCA_034508575.1 of Petrolisthes manimaculis. Taxonomy (NCBI): domain Eukaryota; kingdom Metazoa; phylum Arthropoda; class Malacostraca; order Decapoda; family Porcellanidae; genus Petrolisthes; species Petrolisthes manimaculis. The sequence goes on from JAWZYT010000362.1 coordinate 194,878, forward strand.
AATCTGTTGCCTGGAGTAGTTTGGAGGGTTCATAGGCCCGTAGTTTTAAAACATTTGAGGACCCTTACTGGAGCTCTATGATATTCCTACAAGGTTACAAATTATTATTTAGTGTATAGCTTATAACACACGATACATAATGGTAGTAATAAGAAAATAACACCACAAAACACACCCAGGCAGGGGAGGGTGATGGTAAATATATGTGTTTCCTACGGTACAAATCAGTTTGTTTATCATTTTCTATGTGACAGTTACACGATGATATATTCCTACAAGTGTTCATACTATTTTTAGTGTTGTAATCATGACATACGATACATAATAGTAGTAATACGAGTGAGTTGACAAGGAAGTTACGCGGGAAACTGGACACTAAGCAGTGGTCGAGTCTATCCCCTGTGTACACACAGACACACTGCTGATTCGCGCGCAAACATGGTCCACTTCAACTCGCCCTATCTCCACAACTATTCATCGTACAGCCCTCCCGATGGTACCATTGGAAAGAGGAAGAGTTGAAGGTATGCAAGAAACTATATTGAAGTCAGTACACTATATAGGTTAAGAGTGAGAGCGTTGTGAATATAGGGCAAATAGAGGAATTTTGCCGCTACCGGTTGCCCAAAAACTCGAGGCAACTGTACTCTTAACCGGAGTGCAGGGGTTAAGGGGCGGTGTTGCCATCGAATGATGCCTTGTTTCTTACTGTAATTCCTTGTTGACACAAGTTTTGTATATCTATAGCCGTGTTTATGCGCGGTCAGATTACCGAATTTCGTCTTCGGTGAAACCAAGCTGAGGGCTGCTGGACTGTTTATGTGCGGCAAAAGGATACGAAGACGGGCGAAGGCGAAAGTATAGAAACCAAGACGCCCCACGAATCCAATCCAAGCTACCTCAGAGCAGTCTTGGGGCAGCTTGGGAGAATGGTGGATAGTGGAATATAAAGAAAAAATGTCGGAAATACATGTAAACATTACATTTGTGTGTAAAATAATTAAGAAATAACGCCAGACCTTAGGAGTTTACTGTAGTGATATGTTATGCAGGTAGAATATAAATAAGAAGTGGGTGGATGTTTGTGTAAGTGGGTAATTATAGTGAAAAACTATTATAATATTTATTTGTAATTAAAGCCAAGAAAAAAAAATGGTAATTTAAGTTTGTGATATTATTCTTAACTATGGTTAATAAATTTAATGGTAATGTACTATTACAGTTCACACATTTGTAATCACATGCACAAACAGTACAGTTTATAATATTCATTACCATCCATATATACAATGCAAATACACACCATGTATATATACTGGTAAAATATTCAAGTCTTGCAGTGTTTGGAATGGAAGTTGGAACTGGTTTTTTTTTTACCATCATTGTGTGTGTTAATAATTGTCATTAATCATAACAACCTACAAACTGTACTTATATGAAGAAACATAATTATGAAGTGTAGGAGTGGTCATATGGTACTGTAGGGTTTGATAATTATTGAGAGGACAGTAAGACAAATATGTTGTTCAGTGTTTACAGTAGTGCAGCAACAAAGTCTCTCTTTTTATTCCCACCAATTTCTGAAGGTAGATCTATGGCCTGTCCAATATTTCCATCCTCAATTGGTGGGAAAACATATCCTTCAGCAAGGAGAAGAGCTTATTTATTATCTTGTCCTACCGTTACATTATATATAGTACACAACAATCTAAAATAATATTGGTTATTTTTGCAACATCAACATCTATTGGTTGGTAATCTTCCATCTCCTCCGATAAAAAAATAAGCCAAAAACTTCTTTCCCTCTAATTGATGGGCCATTGATTACTCATTACTGTTTCGTCAAACTGTATATTTCGGGTGATACTTATGTTTAAACGGCTGTCGGCAACTTCGGGAAAGGTAATTTTTCGCCTCCCCCAATCCTGGTCTGTTTTTGCGGGCGAAACTAAGTCGTCCGAAGACAGGTCTTCGGATCCAATCCAACTGCTTGACACGCAAAAACACGGCTTTGTTGACAACTTTTCTTTTTCTGTGACACAGTTTAGGTAACGTAAGTTTCTCTATTCATTCTTCATAGCTCAGAGTTCTCTTAGACTTGGTAAATAGAATGGTGTGTGTGTATTTGTAACCTCTACTAGTTCCTGGCAGTGACCATCAGGTTCTGAATAATATGACGACGAAAGAATGGGTTGCGAGGCACAGACTCCAGACTGAGTGTGGCTCCTGGTGGGATGGTGATGGTGAAATTCTGCATCAGTGCCGAAGAAAAGATGAGCATCTCCATGCGGGCCAAACCTTCACCCACACATTGACGTTTGCCTGTCAACAATGGTATAGTATAGTAGAGTAGAGTAGAGTAATAAATAAATACTTGTTGGGTGTAAGAGAGCGGTGAAGTGAGCAAGGGTTACCAAGTATTTGAACAAATCTTATCAGAAAGTCAGAAATCCTTCCATATAGGTTTTGAATGTGTCATTATAGAGGTATATAATTATGGTACGATGAAGTATAATATCTAAATACAGTTCATTTCATCTTTAATATATACTTGCATATAAACAAACAGTACATGCACATTGACATACACCTCTATCTTGTCATAATGGAAGATAAGACTTACCAATACTGAAAGGCATAAATCCTTCTTTTTTGGTGTTGAATTTTCCATTGTTATCGACCCAACGTTCAGGTTTAAAGAGGTGTGGCTCATCCCAGTAGCGAGACGAATGGTGGATGGTAATGTTGGAACTGTTGATGACGGCTCCCTGTAAGTAGGAATGTGTAAGTAGAACTGTGTAGGCTAATGTACAGTTGCCCAAGAAAAGACTGCAACCAAATTTGGTGGTGTGTGGCAATGTCTGGAGGCTGGTCCAAAGTACACACTCGTATTCTATCAATAGATCACTCAGAACCTACAACCTTTGTATGGATGGATGTTATTGGCTTCAGCTAATTCCATCCATCCATCCATACAAAGGTTACAGGTTCTAAGTGATTCACTGATAAAATACGAGTGTTTACTTTGGAGCAGCTGCCAGATATTATCACACAACACCAAATTTGGTTGCAATTTTTTCTAGGGCAACTGTACAGATAATTGTTGATGATTAAGTTAATGATAAACCCATGTAAGTAGAATAGTATGTAGGTAGGTAGTACAAATTAAACATTAAAAAATCTTTATGAAAATACATCTAAATAAATGTGTACAAAAATTTTCAAAAAATATATAGTGTACCAAAAATAATCTAAAACATTATTGTAATAAAAATATCTTAAAAAAATCTACAAAATAACCTGTACCAAAAGGCATATAATAGATGTGTACCAAAAAAGTTATATATATACTAGCAGCGATACCCGATGTTGTCCGGGTGAAGATGTGGTTTTGCCAATAGATTTCCTTTAATTATTTTTATGTGAACTTATTAGGAGGGTGGAAGGAGTCCATTATCCGGTGTGGTTGCAGGTCCCCCAGAGAAACCATGCCAACCTTACAACCACAAAAGTTATCCATGAAGGTAACAGCCACGATTAAATAGCAAGGCCCAAGTTGTAGGGGTACTGGGATCGAACCCCCCCCCCCCCCTCATTGGTCATTTTAAAACTTTTTTCTATGACAATTATATAATTTAAAAGAAATTATAGAAAAAGAAAATACTGGTTCGCATATATATATATATATATATATATATATATATATATATATATATATATATATATATATATATATATATATATATATATATATATATATATATATATATATATATATATATATATATATATATATATATATAATTAGAATAAAAGTCCAAAGAAATTAAGTAATTATTGTCAACAGGAAAAAGAAAAAAATATATGTTGACAAATAAACTGGTGACTAAAAGAAAGAATGGAATAACCAAATATATACACAGAAATGTACCATAATGTTATGTCAAATTTATGTTATGTTACGAAATGTTTTATTAGATGTTATGCTATGCTAGGCTTTGTTATGTTATGTTACGTTACATTGTGTAATGCTATGTTTGGTTAGGCTAGACCACGTTAGGTTACGTTATATTATGCTATGTTTGGTTAGGTTAGGTCATGTTATGTTATGTTATGCTATGTTTGGTTAGGCTAGGTCATGTTATGTTAAGTTATGTTATGCTATGTTTGGTTAGGCTATATCATGCTGTTACGTTATGTTATGCTATGATTGGTTAGGCTAGGTCATGTTATGTTATATTATGCTATGTTTGGTTAGGCTAGGTCATGTTATGTTATGCTATGTTTGGTTATGCTATATCATGCTGTTACGTTATGTTATGCTATGTTTGGTTATGCTATATTATGCTGTTACGTTATGTTATGATCTGATTGGTTAGGCTAGGTAATGTTATGTTACGTTATGTGTTATTATGTTAAGTAATAAATTTAGGTGTTCAACATTTTGTGGTTTGCATTCATCGCTAAACTGGGCATGTAATCCAGGCCTGTCTGCATCCTTGATGCTTGAAACCATAGAGTCTATGTTGAGAATATGAGAAAGCAGGGATTCGAACCTGGGATCTTTCGGTTAAGGCTAAATAACATATATACACACACATACACCTACATACACATAGAAATATATATATATATATATATATATATATATATATATATATATATATATATATATATATATATATATATTACATGTAAACACACGGTCTCACTCAAATACACACAAACACACACATATACAATTTCTTTCTTTTTCTTTCTCTCACGCACACATACACACATTCTCTCTCGTTTTAAACTTTACACACACACAGAATCAGTAACAATATTTTATACTGAATTGTTTGTCTCAAAGAATTGAGAGAGAGAGAGAGAGAGAGAGAGAGAGAGAGAGAGAGAGAGAGAGAGAGAGACCAGCTGTATTGCGTGGGTTCGGAAATCCCTCCTCAACCCCCCCATTGATCATTTGAAAAAAATATTGTAAGCCGAGGACACTTCCCAGGCTTCAGCGATCAATCTCATGTAAAAATTATTATTCTAAGTCAAACGATGCAGCTGTGCATAGCAGCTAAACAGACAGACAAGAGTGTTTTATATATATATATATAAGGCTAAAAAAATCTGTATATGAAGCCATAATAAAGTCTGTATGAAATAATATGTATAAAAAAACATCCACAAAACTCTGTACCAAAATAAAATCTAAAATTATGTGTATAAAATAATTATGGGTAAACAATGTCTGACCTTAGGGATAACATAACCTCCTAACATGGTGTCCTTGGAGGCAGCGTGACTGACTCCCATAGCACTTAGTGAAGACACTCGTAAAGTCTCATGAATCACGGCTTCTGTATACGGCAGTCTGTTGAGAAAAAGTAGTTAAAGATAGAATGTACAGTTGCCCAAGAAAAGACTGTAATCAAATATGGTGGTGTGTGGCAATATCTGGCAGGTGCTCCGAAGTAAACACTCGTATTTTATCAATGAATCACTGAGAACCTATAACCGTTGTAAGGATGAAGCCAATAACATCCATCCATACAATTAAAGGTTGTAGGTTCTGAATGATCCAGTGATAAAATACGAGTGTTTACTTTGGAGCACCTGCCAGATATTGCCACACACCAGCAAATTTGGTTGCAGTCTTTTCTTAGGCAAATGTACAGTAATATCAATAGCACTTATGGATAACACCTGTAAAGTTTCATGAATCAGGTCTTCTGTATATGGCAGTCTGTTGTGGGAAAGTAGAAAAATAACAATATCATATATTTTACAATATTATTTTATACTTTTAGTCAACTATGTTAATATGGAGCCAAAGAATATCTAGCCAAAAATAATTATAATTTGTATACGTTGCTATACTGCAAATTGACAATAAAGTTATATATATATATATATATATATATATATATATATATATATATATATATATATATATATATATATATATATATATATATACAATAATATCTTCACGAGTGGTTTGTCATTATTGAGTTTAGTTTTAATAAATGAAATCTACGGCCACAATCCTTCCTTCCATCATAGTAAATCGACCTGCACGAGAATCACATCAAGAAAAAGAGGACTGACCAAGCTAACTTTACCAGATATAGAACTAATCTCTCTCTCTCTCTCTCTCTCAAGGGAACCGCCTTGACGTGGCGGGGGGCTTGTGTGTCTCTGAGACCTGGCGAGCTAGACTAGAGGGGGCTCCAGCCCCTGCTCAGCCCTGATTTCGTGGAGAGAGGTCTTTCCATGCTAGGAAAGTCGCCAGTGAGAGACCAGACTAAATAGTTCCCATCTTTCAGTTCTTCAACTGTCCCTCTTTTCTTTTTATTTCATTCCTGCTTGCTGTCAAACCTCTCTATCACCTTTTTCTGGCGCTATAGGACCTCCATGTTGCGGCGCTTAACATCCATCAATCATATCTCTCTCTCTCTCTCTCTCTCTCTCTCTCTCTCTCTCTCTCTCTCTCTCTCTCTCTCTCTCTCTCTCTCTCTCTCGTGTAGCCACTGTAAGCGTGAGTGTACTGTTGCTGTGTTTAGTACTGTTTACCTGGGTCTCTCTCTCGTGTTTACCTGGCTCTGTCCTGTAGTGTAGCGAGTGTACCCTTGGGGAGCACCTCGTCTACCTCAGCCTGCATTTTGTGTTGTGCCTCTGTGTAGGTGGCCAGGTAGTAGATCAGCCAGACCAGGGAAGAGGCCGTGGTTTCCTTCCCGGCGAAAAAGAGGTCCAGTATCACAATAAACAGGTCATTCTCTGTTGAAATGAATAAATAAACTAATAAATAAAAAAATATATTAATAAATAAAAAAATAAATAATATATAAATAATCTAAAAATATAATACATATATCTATCTATCTATAGCTCAGACGCCTCGTTCCCTCCGGGCCTCCGGGAACTCCCTCCAAGGAGGTGGCCACGGCAGAAGTGTCTCCAGTTTTCCCTGTTCCAACACTCCCTCCTTACTTTTTCAAACCCTCCTCTGCCCCTTACGTCTCTCTCCTTCTCATACTCTTCCACTCTGTTCTGCCATCTAACTGGCGGTCTGCCTCTCACACTACGTCCCACAACTTCACTTCCATACACCTTTTTTACAAACTCCTCACCTTGCATTCTCTCTACATGTCCAAACCACCTCAAAGTATTACGCTTCACTCTCTCAACCACTCCACACTCAATACCAATTCCCTTCTCACTCATACCACATCTCTCGTACACACCCATTACTTTCTCCATCCCACCTAGACACCTCACATGCTCCTCTCAAGTAGCTCATTTCCACAGCACGTATTCTAAACTGATGAGCCTTACTCCATGTCCATGTCTCTGATGCATATGTCAGTGTTGGCAGGATTATACTGTTCCTTAGTTACCTCTTCACCTCCATACTCACACTTCTACCCTTCATAATCCTTCCCAATGATCCTATGACCTGTCTACCCTTCACTGCTCTCTCCCTAATTTCTCCTTCCATACTTCCATGTTTATACAGAAAAAACTAAAAAAATAATATATAAATTAATAAATACATTGAGTAATTAATTTAAATACAAGTCTTAACAATTAAACCACGAGCATTATTATTATTATTGATGAAACATGTATTTAGTCAGTGACCTAATTTATATATAACTTTAGCCAATGACCTCAGCTTTACATTTAGCCAGTGACCACATTTGTACATTTTTCCAATGGCCTAACTTGTATAATGTACACTTGTGATAAAAAAAATTCTGACCATAGTGTGAGGAGCAGAAAACTTCAAATCGCCTGGTATTGCTCATTTCCCCACCCAGTACACCTATAGAGGCTGAGTTCAAATACTGTGTGTGTGTGTGGTGCCTGCTCTTCGTCTCTGGTCAGGGAATACGTATCATGAGTGTACAGTCACGAGCACTAATAAGTATCCAGGTGTGCTTCAAATATCTAGAGACAGTAAAGAATGCACAATATGATCTCCATTGGAAGTAGTTCGTTGGTTCGAAGCTTCAACCAAACCTGTATACTTATTAGTGCTCGTGACTGTACAATACCGTAAAAACGTATCGGTACTCAGGGAGTTTATTTGTTTAACATTTTTATTTTCAAGGTTCCGACTCTAGAGATAGGCTTCATGGAGCCCATTAAAGTTTAATAGTTTTCTTTTTTAGTACTTTCGTAGTGTGTTTTAGATGATAAAAACAGTGATAGAAATCTAAGCACAATATTTGGACACAACAGAGAAACCACAACCACAGTGTACAAACATTATATTCGATCAGTGATAGATTATACAAGCCCTGCCTGGGCATCAAACCTCACTGAGATTCATCTCAACACCTTTCAGACCAGACAGAATAGAGCCCTAAAAATAATCACAGGCTGTACAGTTACCACACCTACTGACCACCATGAAACCAAAGTCCTCAAGACCAACGATCATCTTGACATGAGAGGCACACAAACCTTTATTGCCGTCTCCACAAACCCACACCATCCACTACACTACATGGCAGCATCCACCTGTCTGAATCCTTCCTTCATACTCAAATCACTCACCAATCCATCCAAACATTTAAAAACAACACTCAGCTGCATGTATGACCTCCTGACATACACCCATCTGAATCCTCCCTTCCTCGTGAGGACAGAATCCACCTGACCTGGCAAGGCTGCAATGTGGCCACCACCCGGCCCTTCTGACTTATCAGAAGCTGAATGGTGCCATTGTAGATGCCTGTCCAGGAAGCAACATAACACCCTAATCTAATAAATACATTATGGAAGAATGTAATGAACACTCTCCAACAACACAACATACACTCTCTGAAGCCACTGTGGGAAAGCCCGGTTCAGGCCATGGTCTTCCTCAGGGGCTCGGGGCTGCTCAGCCAAACTGCTTGAGGAACTTCAACAACAACAACTGTTGTATATATGTATATATGTACTGTATATACAGTATGTACTGTATAAATGTATGTTTAAACATCACGCTTATCAGCACACACAGGAACATATTCATGGTATATTACTATCACATCTTCTATACCCTATTTCAGAGGTTTCCTTCAGGTATACGGTTGGCCACAGGAATTTTTACACAGGCTATATGGAAAGAGAGGTAATAATTCTGATAGTACTGCAATGAATAACAAACCTAATTATAATGTTATATTACAGTTCTGTAATCATACATTCTCTATATGTTGTAAACTATCAAAAACAGCAGTGTGTGTGTACGATTACTTAGTACAGTCACGAGCCATAGTAACTATCCAGGTGTGTTTCATATAGGCTGAAATATTTAATTAAATGAGCTCCAGCAAGTTTTAAAACAGGATACGAAGTGTAATTGGTTTGCTGGTTTGCTATATGATTCAAAACTTCAATAACAGCTGCATACTTATTGTGGCTGGTGACTGTACAGTCAGCAAAAAAAGTTTCGGTACCACTCCTACATTATTTTTTACCTGGGTAAGAGCGGTAGGATTGGTACACCGCTGACTGGGCAGCTGGTGCCTCGTGTCATCCGAGAATCCGGGACGGCTATCGTCTTTGCCTAGGCTGATAATATGTGGCAGCAGCAGTGACATTTTTTTATATGAAAAGTTTAGCTGATTTTAAATTACATTTTGAGTGTTCAAGAACTATTACTATTTAGCTAGTCATTATTAAACATAACCAAATACGTTTGAGTGTTCTAGAACAAGAATAACTGTGAAATACCCAGAAATAATAGAACTATAGTTTTTCTATTTTGTACTGACCCGTGAGGAGTTGACCGCGATGCTGCCAAATCTAGAATCAAAACATTCACCACATAAAGGAAACTGTCCACTAACGAGAGTATATTGACATGAAATTTTCTACACACAATTAATTTTTCATTTAATGGTATATGATACGAACAATTGCTATGTACGTAAAATAGAGAATATATTTCATGTGTGATGTGGCATTTCAATCAAAAGACGTTGCCACTACTTCCCACCCAGGAATTTCCGGGGTGTGGAGAGTGAGGTGACTGAGGTCACATACATACAAATATGAAGAGAACTATTTTGTTCCCATTCTCTTTGGAGTTGGGATAGGGTACCGTTAATTAGATATGGCAACAGCGCACTTTGAATGAGCCACAGCCTTGCGGGTCAGTACAAGATAGAATGAGTATAGGTGAAAGAACGTCATCCCTACTCGCCTGCCCATTAGACACTGAGCGGCACGGGGGGTGACAGAGGTATATAAGACACTCGCGTCACACCTGACTCACTAGTCAGGCCTACCAATATTACATCACACTGTTTTTAAAAGGATGGTAACAAAACTATTTTTTACTGACTGTACACTTACCTTTGAATGTATTATCTGGTTGGTCCTTCCTCTCTTCCATCTCCATGAGGTAGGCATCAATGAGGTCCCTAGGATTGTCTGGGTCAAGTGTTTCTTTGTGATGATCAATTTCTTCCTGTATTATAAGGTTGGATAATGAACCATTTAGTCTGGTATATTACTAGCGACCTTCCTAGCATGGGAAACCCTCTCTCCCGGAACTCGGGGCAGAGCAGGGGCCGGAGCTCCCTCTAGTCTAGCTTGCCAGGTCTCAGAGACACACAAGCCACCCACCACGTAAAGGCAGTTCCCGTTGGGGGGAAATATGTGCATATATAAATAATAAGTTAAGTACTGTACATGTTTAAACAATCAATTCTGTTCATGTGTTAAATTAATGATCAATTGTATGCATTTAATGTGTGCATGTGTAAATATTTTTTCAGTTCTGCACATTTGTAAATAATCAGTTATGTACAGTAGCCCACACATGAATTTGGTACGCCTCGCTATTTATGAGGTAGCTACAAAAGGAAGGAGAGTGAGCAAAGGTTATAGTTTGTTGACAAGAAAAGAGTAATAATATTTTTCTGTCTGCCTGTCAACAAACTACATCTTTTTTTTCACTTTCCTTTCCTTTGTAGCCACTTCACAAGTAACGAGCCATACCAGCTTCATATGTGGCCAACTGTACATGTATAAATAATCAATTAAGTACATACATGTACAAATATTCAATTGTGTGTGTGTATCTATACATACGTTTGTGTGTGTGACTTAAAAAAATAAACAACATCTTCTTACCCTAAAATATTGCAACAGCCTGTCCCTCAAGTTCTCCATGTCGTTGATATGGAACACATGTTTCAATATGGGTGATGGGATAAGGTACTTGAGCCAAGGCAGAAAGTCAGGCGCAGCAGTCAGACCAATCGATGTAACCAGATCGTCAGTCATGTCATTAAACTCATTAATTCTGGGGTCGTCAAACGCGAACTGCTTTCCTGAAGTACAGTCGTGGTCAATAATGATAATCATTCACATAATGAGTATCTCAAACAATTTACTGTCTAATGTTTTCACGTTCTCATATGATGTTATTGTTTCAAGTAGTGTGTAGCTGCTTGTATTAAATTAAAAGATGGTAGTTAACGTGTGTGTGTGTGTGTGTTATTGTTTTAAGTAGTGTATAGCTGCTTGTATTAAATTATAAGATGGTAGCTAACCTATCTATTGGAAAGTTTATCATCTAAGGAACAGAGGGAAGCTGTCAAACTCTTACGAATGTTACCCCTATATGGATAATTATATATGACCGTTCCTGTACAATATTTGAGTGGGTAGTAGGATGTAGTGTTGATAGATCTAGAGTAACTGCAATTCCCCCATGAGAATATTCCAAACAACAAGACACCATTATTTGTACTGTTTGTATGGCCACTTTTTTTCCTGGCATACTTTGGAGGAATAAAGGCACTGCAATGTGTTAAAAGTATGTTACCCCCTTAATGTTTTATGTTGGATCAACGCAGTTCGAACTACGTATGTCCTTACTACTCTGAATCACACATAGACTGAAGGAGGACACTGTTAAAACCCAATGATGATAAGAATCTATAACAAACTGCCTCTTTTCCATGTTTTGATTGTGTGTGTGTACCTAATTCCTTTAGGTCCGGGCGAGTTGGGTCAAACGGAGCGCCATGTCACGCCGATATTGTAATAATTGATCTATTTCACATTATCTCTATGCCTAAACCACAATACTTTTGAACTTAATTTTCTATTCTCATCATCAACTTTTACTCTTTCCAATATAACCATCCACAGTTCTCTACGACTCTTGGTTATGGAGATATTCTATGGTGAAGAGAAGTAGGCCTAACTTTCAGCAGGAGAGTTGGGTGGCGTTCACACGTGGTGGCTGGCAGTGGCATGGGCTCTGTAGTGAGGTGTTCCTCATCACCATCTTTCACTCTATCCCCTTTCTCGCATCTGGTGACACAGTTTCCAGCAGTTCCCATTCAAATACAGATTTAAAATAGCCTCCCAGGAACGTAACATGTGGTAGAAGTAACAGGTGGTGTGGTTGGGGCACCGGATTGGAACCGGACGAAATATTACCTTAGCCATCACTGTGGTAGGATAGACACTGATGTGTGACCCATTCAATAATACCAACACACTCCAGGCTACAGTCCGCTGTAGTAACTCAGAAATTGATCTCTCTTCAAACTCTAAGGGTGTACCTACAGGGAATCGAACCCAGTACCAGACCGACGTCAGGTTGCAGCTCTACCGGTGAGCTAAAGAAGTACTCCATTAGCCAAGTGATGAGATTTTGCCTTTTACGTCACTACACCGCAAGGAAAAAATCCAGCCCAATTTCGCTGACTCGGTGCGAAGTTGGTACTTATGTGATATCCAGCTACCCTGACTTCCCATGACAGATGGGATATCCAGCCTCCCGCACTTAAGATGTTAAGAGGATACTATCTTCTGGTTTATTGGAGCTCCTTGATTCCTTCAAAGTATATCAGGAAACAAGGCTACCGTAAGTTAAGAAAGTCTTGTTGCTTAGAGTGGTCTGAAGGAGGCAGTTGCTACAGATTTTCCAACACTGTACTACCACTTTGAGTTCTATCACAATTATTTTAAAGTTACTGGACCTACCTGCTACCATCTGCCATACAATATTGGTAATAGCAATGTTAAGGCCATGAGGAACAGGCATTGGTTTCCCTCCAGCAGCCTGCTTCTTGAACTCCTCTAACATGAGTCTGGTCTGTGTATGAACAGCTTCCACCAACTTGGACTTGCCCATGCCAAGGTCTCTCAACTGTTTCAAGGTGAAGCGTCTGTTGGTCAGCCACACGTGATCGTTGCTGGCAATTATTCCTTTAAATAACGAGGGAGACAGTGTTAATATTTGATAGTATTACGAACACACACACATACACATATCCAACCCAACTCAACACATACACATATCCAACCCAACTCAACACACACACACACACATATCCAATCCAACCCAACACACACACACACACACACACACACATACATATCCAACCCAACCCACACACACATACACACACACATATCCAACCAAACACACACATAAATCCAATCCAAACTAACACACACAAACAAATCACATCCAACCCAACTCTGGAACACTTTACCTTCATCCATCTTTCCACCTTACTACGACTCATGTATGTACCTTCAAACGCAATGTGTCAGGGCATCTCGAACGAAATTGGACATGATTTTGGACCCCTCTCTCACTGTTTACGATACAGATGAGGACGATCAGCGGGCCCGTGGCCTTTGTCCTCATCTTTTTTTAATATAGAAAAAATGGCACACCAAAATAACAGCAATCTTCAATGACTTCACAATGTTTAGTAATGTTTTTTGTGTCTAAGTACATTCCAGGTAACTCTGTTGTACTGCATTACTTATCATATATATATATATATGATAAGTAATGCAGTACAACAGAGTTACCTGGACTGTACTTATATTAAATCCATCGTACAGGCAACACACCATCATCAACACCATACACGTTCTTACATACAATACCTAACACATAGCGACACCCACCAAGTTTCTCCTCAAGGTTGAACCTGAAGGAATACCAGTTTGGTCTGTCCTGAATCTCTGGTCTGTTGAAGGCTTCCCGTACAAGGTTATGGTCGTGAAGAAACACCATGAGTTGAGTCCCCATCCTCCATCTGAACCCAAAAATAAAACGTGTATGACACATGTGGATATTTGTGATGGTTAAAGGAGTTACTAAGGCCCGTAGGTAAAAAAAATTAGGGTTCTTACTGGAGCTCTATGAATTCTGCAAACTACTCCGGGCAACAGATTCCCTATTAGAAATACTTAAGGGTTCTGTGGCCTGGATTATTTTGGAGGATTCATAGAGCTCCAGTAAGGGCCATTATCTTTTTTTTTAAACTACTGGCCTTAGTACTATCGCCGACACTTATAGGTAGTACCACGGTCTAGTACTAACTAGACCGTGGGTAGTACAGTGAGCAGGGACAATCCTCTTCTCCTTGGTGTGAATCCCGTGCAGCTTGACTCAATTCTTCAGCATCATTCATTGGTGAGGGAGTGAGTCTGACAGTGTGACAATACTGTAGATTGCCAATATAACATAAGGGTAGACAGTATACTTGAAAATCTAACAGAGTGAAACACAAGAAGGGGCGCCAAAACCCATAAAGTATTGCCCACATCATTACATGCAATACCCCTCTGTCACGAGTCACAATTGACTCGTGACACATTAGTTAATGTATAGCAGAGATAAGTATTAACATCTTCACTATTCAGTGGAAGATGATTATTTCCTGAACACATCATTATGTCTTAGTGTTATTATATTACGGTATTATTATACCTTCATTATTTGTTTAGTGACATTTTTACTATTAGGTAGAAGATGTCTAATTATATTTATCATATTTCTGTAATTCCAGGCTAGCTCAAAATGAGTTAAAGTCTAGGGAAATATATCAGGAATTATAAGCCTTTGTTACCAAATAGAAAACCAGTTGGAAAAGGACAGTTTCCTTTTAAACCTAGCTAACTCGTGAGAGAAGGTGAGTACGTGGGAATTATAATTAGCATATATATCGAAGGGCCCCACGTAAAACAAATTATTGTTGATAAACCCCAAAAAGGTTTATTACACTGGCGCCCAACGTGGGCCCCGATTTTTGCATTGAATTCCAGTTCAACACGTACTCACTTTTACGAGTTAGCTAGGTTTAATTGTCCAGGAATTAAGGCAATAAAAATTACAAGAAAAAAAAAATACATGCTGCTGTTCAAGGATTTATGCTTTAAGCACAATGCTTGGCATGTGAAGGTAAGAAGTACTACACAACCCAACATGGGTGTGCTTTTATTATGACCACAGTTTGTACGGGTTGTTGTAACATCACCTCAGAGCAGCGTGAATTGTTAAGCCTAGTACGTGGCCATTTTTCTCCGGCGGTAGGTATGACTAATGCTACCGTAATGTTAGTGGTTCCCGAAGCAGAAAGGGAAATCACTCCACATACGACCAAAGATGTCTATGTGAATTTAGGACAGATGTCCTGGTGTCTCTGTGTTAGAGACAGTGTTGGCAAATTATTCTTTATCGGTAGGTATGACTAATGCTACCGTAATGTTAGTGGTTCCCGAAACAGAAAGGGAATTCACTCCACATATGACCAAAGATGTCTATGTGAACAGATGTCCTCGTGTCTCGATATCTGAGACAGCAAAAGATGCGCCATGTAACATATATACTACTCATACGACCAAGCGTGTCTATGTGAAATTTAGGACAGGTGTCCTCGTGTCTCGATGTTGAGACAGAGCAAGAGGCTCAATATAATAATTACTACGCATACGACCACACCACTCAAATACATACATTATATATCACCATATTAGTAATGAATGCAGCACTGCATTTTTTTTTTTTTTTTTTTTTTATGATCCGACACTGGACATAGGCTTAATCAAGCCCGTTATCGTGACCTATATATATATATATATATATATATATATATATATATATATATATATATATATATATATATATATATATATATATATATATATATATATATGCGTAAATCCACAAGGAAGGAAAAATAAACACACAGAGTCCCAAGCGCTTTCGTGTAATTCACATCTTCAGGATGTGAATTACACGAAAGCGCTTGGGACTCCGTGTTTATTTTTCCTTCCTTGTGGATTTACGCATATTCCTGAATCACGTGCCACCAAGTGATTTATTTGCATATATATATATATATATATATATATATATATATATATATATATATATATATATATATATCCTTGTTTGTAATGAATAAAGTACTCACATATATATATCACCATGTTTGTTACGTAGATCAGTCAGTTGTTGTGACATGGACTTTGTTGTTAGTGGAATGTAACCCAACAAAGGCAGACCCCATCGACCTGTCAGTAAAGAAACACTCTAGTAAAACACTCTAGTAAACCACTATAGTAAAACTCTATAGTAAATAAACATTATTGTATTCATCAAACAATATAGTGTTAGTGGTAGTCTATGGCTTCTTGGTACATGTACAGCCATGGGTGATAGTGCTGAACCCATGGAGTTATATAGGTGGAGGTACTGGTACAGCCATGGGTGATAGTGCTGAACCCATGGAGTTATATAGGTGGAGGTACTGGTACAGCCATGGATGATAGTGCTGAACCCATGGAGTTATATAGGTGGAGGTATGTACAGGTACAGCCATGGGTGATAGTGCTGAACCCATGGAGTTATATAGGTGGAGGTACTGGTACAGCCATGGGTGATAGTGCTGAACCCATGGAGTTATATAGGTGGAGGTACTGGTACAGCCATGGGTGATAGTGCTGAACCCATGGAGTTATATAGGTGGAGGTACTGGTACAGCCATGGGTGATAGTGCTGAACCCATGGAGTTATATAGGTGGAGGTACTGGTACAGCCATGGGTGATAGTGCTGAACCCATGGAGTTATATAGGTGGAGGTACTGGTACAGCCATGGGTGATAGTGCTGAACCCATGGAGTTATATAGGTGGAGGTACTGGTACAGCCATGGGTGATAGTGCTGAACCCATGGAGTTATATAGGTGGAGGTACTGGTACAGCCATGGGTGATAGTGCTGAACCCATGGAGTTATATAGGTGGAGGCGCCAGAAGGACCTGATTTGTGAAGCCACCAATCTGTCATTTCCGCGCCTTCAAGATGGCGCATACCTATTGAAATCAGGTCAGGAGTCCCAACTTTTTTATATATGCTTGGTGTCTGCCATATTGAAGGAGCCGAAAATGATGGTTCGGCGGCTTCATTAAATCCCCTGGAATAGTGAGCCATGGCGCCTCCACCTATACTACCTCCATACCTGGACCACTCAGGACGACCAGAGTCCAATGAGTGTTGGAGACCAACGGAACACAGTTCGATGAAGTGAGTCTTCTAAATCTCTCTCAATGTTGAAAATGGTTTGGAAAATTAACTTGTTCGAACTTTGTTCAGTTGTTCTCCAACACTCCTTAGACCCTGAGACAGCACTATCAGCCATGGCTGTACCACACCACTGTATAATATGTTTACCTGTGACAGAACGGTACACTGTGAGACGTATATATATAAGCTAATTTCTGACCAGAGACAAACGGCAGACACCACACACACACACACAGTCTTGCCCCAACCTTCCTGGAGTGAAGACAGGTTTTTGGCGTTTTCCCTGTGTTGTTTTTTGTGTTGTTTCTGTGTTCTTGTTTGTGTGTTGTTTCTGTTGTGTTCTAGGTGTTGTTGGTCTATTCTATCTTATCTTTTTGTGGTTTTGCTGTTTGTGATATTGTTATTTGTGGTTTGTTTGTTTTGCTGCGGTTCTGTGTGTGTATGTACAGTTGGCTCCACTCCCGCGTTTCTCCCCTGTCGTTGCCAATGTTGGGCCAGTCAGAAATTCGAATCCCGATTTACAAGTTTAAATAATATTCGAAACATTCATATCTTTCACTCTAAGGATATGAATGTTTCGAATTTTTTATCTTGTGGATCGGGATTCAAATTTCTGACTGGCCCAACATTGGCAACGACAGGGGAGAAACGCGGGAGTGGAGCCAACTGTACATGTGTTTGTGTGTGTTCAGTTGTTCGCTTCCCATCTAGGCCTTGCCTGGCCAGATGGAGAGTGCGGATTCGGATGTAGCCTCCTGACTGGAGGCTGACTTGGCCATGTCGGAAGAGGATGAGTCTATTATCGAGGATCACTGGCCTGAGCTGCCTTCTCGCAACCTTCCCCCCCTCTCCTCGGTCACTCCACAGCTCAGGTTGCAGCCTTCCACCTCCTCAACCTCTACCAAGCGACCTGTTGATGACTCGTCCGACTCCGATGGTGTGGATTGTTTGCCTCCGGCTGCCAAGACTGCGAAGGGTGCTTCAACTGTGCATGACGTACCTTCTCTGCCTCAACCAGGTGTTTCATCTTTGTATATCAACTCCTTGCCCTCGTCCAACCTTCCTGCTTTTGCCCCGAGAAATGCCTATGTTAAGCTATCCTTCCCTGGGAACCCATCTACAGACACAAAGCTACGTTGGTTGTCTGGTGTCAACAGGGCCTTCCAGCTCCAGTGTGAACTAGCTGAAGTCAAGATGGCTGTTGGTTTGTCTACATCTCTAGGAAGCGTCAGGACATTATTGATAGAGTCAAGGCTGTTGAATTTTTTTCTCTTGCTCTCATTCTTGAAGAATCACCCGAGAGGCCTCGCAAATTCCCCAGCTCCATCCTCACCCATTTTCCGATTGATGTTGACCCAAAACTTGCCAAGGAATACCCTGGTGTGTACTCTGCCCGTCGGTTTTTCCAAGATGGTTCCCCCATTAGCCGTATTGTTGTTGTCTGGAGTCGACCTGATCCATCTCCAAACGAGATTTCCTTTAATTTCCTCCCCTGTTTTCCACCGTGTGAGGTGAAGAAACTTAATAATGACCAGCCTTGGTGCTACAAGTGCTGGGGAGTTGGGCATATCTCCCGGTCCTGCTCTGCCAGGCCAAAGTGTGCATGGTGTGCTGAGGATCACTGTCTCTCCTGTTCATGATGAATGCTAGGGAATAATTATGCCGTTTTAAGATTTCATGATGACGACAATACCACGGTCCAACTTCACAAAAGTTTGGGATCTCTGTTTGCAACCTAAAATGCTTGTTTCACTGGTATTTCGATCATCCCTTCTTTCTGTGTTAACCCATTCCTAAACTCAATGATATATGTTACAAAATGTAGATGAAATAATTGAGAAATTACCATAAAACAGTTACTGCTGCCGTTATTAATAAAATTACAATGAGAAAAGCATGACTCGCTCACTGATTCAAGGAGCTAAGTGACAGTGCTCGAGAATTCTCATTCACGTTCTCAATCGCACGACTTATGAGCTTTCTCTGTTATGCCCGTCTCTTACCTTATTCTGCATTTTTTCTATACATAACTTAGATATATTTCCCTCTCAACATGATCATGTATTATTAAAGAGATTTAAGGTCCATCTGAGCCAAATGCTAAAACATTATTATCGTTATCATACTTCTCATCGTCGATATTACGTTAAAATGAACCTTTAACAACTGACTTCGAACCCAAACAGGCAGCGGTGGTTGGCATTTTAGTGGTGAAAGTGATGGGCGGGGCTATACACAGGAACTCGCCACGCAGTAAGAGTGGGACCAGGTACGGTGGCTTATAGCGAGGTGTACCAGGGAAACCTGTGTCCAACTGTACTGGGTGGGGAAATGAGCAATACCTGGCGATTCGAAACTTTCTGCTCCGTACACTCTGGTCAGAAATTATGGATCACGAGTGTACAGCCATGGCTGATAGTGCTTGACCAGGGTCCAAGGAGTGTTGGTGAGCAACTGAACAGAGTTCGAACAAGTGAATATTCCAAACTATTCTCAATGTTGAGAGAGGTTTAGAAGACTCACTTTTCCTAACTCTGTTCAGTTACTCTCCAACACTCCTTGGACCCTGGTCAAGCACTATCACCCATGGCTGTACAGTGATGTGTGAGTTGAGAGTTTATAATTATTCAATCACAGAGGGGAAGGGACTGCACGTGAAACAATAATGGCTTGAGACTAACCTGACCTGACCTTCTCTCCCTGTGATCGTGTATGAGACCTTGTGGCTTCTGATTCCTCCTGACTATGCCACGAAACAAGTTCCTTCCATATATATAAGTCGTGGTGTTTCGTTCCAATGTTTGAAGGACTCATTTACCTCTCGACATTTTAATGGGTTGATGCAATGAACAGCTCTGCCATCTGGCGGCAGCCTCTGAACTACATGTTTCCCCTTAAAATACATGTTGTGGGGAATTATATAATTTATTGTACACGCTTTCATGTCTTTTTCTGAAAACAGAATACTGTACTCATGCCTTTGACAGTCACTGGTTTGTAAAGGGATTCTTAAAAAATAATATCCCGTAAATAAGGTGAAAATCATATCTATAGAAATGATGTCTAAACAGTTTAATATTCAGTAAACATCCCATATAACTGATTAAAAACGCTAACACATGATAAATAATTGAAAAATTACCTTCATGTAGGCCTACAAATATTAATATATTTTAAAACTCCTCACGGAAAAAAGTACAAAAATTCTGTTTACTGTATATTGTAACTGTATACTGATTATTAACCTAACCCAAACTAACCAAATCTAACCTACCTAACCCAATCTAACCTAACCTAACTGTGTTCAGCTACAGTTGGACACATGAATTGAATGGGTGGTACAGCCCAAGTGAAAGGTGATCAATTTCTCTCAATATCAAGTTCCTTATTAGTGCCAAATAGGAGACATCAGGGGCAGAAGTCAGTATTGAGGATGGTAATAAAAAGCAAGTACCTGATAATAGACACTGGTTACTCAAATGGGACAAGTATATTTCACCTGGGCTGTACCACCCTTTAATGTATCTAACTGTACATAGTTACCAAACCTAACCTAACTATGTAATTATTGTTGAGTGAGGCGAAACTTAACCTAACTGTATGCAGATAGTTAGTTAGTTACCTGGAGGCAGACCTTGTGGTTTCTTGAATGACAACCACAGTAAGAGTAGAAGTGCTCCCCATAACAACGCCTCCACAATCATGACGTTGAAGCTGATGTTTACTAAGGAGAAAATTGGTACAGTAGTTAATTAATAATAATAATAATAATAATACATCATACATACATATACGAACGAGGCCTTCATCTGCACGCTGGAGGTAGCCCCGTCACGTCACACACCCTCCCAAACAAAATGCACAAACATAGAACCCTACCCCCCCCCCCCCCCCCCGACACACACACACACACACACACACACATACAGTCATACACTCCACATCTCAACCCTCCAATCCCTGTTGGAGGAGGGAACAACCTCCACCACACAACCACATTTTCTTCGTGGCACTACAAGGGGTACAGTTATGTTTACATCCATAGCAAAACCTGACACCAAAAGCTGGTTTACCCCTGCCACTTCACTACAGGACAAACTCCCCCTCCAGTATTCAGCCACTCCATGGGCCACACTCAATGCAGGCCACTCCTCCAAGGACCGTGAATCCACGGTCCACTCCTCAAATATTCACCACTCCTCCTCCACTCGTTTCTGTCACGCGCCAACCAACCTTACCAACCACTCCATCATACGTACAGTTGGACACATGAATGGGTGGTACAGCCCAAGTGAAAGATGGTCAATTTCTCCGAATATCAAGTTCCTTATTAGTGCCAAATAGGAGACATCAGGGGCAGAAGTCAGTATTGAGGATGGTAATAAAAAGCAAGTACCTGATAATATATTGACACTGGTTATTGAAATGGGACAATATCATTCTCCTGTGCTGTACCACCCATTCATGTGTCCAACTGTACTTGTTCCACCACATTTCAGACATTCTACAGCGCATCCATCCAAACCTGTGAATCTTTCACTGTTTTCATCTCTCTCATTGCCTCCTCCTCCACCTCCTTCTTCTTTCTTATCGGCTCTTCATTCAATCCCTGCAACTTGTTCACTTCATTTCCGCTTCCAAACACAACAATCTCAGCTTCTCTCTCTATCCTCATCAAAATTCAGCAAGTCTTCAAAATACTCTGGCCGATCTATAGTTGATAGAAAAACAAGATAACAATCGTGGCAACGAGACGTGAGCTCTGTCAGAACGGCTGGGCAATGTTGCATGCCAAACATGATAACCATTAAGAAGAAATATTCACTGTTAATGCTACGAAAAACTTTACCTTAGCTTCACCTAATCATTGTGTAATATAGGTTCTAAATTTCCATATCAGCATTCCTCAACCACTCTGCCTATGAGCTCATGACTCATTGGCACATGTTTCGCACATTGGCACATGTTTCGCGAAACTTCAACCCTGCAGTCCACATTCCTTCCACAACTACACAGCGCCATCTATGGAATAAACTTTGAGGCAGAGTCATGTTCATTACAGAGGGAGAGTGTTGACGATCCGTATAATTTTCGAGCACACACACACACACACACACTGGTGCCACATCTACGATCTCTCGATACTTGGTGGCCCAGTCGGAACTGTAACAGACTGTACACACAGAAACACAGACATAGCCACTCTTATCCTCCAACCCTACCTCAACACTCTCAACACCTGGTTCACCACAAACAGACTTAAAATAGCACCCACCAACTCAACTGTCACCCTCATCACCAACTGGAATGCAGAACACCACAACACACCACACCTCACCATAAACAACACACCTATACCACACACACACACACCCAAAATACTTGACATAATATACAATACATCCATGACATTCAAACAACACATCACAACCATCAGAAACAAATGCATGAACAGACTTAAAGCCCTCAGATCACTTGCCAGCACAACATTTGGACACAACAAAGAATCCACAACCACAGTATACAAACAATACATTCGACCAGCGATAGACTATGCAAGCCCTGCCTGGGCCCCAAACCTCGCTGACACTCATTACAACACCCTACAGACCATACAGAACAGAGCCCTAAAGACAATCACAGGCTGCACAACTACCACACCCACAGACCACCTACACCATGAAACCAAAATCCTCAAAATCAAAGACCATCTTGACATGAGAGGCACACAAACACTTGCTGCAGCCTTCACAAACCCACAAAATCCACTACACTACATGGCACAACACCCAGACATGCCAAGGAACATTAAAACAACACCTAGCACACGATACCACACACAAATACTATCATCTCTTACTATCATCTCTCTCTCTCCTTAAAAAAAAGATAAAAGAATGATCCAACTCCACCTTTCTCTCTCTCTCTCTCTCTTCATAATACCGAGAAAAATAATCCCGTTCCATTTCTTTCTTCTCTCCATTTAAAACATTGAAACAACAAAGAATGCCCCATCTCTCTCTCCTACCGTTTGAGTGTCGTGTTGTGTGAGTGAAGGCGAGCATACAACTGAGGGCTGAAGGACGTCTTTATTAAAGTCAATTGCCTTCTCACTGCACAGCTCAAGGTCACCACGACATACATACATACATAATAATCTCCCGATAACACCAACAATGCTTGTACAAACTTACCATGACTTTGAAAACAACAACAAAACTTGTACAAAATCACCATGACTTTGAAAACAACAACAATACTTGTACAAACTCACCATGACTTTGAAAACAACAACAAAACTTGTACAAAATCACCATGACTTTGAAAACAACAACAACAATACTTGTACAAAATCACCATGACTTTGAAAACAACAACAACAATACTTGTACAAACTCACCATGACTTTGAAAACACCAACAATGCTTGTACAAACTCACCATGACTTTGAAAACACCAACAAGTTTATTCTCTAATGAGTCTAATTGTTTGTAGTTATTTTTCATTCAATATCTTTTTACCCTCAAATTAAAAAAGATGAACTTCGAATTTAAAAAGTAGTGGTCTTGGAATGGTTTGGCTCGAGGGATTTACCAACACTATATATATATATTCCTTGCTTGAAGGGGGATATAGTATAGGCAATATTTGTTGGTGCATTGGAGACACTTACATGATTCCTCCCCCCAAAGTATGCCAGGAAACTGAACCAGATGAACAAATATAATAATGTAGGTCCGTTGTTGCTTGGAATTGGAGGACTCATGTGGTAACCAACAATGTACAGGTCTCCCTCACAATACGATTGGGTTAGGTTCCTGAATATCCAATCGTAAATCGATCGATTGTATAGCGAACTTAATATCTAATGGGAAAAATAGGGATACGTTCCAAGACTCGTAAGTATATATAGTTTTGTACTGCCAACAACCCATGTTAAATCAACTGTAAAATCAATTAAAAACTATAGAACCCAGTAATTATTTAACTTTTTTTCCTCGTTTATCAGTTCTATTTAAACAAGAACATGAAGGAAAACCCTTCAAAAGCTCCGGCTCTTAATGATTCAAGTGAAATAATAAAATATCCATATATAAAGGTCTCAAAAATATTAATTATGTTTTATTTGGATTTTCGTATTCATATGGTTATATTGAAATTTTGAAAATTAACCCTTTTTATTGAGGGTGAACCCCTCGGTTGAACCCCCTCTCGGTTGAAAAAATGATTCAATGTCGGTAAAAGAAAATGGATGGGAGTGAGTGAGTGAGTCAGTTGAACCATTTTAAGAAGTTGTCGACCCAAGAAGAAGGAAAAGAACAATAATTACTATAAGACCTTGAGCTCTCGGCTGAGGCCGGAGCTAAAAACTATTTGCATATTAGAATACATCCACGTAATGCAGTATTTGATTGATGGATGGATATTAGGCACCGCAACATCGAGGTCCTATAGCGCCAGAAAAAGGTGATAGAGAGGTGTGACAGCAAGGAGGAAGGAAATAAAAAGAAAAGAGGGACAGTTGAAGAACTGAAAAATGGGAACCATTTAGTCTGGTCTCTCACTGGCGACCTTCCTAGAATGAGAAGCCCTCTCTCCCCAAAATCGGGGCAGAGAAGGGAGAGGAGCCCCCTCTAGTCTAGCTTGCCAGGTCTCAGACACACGCAAGCCACCCCACCATGTCAAGGCGGTTCCTGTTAGGGGGACTCATGATAACACCTAAATTTATCTCATATCATGATGACATCAAGAAAACTGATAAAAAAAAAATACTGTATAATCATTGGGTTCAGTCGTGACCTGGATCCAACTGATTGCTGATATCAGTTTATTTTTTAGTATGGTAGAGAACGTGTTGGTACAGTCGCGAGCTGATGGGATGGAGACACGAGTACACTCATCATGGGGTCGCTTCTACCTGACGAGTTATGGGGGAGTGAGAGAGCAGAAGGGGGGGGGGTTGCGTGTGATCGCCAGCAGTTTTAATATGGAAGTTGGGGAACAGAGTGTTGGCCCAGATAAATGTATTTTGTAAAATCTTCCCCGCGATAATTACTGATACATCGTACTTCTGCACTTTAAGATGTTATTATTCAGTAATTATATTAACATCATAGATAAGAATTGGTGTGCAAAATACAGTAAAACAGCAATTACAAGCATAAAAATAGTACAGGGGTTGGCAGAACTAATAACATTTATATTAGTTCATACCTGCACCTTTGGCTTAAAACAAAATAACACTATGTTTCTGAAAGAACAATGCCCTATGTTAAAATAAATGAGACCAATCAGAACAGTTTTTCACCTCTAATTATACATTTTTATGAGGCCGAAATCATGCGGGAAAAAGATCACCGACCGAGGACTTCCCCAACTTTGTTGTTAACAATTATTTTATCTGGTGATAAGTGGCAGTTTTTCTCTGGTTCGTGACGTCGGGAATTAAGTATTGAATTTTATCATTGTCATCATAATATTATTATTTTCTACTCTCATCTGTAGGCTAAGTATTGTTCGATATCAGCAGAACTGTAATGACATCAGATGGGATGGGTGTCTATAAAACTTGGATATATGTAAGGAAATTGCTATACTCAATGATATATGTGTTTCAACAATAATGAATATATAAACAAAATTATGAGAACCACAATTATCCATATATTATATGTGAAAAGAATATTCTGTGGATCGGAATGAGACAATCGAATCTCTCCTGCAGAATACAAGCTTATTTCTGATGAAGTGAGGGTTCGAGTCATGTGAACCACAGTTCCATTTACACACACACACACACACACACCAATCCCACATCTTGTAGCTTTCGCAGGCTTACCAACTTAATACATGGGGAAAATAACTTGTTCTACGTTACATATAGTGTATTATTGGATTACAAGTAAATTTCTGCCCATAACAAGGAAATCATTAACACGTAGACATAGTAGGATAAAGCTAGTTACTATTTGTGAAACATATGATAATCAGTGGTGACAACCTTTGAGGTGGCAGCCTTCATAACAGAGTTAGTGAGACTCAAAAAGATATTATGCGTCTAATAAAATGTTATTGATACTTTGTGTATTTATCCTTGAAAATAATGGCTACCTTCAAGTAACTTATAACATTAAATTATTATATTGTTGTTGATTGCAGAGTGGTACTTAATGCTCGTTTGTTTTTGTTTTTTAGTTTGCTGTTGAAGCGAGCTCTACAAATTTATAATTAGTATTTATGTGCACACATTAATACAAAGAATTAATTCAATAGAAGACTACCATCAGCATCTTGCTATTATTTTTAATCCTTACTTTATGATGATATTATTGCACCTTATATTCCACAATGTTTATATAATAAAACTCTTAATAGTGACAACATTAAAGTAAAATACAATATACAGAAATACAAGTTCCAGTTTCATTTCTATAAAACATTACATATTTGTCTTCCATTCTTCTTAGTGTTTATAATTATGTATTTAGATGTGGCCTATATATACACGTCTAATTATCACCCACAAGACTTAATTATTAATGTTGGCAATCTAGCAAACCAATGTATTTTGAGGGTCAGAATTGTAACATATTATTTTCCCGACAAATAAAATATATGTTTGTCACTTTTTGATTCTCCAGGTTTAATAGAAACAGTGGATTTGCGGTAAATTTTTACTTAATAATTTGGTTATGTAATTATTGATTAATGTTAAGTTGCAATAGATAGCAATATTTTTATTACTTGAAAATTTTGAGCTAACTATCACACAGTTCAGTACATAATCTTGAGTTTAGTGTGGAGAAATAATATCAGTTATATATCCAACTCGAAAACATTAATCAGTTATTACATATCATTATCTCCGTCTAACTCGTAGACACAATTAATTCAATTCATCCTTCCATATTTTCACTCATGTCGCTCATACAGTCAGCCCCAACCACTATCATTTTTCCTTCCCGTTTCTCCCTCCCACCAGTGAATGCTTCGAATGAAACTTTCAGTGTTTGGTGCGATAGTTCTATATGAGTCAGAAGTGGAAACACTCCACCAGCCCCTCCACAACCTGCCACCATCTCTTCCTCTCTCCCTCACTTCCCCCTCCATAACTCGTCAGGTAGAAATGACCCCATGATGAGTGAGCTCGTGTCTCCATCCCATCAGCTCGCGACTGTACATCTGGTGCAACTGATTCCTTCATACTATTTCAAGCAACAGCCCACTGGTCCATTATTTTAGTTAATTTGGTTCTGTTTCCAGGTATACTTTGGAGGAAGTAAATAAGGTGCTCCAATGTACAGTACCAAACATTTATTACCCCCTCAAGTGGTAGTATTGACAACCACAGCAAAACTATTCATACAAAATCCGTTTTCCACATGTAGGATGACTAGACCATCTAGATTACTATAGTCCAACCACTCTTAAAATCAGTGGCGTCACGAAGGGGGGCTGGGGGGGACATATGTCCCTGAGCACAGCATTTAGGGGGGCGCCTATTGCCAATTTGAAATTGGGGAAAATTAAATTGCTTTGTGTACACCAAAGTGAATCTGATATAATGAAGTTAAACATTTCATGAAAAGATTAGTGCACTCAAGCCATATTTTAATTTATTTTTTCTTTATATTAATTATGAAACTTTACTTTGGTTTTAGAAATGGATAGGCATCTTCATTAGTATTCACGTAAATAAATTAGATGAATTATTCATTTTTAAGGACTAAATATTTAAAAAAATCATTTGCAAGTGGCTTTAAATTGCTTTTATAAGTACTCATAGAAACCCCCAGCTGATTAGGCTTGCTTCGCTCACCACCCACTCACCATCAAGCCCCCTATTGGGGCACCATAACAATCTTTGTCCCCGGGCGCCAACAACCCTCGTGACGCCACTGCTTAAAATGAGGTGTTTTATAGGGGACTGACTGTGGTGACTGGTGAGCTGAGCTGAGACTACATTATACTCCAGCCACCTCAACCCTTTCTGCACTAAAATTAAAATGGCTCTGTGCTGTTTTGTTTGAAGGGGTAATAGCTCTGAATAATTATTTACGGTTTTTAGTTAATCACCTGAAGCTTCAGAGCATGCAACCAGAATCTCTTCTTATGCTCAACCTTTAGGATGGTGAAGGAAGCAGGTGTTGGTTGGTAGGGTGTTGGGATGGGGGCAACAAGTAGACTGAGTGAAGGCGCCTACATAAGTTCATAAGTTCACACGCAGCAATTTACAGCTTGTTTGCAGCCGGCTACCTCACCGGCTTCAAAATTGGGCGATCACGGCAATATTACCAGCCAGGTTTGGAAGACCGCAATGTTGGTGTTTTATTACCAGGGGCAGCAATAAATCGTGGGAAGTGCCACTGAAAAAGTGAACAAGAGCCATCGCCAGAGTGGGTGTGGAGGTGTAGATGAATAACAGTGACTGTATAGATATAGACGAGTGAGAGTGCATGGTTGTGTTTAGGTGTAGATGTGTGTCTGTCTGTCTCTCCAATATACCATATTTTTTTTCTGCAACTGATATTAAAATTGCACAGCTAGTATTTAAACATTACCTGTGGTTGGCTGTAAATAGACGAATCTGTGCTTTTTTAC
The DNA here is from genome assembly GCA_034508575.1 of Petrolisthes manimaculis. NCBI lineage: Eukaryota > Metazoa > Arthropoda > Malacostraca > Decapoda > Porcellanidae > Petrolisthes > Petrolisthes manimaculis. Next base: position 223,824 of record JAWZYT010000362.1, read on the forward strand.
AATGAGGAAAGTAACAAGATGTAATGATGTGTGATGCCGAGGTGCTCCAAAGCCTCATTGTTTTAAGGTTTTCCTAGCCTAATCATCTCGAACAGTTTGCAATGAACACTTAAATTATCCCTCCTTGCCAGCCAGTGACGTGTACACAAATGTTTCTTCTTTTTTATTTTTCTTCAATATAACCAAAGTAACAGCTGTGGCAATTTTCACTAGCCGTATCTCACTCTCCCGCCCGTCTGTAGACAATTAATTCTATAACACTTGCCAGCAGCTCCTTCAGACTTATAGCACTTGCCACAGGAGCAAAACTAGGTGCGAACTGCCCCGTGTAAAGGCACCTTCAGAGGGAGAAGTCGGTTGGTTGTAGCTTGGGTTTGTGGGAGCAGCTAGTTTCATGTGGAAACTGGATATAAACGCTCTTCTTGGAACCGTTACGGATTTGGGCCACTCTTGGCCAGAAAAATGCATGCTGTGTAAGCATCGCGAAAAATAAAATAAAATGGCGATGATTTGGGGTTCGTCGCGCTTTGAAAACACACACAATGAGCGATCCTACTGAAGTGCCTTGAAAACGGAGAGGCTGTTGTTGGTTGAGCAGGAAATCAGCCAGCCAGGAGGTAAGACACTCCTTGAGGCAAACTTGTCAAAGACGTCATCTGGTCGTCAATCGGATACGAAGTTCGCTTGGGTGAAACCAAGCCAAAGCAAGCGGAACTGTTCTGGTCGGACAAAAGGATTCGTCTATCCACCAAGTTGGACCAAGCTGCCAGCAACTGAAACCAAGACCAACAACGTATCCAACCAAGCTCGCCTCAGACCAGCGATTCGGTACCTTGCATTAAAGGATAGGGGGACATAACAGTAAATATGGCGGCCATTAAAGATATGACAAGTAAGTTAATAGTATTATAATACATGAATTGTAGGGTGCAACAGGCTGTAAAATAGAGCGATAGCAGCACAAATAAGGCTTTAAGTATAGCAATGACAGATTAGAGCAGGTGTAGAGTTCCTATTAGTCTACCATTTCTACTAAAATAGTAGTTGTTAATTATATACGTTATTAATTATTATTATTTTATGTTCTTGTATCTAATTTAACTTATATGAGATAATGTAGATTGCTTAGGGGTTGTGTGATACATTCTTGATAATTATGTAATATTATTAATGTGAAGGGAAGTCTTGTACTTCATTGGAAATCAGTTCTTGTTAAAACTATAGAATCATGCCAACTTTTTCTGTTTTTAATCAATCTTAAAATATAATCATGGAAAGGTTGGGAAAATAATTAAGGGATTTTGGTTGAGGAAAGGAAATACAAATAATGGAAAAAAATTACCAAACCTATACAGGAACAAACTTTGACTTTCACCGGTTCTGACTTAAACACAGTATCACTGTAGGATATAAGAGGTCAACCTTCATGTGTATTTCAAAGGCAATTGCAGTAATTTAGTTCATAATAGCACAAACAATATTGCAGCTTTCCAAAGCCCAAAGTCCAGGTATAACGCCCAGGTTAGGCCTGAGTAGTCGGCTATAACTTTGGGATAAATTTACAGAAGAACTGGGTACACTATAGTGTATATTTTTTAGTATCATTACTCACTATTTTGGACTATTTTAACACACTTTTCAATTCATATATGGTGTTTCTATCAAACTTATTATAATTAGTCTGACCTGACCTAACCTAGACCACAGCAGAATACCGGGACCTAACCTGGGTAAACTAATGGGATATAACAGGTGTAAACTATCATAAAGTGACTGGGGCAAATTTTTGGGATCTAGCCGGATGTGGTAACACTATGCGATCCTAGCCAAAAACCCAGTTATTGTGTATTAATAACAATTTTGGTTCTGGTAAGTTGCCTGGTTAGATACACATAATCTGCATCGGACTTGATTTGATTAGTAGGTTAGGTCAGGGCAACTCGGGTAAAAAAAAAAGAAAGTCATTGCTCACAATTTGAAAAATAAAATGAATACAAGAAAAAATAGGCATGCAATGTTTAAAATGTTAGGAAATTATAAGTGGACATTAATAAATGCAGACAGTTTATTCTCTTCCTTTCAGCTGTTTCCAACCATAGTAGTAGGATACTACATTATATCCCTCACTTCCAGGACAACGAGTGTTTACTGCGAGAGCATTTGATGACCCCAGGGATGCATGTACTGTAGGTGTATGGAATCCCGTACAGGTGATGAAGAGGTTATTGAGCCTCTGATGGATTCACCTCATCCACTGTCAACCATCCCTTCTACCTCCTTTGGTGAGAATAGAGGTTGTAATATGTTTTTAGCAAGCACAGACAGGTCATTGCAACCATATATTAATATTACCGTATATAACATGATCAAACTAATGTATTCTACAATCATTTGCAAAAATACAGTTTAACAGTACTATCAAGTACTATATGCCCTAATATTTATATGTAATGGTTTCTTGTAGATGTTGCCTAGACCGCAACAGTCTTCTGGGATCTAACCTGGGCAAAATACTGGGAAATAACTGTGATAAAGTAACCAGGGCCTAACTGGAGCAAACTACCGTCACCTAACCAGAGCAACCAATGGCACCTAACCTTGTTAAACTACCATGACCTAACCGGGGCAAAGAACCGGGACCTAGCCGGACACTGCTACAGAACAGCAATAAATTCCATAAAATAATTAGGTTAGGTCTAACTAATTCAATAACTTCTTAACGTTAAATAGGGAGAGGTAATTTTTGTACTACATTGCAAATTTAATTAATCAAGCATGTGTGTTTAATATGTCAAGTACCAGATACTGTATTCCCTTCTTTAACTGTTTCTTACCATGGTAGGTTACTACATTAAATTCTTTACTTCCAGGACTGTGTGTGTGTACTGTGAACGTGCATTCGATGACCCAAATGATGCCTGTAGTTGCATACAGTTTCATTTAGTTGAAGCACAAGCGGAGAGTCTTCCTTCAGTGTCGCCCATCTCCTCGACCTCCTTTGCTGAGAGTAGGTTAAAGCTAAAAATACTTTAATCCAGACTTACAGTCATTTGCAAAAATAGATATTCAATATTTAATTCAAGAAAACTTTTTCCTTTACTAACTATGTATACCCTGATAATTATATGCAATGGTTTAGAGCAGTTCAGTTTCCTTAATTAACAATGGCACTCCTCTTGTTGTCTCATTGATACATAACTAGTACTTTGCAAATGTTACTGGTACAATAACCAAGGAAGAGCATAAGGGAGAGAGGAAGCATGTCCAAACCACCTCAATGTATTACGCTTCACTCTCAACCATACCACACTCATTACCAATTGCCTTCTTACTCATACCACATCTCTCATACACACTCTCATTACTTTCTCCGTCCCACCTTGTAAGTCCACATGCACCTCTCAAGTAACTCATTTCCACTGCACCTATTCTAGACTGATGAGCCCTACTCCATGTCCAGGAACTTGAGCCCCCTGGTGTTGTGACGGTTTGGCTCCCATAGCTGCCTTCCTTGACAGCCTTCGGGGGTGGTTGAAGACTGCAACGCACACAACCACACTAGCTAACAACACAACATACACTCTGAGGGCACTTTGGGAAAGCCCGGTTCAGGCCATGGCCTTCCTCGAGAGCTCGAGGCTGCTCGGCCAGACAGCTTGAGGAACTTCAACAACAACTCCTGCCATAATGGTTACCTATAATGGCTGAAGACCTAAAATACAATAGAAAACTTCTCCAATCTTTGGACCATTCTCATTTTTTCACAACCATCATTCCTACATGTGCGCATTTTTCTTTGATTATGTGAATGCTGAACCAAGTACTGTACCATATCTATAGGATGATTCATATACATATTATAATATATATTAAATGTGTATTATACGCTGTACATTTAAGACATAATATACAGAACTTATTTACAGTGTTTAAGAAGCAATAGCAGATCATATGTTCAACTGTTATTCTATTTTCATGAATGCAAGCTCGTACCTATTTTACCATGCTAGTAGAAACTTGTGTAGGGTTGCTACAATAATGTTTACAATTGCTGTTTCAATGTTAGTTTTCAGTTCGTCTAATGTGTGTGGGTTATTCTGATAGACCACACCTTTCAGATGATACCATAGAAAGTAATTGGGAGATGTAAGATGTGGTCTATCAGAATAACCCACACACATTAGATGAACTGAAACCTAACATTGAAACTGCAATTGTAAACATTACTGTAACATTTCTTTTGAATAACCCTATACAATGCTTATATATTTTTGTACTTTGTGTGATATTGTACCTTAATTTTGTTTGGATAAGAAAATGTATACAGCATTATGTTTGATACTAAGAGTTTATTTTCACAAAATAAAAGCTGCAATCAACACTGCATTGCCTACCTATACTGACCTTGAGTTTACACACACATACAAAATACTTGGCATAATATACAACACATCCATGACATTCAAATAACATAATGGCCATCAAAAACAAATGCATGCAAAAATGTAAAGCCCTCAGATCACTTGCCAGCTCAATATTTGGGCACAACAAAGAAACCACAACTACGATATGCAAACAATTGCTATATTTGATTAATGATGGATTATGCAAGTCCTGCCTGAGCCTCAAACCTCACTGAGACTATCAAAACCCTTCACACCCATACAGAATAGAGCCCTAACGTTAAAGATAATGACAGACTGCACAGCTACCACACCTACAGACCACCAACCTTACTGAGACTCATCTCCAACACCCTTCACACCCATACAGAATAGAGCCCTAAAGATAATCACAGGCTGCACACCATAAAACCAAAATCAAGGATCATCTTGACATGAGAGGCACACAAACACTTTATTAGTCCATGAGCTGAGTCTGCAACTTCAGAGAGTACCAAAAAGGTGAATAAATATCATGTGCACTTTCAGCAAGGTGGAAGTCTGAAGTGTTGCGAAATGGTTGATGGATATTCCAGAAATATAGCTAATCAATCACCTTTTTGGCAGCCTATCTCTAGCAAGTATCGTAAATTTTTCACCGAAAATCAAGAATAAAGTAATAAATATCGTAAGTCTTCAACAAGATCATATCAAGAGACTTCTAGTTGGTCTCATCTTATTCGTTTCTTAATTCTGCATCTTTTGGTGTATAATACATGCAACTTAGGACACAAATTTGCTTCATAATATGAGAAAAGTGAAGGAAAAGTAGACCAATTTGTAGTATTTTCTTACGACTTTGTTTACAAACTTATTTCTGCCCAATCCGTATCTGGACGACGAGAACACAGTTTCTACGTATTTGGTCAGTTCTCGTCACTGAAACCAAGCGCTCCCAAGACGGTCTTGGTACCCCAATCCTCCGCTTGGACGACCAGATGACGTCTTTCAAATAAGATTAAGGGAGATTTGCAGCCCTTCCCCACGGGCCTTCAGAGCCTTATTAGAATTTTAATCCACGTTTAGAAAATGCATAAATAAAAATTGGACAAGCGAGTGTGGTGTGTATTGCGTTTTGTTTGTATATATTGTGTAAATATATATATATGGAGTGATGTGTTTGAGAGAATGTTGGACTACTGATCAGTGTCATTGTAGATGTCTGTCCAAGATGCAACACAGCTTCCCATTCTTAATTAAGGGGATCGAAGGTATAATTTAGTCATTTTGGAGATAATGATTTCTCAACGCTTTTCCCAGCAATAGGCCACCATTATTTTTGTTTAACTGGTCCTGTTTCCTGGCAAACTTTGGAGGAATCAAGGTGCTCTAATGAACTAAAAGACCCTTAATTAAACACATTATGGAAGACTGCAATACACACAACCACACTCGCCAACAACACAACATACACTCTCTGCATGAGGGCACTGTCACTGTGGGAATGCCCGGTTCAGGCCATGTCCTTCCTCGGGGCTGCTCGGCCAGACAGCTTGAGGAACTTCAACAACAACAACAACAACAACTGTCAGTGTGGGTGAGACACGAAAACGATCAGAGCAAAGGTGGACAGACACCATGGTGAAACGAGACAGTTCATTAATTAAGGGGGAAGTTTTATGTTGGTAAATGTGAAGCAACTGAATCCTCCAAACTATTCCAAGCAACAACAGAACACCATTATTTTTGCTCTTCTGGTCCTGTTTCCTGGCATACTTTAGAGGAATCAAGGCACTCCAATGTAACAAAAAAGAATGACCACCAGTTCAGAGTTCACCCTCGGAATCTAACCCAGGCTGTTCGGCAGGTGTCTTCAACTTACTCCTGGATGAGTATAAATATGTTAGATTGAGTGTGACGTCACGAAGTCAGTCTGTCAACCATAGGATAGAGTTATGTATTCAGAATGTACTGTATAGAATAGATCAATCACAAGGAACAGCTCGACTCAAATCATTTCAATACGAAACAGATAAATAACTCATAATACATCTACAATTATGATTATGTTTACGAATGTTGTGGTAACTACTGCTACGACATACTAATTCGATTATAAAAGAATTTCATAACAAAGAAACTGGCAGGACAAAAATTGCTCTATTTTATTCATGGTTATATTTAATTTATTTCCAATAATTAGTCTATCCCTATCCAAACAAGGAATTGGTATTACTTAATTTCCATTTCCCTAAATTGATAATAAACAGGACAACAGTCTCAAAATAAATCACAGGCAGTATACAAATATTATAATTAAACAACACACGACAACAACTAAAAAATAACAACAACAACAACAAATACAACCCCAACCCCATTAGCCCTTCACAACACAACAACCACTACCAACACAAAAAATTACATTAAAACAACATAGCAATTAACACCATGGACCTACAACTACTACAACAAACAAAAACTGGACAGATTTATTTATGTATGCAAATATCGAGACAAAATTTAGTCAATGTTGCTTGCCATGTTTACCAAAAATCGGTCGTCGCCTATTATGGTAAATATTGTTCCCGTCGACAAATTCTTACGAACGTGGATCTGCTGATTCTCTATAAAAGACCTGCCAGCTGCTGATATTTGTAGAATGTGGCTGTGATGATGACCAACAAACTTCAAACCATCCCTCATTCCTTCATCTTCTTCCGCCTAGGCTATAGTGATAGAGTAAACAGACTATATATTATATCTTAAACTATAAAAATAACAGACTATAATTATATAAAACTATATAAACTATAAACTATAGACTGTATAAACAGACTATTATATCTTAAAATATAAATATTTTAATCTTTCGATATAACCAAATTAAAGTTTTTTTTAATTCCGTCATTGATCCTATAAATTCTAGAAAGAGAGACGGTAGGGAAAGAGGAGGATCGAGGCAATGTAACGGTACAACAGAGAGAGAGAGAGAGAGAGAGAGAGAGAGAGAGAGCTGGGGGGGGGGGGGAAGGAAGGGGAAGGAGGCAATGTAACGGAACGACAGTTTAGGTAGCAGAGAGAGAGAGAGAGAGAGAGAGAGAGAAAGAGGGTGGGTTAGGAGGAGAGGCGTGAGGGAATAGGAGAAAGAGGAGGAGGAGAAGAGGAAGGTAGGTAGGGAAGGAAGACAAGAGAGAAGGGGGAGGAGGGGGGAATGAGGAGAGGGAGGTAAGACGCTAGCTATAATAGGAGGGAAGGGAGGGAAGGGAAGGAAGAAAGTAGATAGGTAGGTAGGTAGGTAGGCAAGAGAAGGGGAAGTGAGGGTGGGAGGTAGGTAGGTATGAGGGAGGGAGGGGAGGGAGGTAAGGGAGACTATAAGACAGAGAAGAGAGAGTGAGCAGGTAGGTAGGTTGGGGGGGCGGGTTGCAAGAGAGAGCAGAGAGGGGGGGAGGTAGGAAGGTGGGCAATACTGGGAGAAAGTGAGGGGAGAGAGAGAGAGAGAGAAAATGGGGATGGGGTGGGAGATGGAGAGAAGGATGGGGCTTGGCTGGTGACGGAAGGGAGGGAGGGAGGGAATGGGGGCAAAAGGCGAGAGTGAAGGAGGGAGGCAAGAGTGGGGGAAGGGAGGGGGGAGAGAGGCTAGACTGGAGTGAAGAAGTGATGGAAAGGAGGGAGGGAGGGATGGGGGGATGGAGGTTATAGGACTGTGGACGACTGGACTGACGAGGAGGGGGGAAGGGAGTGAGGCAGGAGGAGAGAGTGACCAGCCAACAGCACGAACGCTATATAATACTCGTATCTCGGTTGGTTGGCTGGTTGGTGGGTTGGTTAGTAGTAGTCAGACTGTCTCAGTGGTTAGACGTCTGATGATGAAGGAAGGGAGAAATGTGTGTGTGTGTTTATTCGTCTGCTGGTGTCTACAGTAAACACGTGTATGTAATGGTGAACTGTGTATGTGTGTGTACGTCAACAAGTGTATGATGGTGAAATGTATGATAGTGTAAAAAATATCACGTTACAAGTGAACAAGTAGTCCGATAACATAAATTAATCTTTGTGTTGACTAACTAATTGTAAAGGAAGGAAGGAAACTAAGGCTGGGTTAGTTATTGTGAATGTGTTTTATTCGTCTGGCATTAAAAAAGAAGAAACATATTATAGTACATTATCTATACAGAGATCACATGTGTATGATAAACTATATATTAGTTTGTAAATATTATGTCTCGAGTATACTGTATCATACTGTACTATAATTATTATACATGAGAGGGAGAGGAACTAATTTAGGCTGTGATATGTATGTGTGTGTGTTTCTCATTCGTCGAACAATCACAACAGACTCCAGTTTATATATATTACAAGTGTGTAATGTATGTACAGTACAAGAGTGTATAACTGTGTGAAAAAAATTAAAAGAGCTGAGGTTTCGATGTGATGTGAAGGCAGGAATGCAGTGTGTTATTCATTCGTCTGACATACATACACAAGAGAAACGTGTACAGTGAATTATATATTATACTGTATACTGGTACGAATGTATTGTGAAATATATAATAGTGTATAATTATGGTTGTGAAATGGGTTTAAATTAGACTGTAATGTGTGTTATGTGAAGGATGTGTGTGTAGTTTTCATTCGTCTGACAATAAGAGAAAAGAACAAAACTTTGAAACGAAATGAGAGAAACTGAGCTATACCGACTAAGTCACTAACGTATCAAATTACTCCAATTAAGCAACTTTCACATACTGGCTGTGTCGTTGGCTTGTACATACAGTGACTAGTGATTGATATAAGAGGAAACAACAGTAACACGTGTGTATCGGTGCTACATTCTCCAACGTATCAGCTATTAAGGGAATAGTATAATTTTGATAGAGCCACAATCAAATAACCACCGACCATTTCCTTTCATCGTGTAAATAAATCAGTATCATATCAAAATATAATCATACAACAACATCTTACGTCAACTCAACCTCCTCAATTAATATTGATATGAGGTCCTGCAAAATCATACACGTGTTGTTGTTCTTGATCACAAAGATATTTACTACGATGAAAGGAAAGTATCGGTGGATATTTGATTGTGTCTGTACTGTACATTGGAGTGCCTTGATTCCTGCAAAGTATGTCACACAAAAACAGAACCAGATAAACAGGATTGATGGTGGCCTAGGCAGCTGTTGTTGTGGTGTGGAATAGTTAGGTACGAGGAATCATCAGTTGCTCCAGATTTACCAACACTTTTACTATCTCCTCCTTAACCCTATTCCAACGGAGCTATTTAGTATATCAAGGACCCTGTGATCGTATATGAGACTTGGTGGCTTCTGATTCCTCTTGACTATGCCACGAAACATGCTCCTTCTATATAGGGTGTTGTTGTTGTTGTTCCACAGACTGTCTGGCCGAGCAGTCCCGAGTCTGGTTGACCGAAGCCGCCCAGATGCTCGGACCCCCAAATGGGAGTCAGGGTGATAGTGAGATATATATAGGTGGTGTTTCGTGGCAATGTTTGAAGGACTCGCTAACCTCCAATTTTCTAACTACATCACGGGGTCCCTGAAGGTGGAAGTGCAGTGTTGGCAAATCTGGAGCAACCGATTCCTCCAAACTATTCCAGCAACAGAACACCATTACATTTGTTCATTTGGTCCCGTTTCCTGGCATACACTGGAGGAAGCATGGCACTCCAATGTAACACAAAAGTGAATGACCCCTTTAACAGTGATCTTGTATAAATATTGGAGGCTTCTGATTCCTCCTGACCTTGCCACGAAACAGCCTCCTTCCATCAATATAGGTGTGTGTGTTTCGTGGCAATATTTGAAGGACTCATTTATCTCCAACTTTTCTGACTACATCACAGGGTCGCTTAAAGTTAATAATTGTTATTCCAACCTACATAATTATAACCTCTCCTGAGAACTTGTAAGTGAAATCCCAGAAAGCACACACTTGGAAAATAAATCCCCCCCCCCCTCCCCCCCACGAAAACTTGCTAATATAAGTGAAATCCCACTTGGTAATAAATCCCCCCTCTTTACTAAGCTATCATACTGTACGTTGATAGAAAAAAAAAAAAAAAAGGTGAGTAGCTTATTTGTACTTATATTTATTATTTATTATTATTTATTTAATTATGATTATCATTATGATTATCATTATTATTATTATTATTATTATTATTATTATTATTATATTATTATTATTATTATTATTATTATTATTATTATTATTATTATTATTATTATTATTATTAATATTATATTGTTGTTATTATTATTATTATTATTATTATTATTATTATTATTATTATTATTAATATTATATTGTTATTATTATTATTATTATTATTATTATTATTATTATTATTATTATTATTATTATATTTAAATATTATTATTATTATTATTATTAACACTGGAATATACACCAAATATGTATGTAAAAGGGAAGTAGAGTGTTGGTAAATCTGGAGTAAATGATTCCTCCTTACTATTCCAAGAAACAACAGAACACCATTGTTTGTGTTCATCTGGTCCTGTTGTTTCCTGGCATACTTTGGAGGAATCAAGGCACTCCAATGTAACAAAAGTGAATTACCACCTTAATTATCCTCTTATTCAATGTAATTAAAATATGTCAGCAGGAAGCAGGGCCAGATGAACAACAAGAATATAATGATAATAATAATAATAATAATAATGATAATAATAATAATAATAGTAATAATAATAATAATAGTAATAATAATAATAATAATAATAGTAATAATAGTAATAATAATAATAATAGTAATAATAATAATAATAGTAATAATAATAATAATAATAATAATAGTAATAATAGTAATAATAGTAATAATAATAATAATAATAAATATCCAAGTCTGCTTTGAGTATGTGTAGTCAACACCCATAAAAAAAATGAGGTGATAGTGTGGGTGAGTGTTGGGGTACCAGTGTGTGGGAGGGGGGGTGTATAGGGGCTAGAGTTGGGAGGGTATACCAATAGGAGGGGGCAGTACCAGAGTATGAGAGGGGGCAGTGTGTGGTGGGGGTGGGGGGAAGATACCAATGTGTGTGTAAGAAGGGGCAGTGTGTGGGTATGAGTATTGAGTAGGGGCTAGTGTGAGGGGGTACCAGTGTATGAGAAATGGCAATGTGGTGTAGGGGTGGGGGTGGGGGAGATAGCAGTGTGGGGGTGGAGGTGGGGGAGATACCAGTGTTGGGGTGGGGAGGGGAGATACCAGTGTTGAGGTGGGGGAGATAGCAGTGTAGGGGTGGGGAGGGGAGATACCAGTTTTGGGGTGGGGAGGGGAGATAGCAATGTGTAGGAAGGGTCAGTGATGGGTTGATAGTGGTCAAGTGAATGTATGATGTAGGGAAGTAGTAACCTCGACCCACTCCAGTACTGTCTAGGCTACTATAAAATAATATTATACCTTTACTACACCGCTGTCTGTCTTATGTAAGGGTGAGTGTGTGTGTGTGTGTGTAGTCTGTTCGTGTAGTTGTGTGTGTGTTGTTGTGATTGTGTGTAGGGTGTGTGTGTAGTTGTGTGGTTTTGTGTTTAGTTTGTTCGTGTCTAGTTGTGTTATTGTGTGTGTAGTTGTTCGTGGATGTGTGTAGGGTGTGTAGTTGTTCGTGGATGTGTGTAGGGTGTGTAGCTGTGTGTGGTTGTGTGTATGTAGTGTAGCTGTGTGTGGTTGTGTGTGTGTAGTGTAGCTGTGTGTGTGTAGTTGCATGTGTGTAGTTTTGCGTGTAGATGTGTGAAGTGGTATGTGTATAGTTTTAATATTTTATAACGTTTTTGTTATGTTTGCGAACACACACACACACACACACACACACACACAGAGCAAGCAAGTGTACAGTCAAGGTCTAATTATATTTGAAAGGAGATAGCCTATTAGGTAGTATAGGCTAAAACAGTGATAATATATTGGAAAACAAAACAAAACTATTTTTTTAAACGATTCTAAGGAACAAATCATTATTATTATTATTATTATTATTATAATGATAACAAGCACTGGCTTCGCCAGCCACGGCTACGCCGTGGGGGCTTTTGCCTGCGGCGCTGCTCGCTACCCTCGCCCCCCCCCCACTCGCCGCTCCACCCGCCCCCACCCCCCAATCAGATGTCACACCAGGTAGTTTAGATGTATGTATGGTGAGTGCCACATTTTATCCCGGAATTGCATTTTTTGAGATTGTTTGGAGACTTTTTGAAAGTTTGAAAAGGTTGCAATTTTTAAGATACATTGATAGTCGCGAGCGTAGCGAGCAGCGCCGCAGGCAAAAGCACCCACGGCGCAGCCGTGGTGGGCGAAGCCCAGTGCTTGTGTGTATCTTAAAAATTGCAACCTTTCCAAACTTTCAAAAAATCTCAAAAAAATATTCCATGTTCATTCCGTGATAAAATGTTTCATCTGCACTATTAAGTGGAAGAGACATTGCCCTTTATATTTAGCAGAGATAAGTATTAACATCTTCACTACCTGTTGTATGTATGATTATATTTTGATATGATACTGCTGCTTTATTTGCACGATGGAAGGAAGGTGTCGGTGGATATTTGAGTGTGTTTGTACACTACACTACTCCTTGTGAATCTCTTCCACTTTTGTCTATCATACACTCTTTCTCACCATTCTTGTATAATCCATATACCACCTCATAACACTTTCTTCCAGTCTCTGTTCCAGTGATTTATTTTTCTTTTACAAAACTCTTACTCTCCGTCTCTACTATTCTTACTCTCGATTTCTCCTATTCATGTCGCGCCCACGGTCGAGATAGTATTTAGACCGTGGTCACTCCAAGGTTTCATAGCCGTACTGTATGTCGGTGTGGTCACGAAACACTCCTTAATGGAATTCTCTTGTAGTAACTGTACAGCCACACTCCAATATCCACCGACACTTTCCTTCCATCGTGCAAATAAATCAGTATCATATAAAACTATAATCATACAACAACACCTTACGTCAACTCAACCCCCTCAATTATTATTATTATTATGAGGTGCTGCAAAATCATACATACACGTATTGTTCTTTATTACCAAGATATTTACTACGATGAAAGGAAAGTGTAGGTAGATATTTGATTGTGGCTGTAGTACATATACACACGAACGAATCAGCCATCATGCAGTTGTTACTTCACTCATTACTTCACTCTTGTATCAATACAAACAAACCACAAATACAACAACAACACCACCCACACTTTCTCCATCCATTGTCTTCCTGTGTTGGTTCTGCTACACTAACTACAGGGTGTCCCGTAGGCGTAGACTCAGAGATTTTTTGTTTTTCTTATACCTCAACCTCGGGGCTGTAGGGTGTCAGTAGCCTGTGACTCTTGCGAGGCCACGAGATTATTGGGTGTAGCACTAGATGAGACAGTGGAGCTTCGTGGTGGTGTTGGTAGAACTTGGTACCGTAGCTTCTCTTCTGCCTCACTAGATGACGACACAGAGGTAAAATCTAAAGTAAATGAGGTAGGAAAGGTGCTAGGAGAAATGAATAAGATGTTTGGCTGTAAGTCACTTAGAATGGATGTAAAGAGGAAGTTGTAGGAAGGGATAGTTGTGCCTACTGCTCTGTATGGAGCGAAAACGTGGAATATGGGAGAATGTGAGAAGAGAAGGTTGAATGTAGTACAGATGAGATGTCTGAGAAGCATGTTTGGTGTGACTCGAATGGACAGAGTCAGGAATGAGGAAGTGAGGAGAAGAACAGGTGTTGTGAGAGAGTTAGCAGGCAGTGCAGAGCAGAGTGTGTCAAGATGGTTTGGACATGTGCAGAGAATGGAGGAGAATAGAATGGTAAAGAGGATAGGGGGCGCAAATGTGGAAGGTGTAAGGAGATAGGAGAGGAAGACCACAGAGGAGATGGATGGACACCGTGAAAGGAGCTCTGAGTGGAAGAGGTATATCTGTGGAGCAAGGTAAAGTGATTGTGTGTGACAGAAACGAGTGGAGGAGGAGTAGTGAATATTTGAGGAGTGGACCGTGGATTCACGGTCCTTGGAGGAGTGGCCTGCATTGAGTGTGGCCCATGGAGTGGCTGAATACTGGAGGGGGAGTTTGTCCTGTAGTGAAGTGGCAGGGGTAAACCAGCTTTTGGTGTCAGGTCTTGCTATGGATGTAAACATAACTTTACCCCTTGCAGTGCCACGAAGAAAATGTGGTTGTGTGGTGGAGGTTGTTCCCTCCTCCAACAGGGATTGGAGGGTTGAGATGTGGAGTGTATCTGTATGTATGTGTGGGGGGGGGGGAGTTCTATGTTTGGGCATTTTGTTTGGGTGTGTGTGTGACGTGACGAGGCTACCTCCAGCGTGGAGATGAAAGCCTCGTATATGTATGTATGTATGTATGTATTATTATTATTATTATAACTCGTGACAGTAAGTAACATTATAATAATATTTGTTGTAAGCAGCATTCACTGATTGCATTTCTCTTCATCATAACAGATATAGATAATGATGATGGTAATATTGTGGCGTGTTGTGATGGTGATGGTGATGAGTGTTGTGGTGATGGTGTTGACGAAGGAACAACAACAACAACAACAGCAACAACAACAACAACAACAGCAACAACAGTACCTACAACACCAACAGGAACAACATAAGTACCAGCAACAGGTATTAAAACAGGAACAACAGCTACACCCCCGCCAACGACGACAACAACAACAACGGTACCTTCACCAACAACGGCAACAGTCCCAACGGCAACAACAGTACCTACAACACCAACGGCAACAACAGCAACAGTACCAACAACAGGAACAACAACTACAGCAACTAATACAACAGCAAAAACAGTACAAACAACAGCAACAGGAACAACAACAACAACCATACCAGCAACAGAAACAACAGCAACTACCGCAACAGGAAAAACAGAAACAACAACCACAACAACAGTACCAACAACACCAACAGGAACAACAGCAACAGTACCAACAACAGGAACAACAGCTACAGCAACTAATACAACAGCAAAAACAGTACAAACAGCAACAACAAAAGCGACAACAGTACCACCAACAACAACAGTACCAACAGGACCAAGAGCCACAACAACAGACCCACCAACAGGACCAACAGCCACAGCAACAGTACCAGCAACAACAACAACAGTCACAACAACAACAACCACAACAACACTACGAACAACAACAGGAAAAGCAAAAGCAACAACAACAAACCCACCAACAACAGCCACAACAACAGTACCAAGAGCCACAACAACAGACCCACCAACAGGAACAGCCACAACAGCCACACCAACACCACCAACAACACGACGAACAACAACAACAAGAGGACTACCAGTTAGACCTCTTCAGTGTCATGGTGTCTGGCCTTCGTGAACTGCCTTTCATCGGTAACGTTCTGAGGGCAGCCGTTCACCCGTTATACAGACCGTTCGTCAACCCCTTCCAACCCAGGATAAGAAACAGTAAGTGTGGAGGAATCTGTTTCAAGGTTCTGTTTTGTTTTGTATTGTTTTGTTTTGTTTTGTTTTGTTTTTCCCTCGTGTTCAGCCACAATCAAATATCCACCGACACTTTCCTTCCATCAGAGTAAATATCTTGGTAATAAAGAACAACACGTGTATGATTTTGCAGCCCCTCAAAATAATAATAATAATAATAATAATAATAATAATAATAATAATAATAATAATAATAATAATAATAATAATAATAATAATAATAATAAAAATAATAATAATAATAATAATAATAATAATAATAATAATAATAATAATAATAATAAATATATGTATGTGTATGTAGGATTTTGCACCACCTCATAATAATAATAATTGAGGGGGTTGAGTTGACGTAAGGTGTTGTTGTATGATAATATTTTGATAATGATACTGATTTATTTGCACGATGGAAGGAAAGTGTCGGTGGTTATATTATATGATTGTGGCTGTACAGTATACGGTTGCCTGCTTCATGGAATAGTTTTAGAGGAATCAGCTGTTGCTCCTGATATATTACTATTAACACTATACTGTTCTCTATTTACTTATTTATTTAAGGAGAAGGAGAAGAGGAAGACATGGAGGATAACATGCGAGAGTTGTGTTACGGTGAGTTGGGCTGTTTGTATACCAACGAAGACTTCTTTCATCCCATCCACCGCCCCATTAACCTTCCCCCCAACCGTCGGGAGGAGGTGGCCGTGGTATTCACAGTGTACACGAGGGAGGACACGACGGGGACCAAAGTGGAGGCCCTACGATCGGGATTGTTAAGTAATACCACCTTCACCCCCGCCAGGAACACCAAAGTGCTTATACACGGATTTCTGGACCATACCGGGGTTACGTGGATGTTGGTAAGTGTGTGTGTATGTGTGTGTGTGTGTGTGTTTGTGTTTGTGTGTGTAGTAGTAGCAGTTAGTAGTTGTTGTGTGTGTGTGTGTGTGTAGTAGTAATATTGGTAGTTGTATAGTAGTAGTTGTGTGTGTAGTAGTAATAGTAGTGGTAGTAGTAGTAGTAATAGTAGTAGTAGTAGTAGTAATTGTAGTAGTAGTAATAGTAGTAGTAGTAATAGTAGTAGTAGTAGTAGTAGTAATAGTAGTAGTAGTAATAATAATAGTAGTAATAGTAATATTAATATAGTAGTAGTAGTAGTAGTAGTAAGTATACAAGTGTGTATATGTACTGTATATGTATGTATGTATAGATTGATTATACAGTACAGTATATATGTTGCATACCTTAATTAATATCCCTCGTATAAAACAATAACCTAACTCGTACTTCACACCCACACACACACCCAGGACATGCTACGCTCACTCCTGGAAGCAGAAGACGTGAATGTAATAACAGTGGACTGGTCTGGAGGCTCACAACAACTCTACTCACAAGCCACAGCCAACACACGACTCGTTGGCCTGGAAGTCGCCCATCTCATTAACTCTCTCAAGGCTAAGCTACGACTCGATCCCAAACACGTGCATATTATTGGACACTCCCTCGGTGCACACACGGCTGGTACGTACACTACAGTTGGACACATGAATGGGTGTTACAGCCCAAGTGAAAGATGGTCAGTTTCTCCTAATATCAAGTTACTTAGTGGCAAATAGGAGACATCATCAGGGGCAGAAGTCAGTATTGAGGATGGTGTGTGTGTGTGTGTGTGTGTGTGTGTGTGTGTGTGTGTGTTCCTTATTAGTGCCAAATAGGAGACATCAGGGGCAGAAGTCAGTATTGAGGATGGTAATAAAAAGCAAGTACCTGATAAAGTTGAATGCGTCAATAGTATTTTGTTACCAGCTTGAAATAATCAATCCAAAAATGACGAAAGTAAGTGTTGAATGAATAATTTTTACCGTACCTCTCTAAAGGGGATGTTTTGTGTTGGTAAATCTGGAGCAACGGAATCCTCCAAACTATTCCAAGCAACAACAGAACGCCATTATTTTTGTTCATCTGGTCCTGTTTCCTGGCATACTTTGGAGGAATCAAGGCACTCCAATGTACCAAAAGTGAATTACCACCCACCTTAATGTCAGGAGGTTAGCGAGTCCTTCAAACATTGCCTTCAAACAACATCCATATTTACTTAAGGGGGTGCGGGAGTAAGGAGACAGGCTTGGGGGGTTTTGGGGGGTGCGGGAGTAAGGAGACAGGCTTGGGGGGTTTTGGGGGGTGCGAGAGTAAGGAGACAGGCTTGGGGGGTTATGGGTGGGTGCGGGAATAAGGGATAGGCATTCTACCACCACCACCCCACCCCAAGCCTGTCCCCCTACCCTACTCCCGCACCCCCCCCCAACCCCCCAAGCCTGTCCCCTAATTCCCACAACCCCTTAAGGTGGTAATTTTTTGTTTGGTACAGTCGGCAGCATAAATTCGCGTCCACCTCGTGTATTTAATATTGTTAATAGGACCAGATAGTTGCCTTCTGAACCAGTTTTTATTCCCACAACAACAACATACGTAATTTACCATAATATAAGAACTATATATCTGTCATCTCTGCCATAAAATTGTATTACAACATCACTACTATAGCTAATACATACGCAAGTGGAAATGAAGCCAACTTATGGTGGGGACTGTACAGCTGGTCAAACTCCTGTGAGGCCCGGCCCACCCAGCACTGCCAACGCTGTGCCAGATAGTGACGCCGAAACACTTGTTCTGAACTCTGCTCGAAATATGCACTGGTGGGGGGATTTCCTCCACGCCTCAAACCCCCAATCCCCCCACCAGTGCATATTTCGAGCAGAGTTCAGAACAAGTGTTTCGGCGTTACTATCTCGCACAGCGTTGGCAGTGCTGGGTGCCGGGGCCTCACAGGAGTTTGACCAGCTGTACATTGGAGTGCCTTGATTCCACCAAAGTATATAATTATGCCAGGAAACAACAGGACCAGAAGAGCAAGAATAATGGTGTTCTGTTGTTGCTTGGAATAGTTTGGAGGATTCAGTTGCTCCAGAATTAACAACACAAAACTTCCCCCCTTAAGGAGTTTGTTTCGTGGCACATTGTCAGGAGGAATCAGAAGCCACCAAGTAAGGGGGTGCGGGAATAGGGGAACAGGCTTGGTGGGGGGGTGCAAGGGGCGTCGGGGGAGTTTTGGAGGGTGCGGGAATAGGGGACAGGCATTCTACCCCCATCCTAAGTCTATCCACCTATTCCCGTACCCACCCACCCCCTACAAGCCTGTCCCCATATTACCGCACCCCCATATCCCCCCCCCCCCCAAGCCTATCCCCTTCTCCCACACACCCTTAATTAAATTATTATCCCATGCAGTAAGGAATAATGCATATAATAATAATAATAATAAATAATGTGTGTGTTTTGTGGCACAGGTTAATAATAATAATAATGATGTGTGTGTGTGTTTGTGTTTGTTTGTGCCACAGGTTAATAATAATAATAATAATAATAATAACAATAATAATAATAATGATAATGTTGTGTGAGTGTTTTTTTTGTTTTGTTTTATGTGGCACAGGTTAATAATAATAATAATAATAATAATAATGATGTGCGTATGTGTTTGTGTTTGTTTGTTGCACAGGTTAATAATAATAATAATAATGTGTGTGTGTGTTTTGTGGCACAGGTTTAATAATAATGATGTGTGTGTGTGTGTTTGTTTGTTTGTGGCACAGGTTACGTTGGTCAGCGTGTGGAAGGTCTGGGTAGAATAACAGGGTTGGATCCAGCCGAGCCCTTCTTCCAGTTCATGCCGCCCTCAGTACGACTCGACCCGACAGACGCGATCTTCGTTGACGTCATACACACCGACGCTGACTCTATATTCAACCTGGGTACTGGTAGGTATATAATAATTATTTATTATAGAGTACACTCGTGATACATAATCCCTGACCAGAGTGTGAGGAACAGATAGCTTCGAATCGCCTGGTATTGCTCATTTTCCCACCCAGTACACCTATAGAGGCTGAGTTAGAATGCAAGGTGTGTGTGTGTGTGTGTGTGTTGCGCTTACAGTTCGTTTCTGGTCAGGGATTACGAGTGTACACTAGCTTTTTATTACTGTTTTTATTATTATGTGTTTTTGTTATATTGTATTTTACTAGGGAGTTCCTTTATCACACCATATTCAACCTTGGTATATTATTATATACGAGGGGGGGCGACATTTGAGTATGAGAGGGGTTCCTAGATACGGGTGAGGGAGGGAGGGGGGTCGAGTTAGTGAATGGATTGTTGAGTGGACGAGTGCTCAGGAAGCGGACGAGGGTTGGTTAGTATTTACAGTTATAAGACTGTAGTGTATGTATGCATGTGTGTGTTTTGGGATGTGGGGTACGGTATTTACTATTATAAGACAGGAGTGTAGGTATGTGTGTGTGTTTTGGGATATGGGGTACGGTATTTACAGTTATAAGACAGTAGTGTATGTATGTGTGTGTGTTTTAGGAAAGTCACTTGAAAACTAGTCGCACAGTAAAAGTTCTGAATCATGTTGGATAGGGGTGACATTTTTAACCTCTATGCAACTGGAGCCCGCGTATAGCAAGCAGACGGAGACTTGGCAACAAACTGAATAAAATAAACTACAATCCTATTATTTATTATTCTTGTTCGTGACCTATTTCTATAGTGCTCCCTATAGACAAACGGAGCCCACGTTGCATAGGGTTGTCTAGTGCACTACAGAATAACCAACCGACCTATTGTTTGTTCTTGTTTGTGGATGGTAATGGGTAAAAAAAAAAAAGTAAATAAAAAGGGAAAAAATATAAAAACAACTACTGATTTTTACCTAATAATTATAATCAACTACTTCGGTATTATTGTTTGTGCTCAGTATATATAAAGTGTTATAAAAAGCTACTATCCTATTCTTTTTCCTTTTCCTTGTGTATGTGAGGTGCAGGGTTCGGGCTGAGACAAGCTGTGGGTCACCTGGACTTCTACCCCAATGATGGAAGGAGTCAGCCCGGATGTGACTCCCTCACACGTATACCTCTCACTGCTCTCACAGATGGACTCAGTCTATATGAAGGTAAGGTTAAGTTAGGCTGAGTTGAGTTAGGTTTGGTTAGGTTAGGTTACACTGAGTTAGGTTAGTTTAGGTTAGGTTACACTGAGTTAGGTTAGGTTAGGTTAGGGTTGATTAGGTTAGGTTAGGTTAAGTTACACTGAGTTAGGTTAGGTTAGGTTAAGTTACACTAAGTTAGGTTAGGTTAGGTTAAGTTACACTAAGTTAGGTTAGGTTAGGTTAAGTTACACTGAGTTAGGTTAGGTTAGGTTATATTGAGTTGAGTTAGGTTTGTTTAGGTTTGGTTAGTTTAGGTTAGGTTACACTGAGTTAGGTTAGGTTAGGTTAGGGTTGATTAGGTTAGGTTAGGTTACATTGAGTTAGGCTAAGTTTGGTTACACTGAGTTAGGTTAGGTTAGGTTTTAGGTGAAATATAAATAAACTGTCTCTCACGCATTTCAAATAATATAAATTAATGTAAATAGATTTTCTCCCCTTTCTCATACAGGACTGAAATAAAAGAATGTAAATATATTGTTATTATTATTATTATTATTATTATTATTATTATTATTATTATTATTATTATTATTATTAAAACCAGCAGTCAGCAGGCCACGTGAGTAAAAGCTGTGGTAATATATCCCACAGCCAAAAGCGACAGTATAGTTCCCACGCCACCTGACGCCCGCAGTAAAAAACAACATAAAAAGATAATAACACACCACAAAAAATGGACAGTTAAGAATATGAATGATGAAAAAAATAGATCAACAGTTAAGAAGGAAACGATTGACCTTATAAGACAAACTGATCTCAGCAATTCCAGAGCTCATAACAAAACAGAACAAAGGATTTAGCAAACTGAGTTTGGGTGGAGTACAGTACCTATTAGACTTTATGAAAAAGAGTGAAAAGAAAAAGCGAATCAGTGACACCATGAAAGTCAAATTCAGAAAGCAACTTAATATAATGTAAACAAACTCTCTCTCTCTCTCTCTCTCTCTCTCTCTCTCTCTCTCTCTCTCTCTCTCTCTCTCTCTCTCTCTCTCTCTCTCTCTCTCTCTCTCTCTCTCTCTCTCTCTCTCTCTCTCTCTCTCTCTCTCTCTCTCTCTCTCTCTCTCTTTACAGGACTGGATGCCGCCCAGAAGGAGTTCTTAGCGTGTCATCACAACAGAGCCGCTAAGCTGTTCACTGAGTCCATCCTGTCCCCTTGTCCATACACTGCCTTCCACTGCTCGTCGTACAGTCAGTATTTACAGGTGAGATACTGTAACTTTCAATGCTCAACTTAATATTCCTACTCTTCTCTTTTCTTACATTGTTTATTTCACTATACCTACAGTCATTATTTAAAGTTGCGACCAATTATACACTGCATGCTCACACGAGGCGTTTTCCACTTTCTCCCCGTCCCTCCTTTCCTTTTAATCACCTTTTTCCTTTTATTCTCTTCCATCGTATTGTGCTTGTTGTTCCACCTCTCTATCACCTTCTCCCTGTCCCTTCTTTTACTCATATCACCTTCTCTCTGTCCCTCCATTATATCTATTACCTTCCATTGTGCTTGCTTCCTGTTCCACCTCTCTATCACCTTCTCTTTGGCATTCCATTACATAATTATAATATAACCTTCTCCCTGTTCCTCCTTTCCTATCTATTTCCTTGTACAGTACCACCCTCTCTATCATCATCTCCTTGCCTTCCTTTTATTTCTTTTCTTGCCTTTCAATGTTTCAGTTGTCCCTCGTTACCCACCCATCATTATTCCCCTCTTTCGTGTTTCCCTATTATCCCTTCGTGTCTCTCCTCATACACCTTCTCCCTCCCTCTATTTTATTTTCTCTCCTCGCACACTTTCTCCCTCCCTTTATTTTATTTTCTCTCCTCATACACCTTCCTTCTTTATTTTATTTTCTCTCCTCATACACCTTCTCCCTCCTTTATTTTATTTTCTCTCCACATACACCTTCTCCCTCCTTTATTTTATTTTCTCTCCTCATACACCTTCTTCCTTCTTTATTTTATTTTCTCTCCTCTTACACCTTCTCCCTCCCTTTATTTTGTTCCTCGTCTCTGTTGTTCCTCATCTCTGTTGTTCCTCATCTCTGTTGTTCCTCATCTCTGTTGTTCCTCATCTCTGTTGTTCCTCATCTCTGTTGTTCCTCGTCTCTGTAATCATCACTTTCTCCCTCCCTTTATATTCTTTTCTCTCCTCATACATACAGGGTGAATGTACGAGCTGCGGTGATGACGGAACCAATTGTGCAAGACTGGGACTGTTAGCTGACAACTGGCCCCTCAATGCTGGAAACAACAACATCACACACCTGCCTCTCTATCTCTCCACTACGGCTGGCCCGAATTTCTGTCGTAAGTAGTTCTTGATTAAGGTGTTCTCGATTAATTAAGGTGGTCATTCTCTTTTTGTTACATTGGAGTGCCTTGATTCCTCCAAAGTATATAATTATGCTAGGAAACAGGACCAGAAGAGCAAAACTAATGGTGTTTGTTCTGTTGTTGCTTGGAATAGTTGGGAGGATTCATCAGTTGCTCCAGAATTACCAACACAAAACTTCCCCCTTAATTACAACCTACAAGACAACTCATTAAATCATAAAACAATATAATACCCTATACTATACTATGGTGTACTGGGTGGGGAAATCAACAATACCAAGCGATTCGAAGCTTTCTGCTCCTCACACTCTGGTCAGAAATTATGTATCACAAGTGTACACGAACTGAAGCTGACATCAGTTCCAACCAGCGCCATAGAAAGTGGGAACTATTGAGAGTTAATTATTCTTACGCGAGTCGAGTCATTAGAGTGCCAGAAGAGGATATAGAACCAACGTTGTTATCTGAGGTTTCTTTGACCCCCTTACTGCCTTTAGTGACAGAACACTTACTGCCCTGCGAAGAAAAAGGATTGCAGGAAAAAGATGTAAGAGTTTCCGGTGAACTTGATTTTGTGTCCCGATCACCTGGCAAGATAAATAACTGTGTGTCTCCCTACAACACACAGTTGTATAAATAATCAAAGATCACACGTTGCCATTCATCGTAGCAAGGAATCAGGACACCATTCCTCACCACGAGTGTACTGTTGGCCACACATGAATCTGGTACGCCTCGTTACTTGTGAGGTGGCTACAACAGGAAGGAAAGTGAGCAAAAGTTATAGTTTGTTAACAAGCAGACAGTAATAATATTTTACTATCTGATTGTCAACAAACTACATCTTTTTTTCACTTTCCTCTCTTTTGTAGCCAAGCACCTCACAAGTAACGAGCCAAACCAGCTTCATGTGTGGCCAACTGCATACTCTTTTTCTGGTCGGCACTGAGACAATCATGAACCTCTAATGGTAATAATAATACAGTCGTGGTCAAATATAATTATCCATATAGGGGTATATAACTTATGTAAGAGTTTGACAGCTTCCCTCTGTTCCTTAGCTGATAAACTTTCTAATAAATAGGTCAAACTACCATCTTTTAATTTAGTACAAGCAGCTACACACTACTTAAGACAATAACATCATAATATGTGAACGTGAACACATTAGACAACAAATGGTTTGAGATACCCATATGTGGATGATTATTATTGACCACGACTTTACATTTCCATCTTTCAGTATACCTCCATCATGAACATGTAATGGTAATATTCTAATGGTAATACTGTAGTCTAATGGTAATACTGTAGTCTGATGGTAATACTGTAGTCTAATGGTATAACTGTAGTCTGATAATAATACTGTAGTCTAATGGTAATACTGTAGTCTGATGGTAATACTGTAGTCTGTAGTCTAATGGTAATACTGTATTCTAATGGTAATACTGTAGTCTAATGGTAATACTGTAGTCTAATGGTAATACTGTAGTCTAATGGTAATACTGTAGTCTGATGGTAATACTGTAGTCTAATGGTAATACTGTAGTCTAATGGTAATACTGTAGTCTAATGGTAATACTGTAGTCTGATGGTAATACTGTAGTCTAATGGTAATACTGTAGTCTAATGGTAATACTGTAGTCTGATGGTAATACTGTAGTCTGATGGTAATAGTGTAGTCTAATGGTAATACTGTATTCTAATGGTATAACTGTAGTCTGATAATAATACTGTAGTCTAATGGTAATACTGTAGTCTGATGGTAATACTGTAGTCTGTAGTCTAATGGTAATACTGTATTCTAATGGTAATACTGTAGTCTAATGGTAATACTGTAGTCTAATGGTAATACTGTAGTCTAATGGTAATACTGTAGTCTGATGGTAATAGTATATAATCTTTGCGTGTTTCAGTGTATCATTACCTGGTGAGTGTAGGTGTGGCTGAGGATGGAGGTCAGGCAACGCTACGAGGTCATCTCAAGATATCATTCATTAAGGACGATGGCACCATTACCCAGTTTGACCTTTCTTCATAGTAAGTGACCTGGTTTGACCTTTCTTCTTCACATTGACCTTGTTTGACCTTTCTTCATTAGTGAGTGACCTGGTTTGACCTTTTTTCTTCACATTGACCTTGTTTGACCTTTCTTAATTAGTGAGTGACTTTGTTTAACTTTTCTTATGAAAGGGACAGAATAAAGATGAGATAACCTAACCTAACCTAACCCAACTTAATTAACCTAACCTAACCTAACCCAAGCTAACCTAACCTAACTTAGTTTAACCTAACCCAACCCATCACACACACACACGCACACACAACACGACCCAATGAATTAAAAACAAAACAAAAAAGGAAATACACACGCACACACTACATTACGCAATGAATTAAAAACAAATCACACACACACACAAAACATATACACACACACACCACGTCGCAATGAATAACAAAATCACACACACACAAAAAAAACAAAACACACACACACACACACACACTCGATCATTCACTCACTCCCTCACTCCCTCGATCATTCACTCACTCCCTCGATCATTCACTCACTCCCTCACTCCCTCGATCATTCACTCTCTCTCTCTCTCTCACACACACTCACACTCGATCACTCATTCACTCACTCACTCTCTCCCTCTTTGGTTGGCTGTTTGGTATTCACAGTGAGCCAGTAACATTGACTCGTGGTGGACATCGGGAGTTCTTTCTGGAGCACCACGAAGACTTCAGCACATCCACCGAGGCTCTGGTGGACTGGACGTATCAAGTGGACGTGTTCGACCCCTTGAGTTACTGTGTTATATTCTGCGACACCAGCCTGCCCCTCTCGACCATCACCGTTACCAGCGTTGATATGATACCCACACATAGGTTAGTTGAGTTGACGACAAGAGAGGAGGAGGTGGTAGGAGGAATGAAAGAGAAGGGGAAAGAGGATGGGGTAGAAGGAATGAAAAAGGAACAGGTATAGAAGGAGTGAAAAGGGATTAGAAGGATTGAATGAGAAGGAGGTAGAAGGAGTGAAAGAGAAGGAGGTAGAAGGAATGAAAGAGAAGGGGAAAGAAGATGGGGGTAGAAGGAATGAAAAAGGAACAGGTATAGAAGGAGTGAAAAGGGATTAGAAGGATTGAAAGAGAAGGAGGTAGAAGGATTAAAAGAGAAGGAGGTAGAAGGAATGAAAGAGAATGAGATATAAGGAGTGAAAGAGCAGGAAGGAGTAGAAAGAATGAAAAAGGGGTTAGAAGGAATGAAAAAAGGGTATCAAGGAATGAAAGAGAAGGGGGTATATAAGGAGTGAAAGAGATGGAAGTATAGAGAAGGGAAGAGGAGGAAGTAGAATTTACGAAAAGGGAGGAGGTGGTATAAGGATTGAAAGAGGAGGATGGGTATAGAGGGAATGAAAGAGGAGAAGATAGGAGGAATGAAAAAGGGGTTAGAATGATTAGAAGAGGAGGATGTATAGAGAAGGAAAGAGGAAAAGTTTTAGAAGGAATGAAAAGGGGGTTAGAAGGAGTGAAAGAGAAGAAGGTAGGAAGAATGAAAGAGAAGGTTTATAAGGAATGAAAGAGAAGGAGGTATAGAGGGAATGAAAGAGGAGTAGGTAAAATGAATGAAAGAGAAAAAGGTATAGAGAATGAAAAAGGAGGTAGAAAGAATTAAAAAGGAGGTAGAAGGAATGAAAGAGGAGGTAGAAAGAATGAAACAGGAAGTAGAAAGAATGAAAAAGGAGTGGTTAGAAGGAATGAATTATTACTCTATTACGTACCATATTTCTACTATATACTCCATTACCACCATATCACTCTAAACATTATCCCTAACAATTATTTTACAGGGGTAGAGAGAACAGCAATACCAACTTTAACAGTAAACAACAAGAACAAGAGAACAACAACAGTAATGAACAAGAAGAACAAGAACAACAAGAGAACTACAGTAATCAACAACAACAACAACAACATCAAGAGAACAACAACAGCAATCAACAACAACAACAACAACAACAAGAGAACAACAACAACAGCAGTGAACAACAACAACAACAAGAGAACAGCAACAACAGCAATCAACAACAACAACAACAAGAGAACAACAACAACAGCAGTGAACAACAACAACAACAAGAAAACAACAGTAGTAATCAACAACAACAACAAAAGAACAGCAGTAGTAATCAACATCAACCACCACCACAACAGAGGGATGTCGTCATGTGTCACAAACAGGGGTTGAGTGTGGTGAGAATAGCAAGTGAGTCGACTGTAAAAGTGGTTCAATCTCCTGCATGTCGAACCATTCAAAACAAACACAGTAATAATAACAACACACACTATTACAATAACACACACTATACTAGTAATAGTTTATTTGCCTCACTGTCGACTATTTTACCCATTAGATAAATAGATAGATAGTTAGATAGTTTGTTAGGGAGTGAGTCTGATAGTTTATTTGCCTCACTGTCGACTATTTTACCCATTAGATAGTTAGATAGTTAGTTTGTTAGATAGTTAGTTAGTTAGTTAATTAGTTGGGGGTGAGTCTAATAGGTTAATTAAAACACCATTAATAATATCACTTACATTACCACTTACAAAACCATTAATAATACCACTTATATCGTTAACAATACCACTTATAAAACCATTAATAATACAACTTACAGCATCATTAATAACTCCACTTACAACACCACTTACATCATTAATAATACCACTTATACTGTATAATTAATAATACCACGTATATCATTAATTAATAATACCACTTCTATCATCATTAATAATACCACTTCTATCATAATTAATAATACCACTTCTATCATCATTACCTCGTCACTGACATTTAACACACTCACGTGCCTACTGCTGTAATCCTGCTGGAATCCAAGAATACTTCCCCAGTGTCTTTATATGACGTAAAAGCCAAAAGGCTATTGATTAAATTGTTTCAATTTATACGATTACTTTATTCTCTAACCCACCGTAATGCTCGGCAAACTCACACACACAAACAAATCAAATTATTAATCCACTGTCATTCAGTCTCATATTTGTTGCCTGTACTGATTCAGGCAGGTTTCAGTAAGACAGAATTTGAAACCTCTATTCTATATTTCGCCAAACTTGAAATCCCCATGTTCCTTAGAGTTACCAAGAAAACATCAGTGTCTTCTTGGTAGTTAACACCTACACTTTGAACCATAATGGCATCCACCATGACTTGGCGAAATGCACTCCTAAACTGACCAGCATCAAGATTGTCCCTGTGCCCACCTCACCCTTCCCTCGTATTACTGAAAACAAATTCTCCAAGCATTCCTGATGGAGTCTATCAATTGGTTAGCAAGTAAGACAACTTGTACAGTCGGTGGCAATTTGGCAATAGTCCTGTCGCCTCACTTGCTTCCCCGAGGCACGCGATGTTCATAGACTCGAGATTATTACAACGCCCCTCCCTGTATTGTTTTCGGTACCGGATATTTATTTATTTATTTATCTGTTCATGTGTTTGTTTATAGTCTAGCGTCCACAGGTTTAGCCGTATGATGTTCATTTTTTTCTATTGATAGATATTCATCAGACAACAAAATGATTAACTTTTCGGCAAAATCGGTCGAAGGTCAAGCTCACAAAAAAATAAAGATAGCAAAGGGCGGTGTTGCCATCGAATGATGTCTTGTTAGGTGTAGAAAACGTGCGTATTTCACGAGTCCATAACACTGCAGATCTCGGTGAAGCAGATATCTGGCTACACGACTTATGCCGCCGACTGTACTCTGAATGTTGCTCATCCCACAACTGTATCAGACCATTTATGTTCATCTGCCAACCAAGGAAACAAGGCAGTTCACGAGGAACCCAATGATTTAGTATTAGCGAACCATGTCAAGCAGCCAGATAGAAATGCATGTCTCATTTTAGCAGCACTGGTACGAGATCCATTCCTAAAACCGTTGAACAATTGGTTCATATTTTCAACAAAGTCTGCACGGAAATAGTGTGCTTATACTGGTAAGGCATTAAAAGTACATAGAGTCCATATTGCAGCACAAACTGCATAACAACCATGTTGTTTACCACGCCAGTGACGCCACAACTCGAGTTTTACGCGCTTATCACTTGGGGGTTTAACATTCGACTATCATCAGGAGTAAAACAGGGAATTTTTTAGGTAAACAGGTATATTCTGATGTTGAAGTTGGGGTAATTTCGTAAAGCACACCTGGCAACACTAGCTCATTAGAAATTGGAATCAGCTGTATTGGTGTCAGCAGTTGAGGGGTTGATAAAATATAACACAGAAGCGTGCGGAGTGTCCTCTCTTTACCTTCCATACTCTTTGCTATAGAAACATTATTGTAATATAATTAAGTGTTGCCAAGTATGGGGAATTTTCCCTAGACATGGAAAATTAGAGGTACCAATGGGAAAATTATTATATACTCTACATCGACATATTCAGGAGTAAAATGGGAGGTTCATAATGTTGAAGTTGAGGTTAAATAGGAAATTCTGAATGTTGAAGTTAAGGTAAAATGGAAAATTCTGCTAATGTTGAAGTTGGGGAAATTTCATCAAGCAGACCTGTTGGCAACACTAGACAAACCAACCATCTTACTTTTTTTTTCTTATACCTCACCCTCGGGACTGTAGGGCTAGCAGATGGAGGGAGATTGTGGAAGCGACAGTGACAGCCAAAGTGCTGCTAGGTCTTATTAGTGAACGAGGGCTGTACATACAGTCCGATAATAGTGTGAAAGAATTTCTGAAAAGGGTATGTATGGTTGAATAGAAACTGAGTATATAGGGACGAACAGGCTGTATAGGATATAGAGAAAGTAAAAGTATAATGTGTATACATTCTTCTTCTTCTTCTTGTTGTTTGTTGGGGCCTTTTAGGCTGTGATGTCACAGCCTCTAGTGCCCCGAAGGCGCTATGTGCGGTTAATTAGTGTGTTATATTCTGTGTAGTTGTTGTGTGTTGTGTAGAAATTTTCTTGTGTGTTTAATGGCTTTGTAGGCTTGTTCAGTGTCCGGTGATCCATCCAGGAGGTCCTTTAGCGAAGGTCTGTGGAGGCCAATGATCCGGAGTGAGTGAAGGAGAGTAACACGGTGAGAGTGGTGACGAGGACAATGTAGTAGAAGGTGTTCTGGAGTGTCAGGTTGTGTAGGGCACCAAGGGCAGTGGGGGTCTGGTGTCATCCCCAGGCGATGAAGATGGGCGTTCAGTCTTGAGTGTATACATGATGTATTCTTTGGTACTGTGTTTCTCACCACAGAATCTGCAGAAGAAGACAATGAGAGAGTGCCGTTGCAAAGGCTACACTGTAACTTGTGTTCCGCTGGCCTCTTATGTTTAGATAGATAGAAATAGATAGATAGATAGACAGATAAGAGATAGATAGAAATAGAGACAGATAGAAAGATATAGATAGAAATAGATATAGATAGAAATAGATATAGATGGAAATAGATATAGATATAAAGATATAGATAGAAAGAGAGACAAATAGATAGAGGAAAATGGAACACAAGTTTTGCACCCGAACGCGGATGACCAGCGACTGGCATACAAAGCCATAACACATACTAGATCATTTCTACAAAAAATCACAACAACTAGTCAACTACACAGAATATATAAAAATAAAAATATTCAACCGCACATAGCGCCTTTGGGGCACTAGAGGCTGTGACATCACAGCCTAATAAAAGGCCCCAACAAAAACTCAAGAAGAAGAAGACTGGCAACTTGGCAACACTGTAAGAACCAAAACAACCAAGATGCTTCTGGGTCCCCGGCGATGTTGTGTGTTATTAATGAATTACTACACTGGTGGTGTTGGTGGCAATATAACACGTCATGTCTCCACTACTAATACTAATAAGGGGGGTTATAAAAGTTGTTTAAGTCTGGACAAAATATATCCAAACAATAACAACAACAACAATGATAACATACCACAGGTAACGTATTTATATTTACTTTTTGCTTTATTTTTCAGTACGTTACTTTTTGCTTACTATTTAACGTTACTCTTTAGGGTATAACTGCATAAAAGGTCCACGTGGCAAACATCGGTAATTTTACATAACAGGTTCACCTGGATTGTTCCCACATTTTATACATTTTCATGCACATTTTTACTTGTTCTATTGATTGTTGCCCAGAATATTGTGAGATAACTTTTTTACCCTGACTTGACCTGACCTGACCTAACCAAACCAGGACCAAGGCAGACTACCGGGACCTAACCTGGGCAGACTACCGGGACCTAACCTGGGCAGACTACCAGGACATAACCTGGGCAGACTACCAGGACATAACCTGGGCAGACTACCGGGACCTAACCTGGGCAGACTACCGGGACTGTCCAATGTTTACAGTGGCAGGAAAACACTGGACTAATTATAGGCTCTGGACAGCTGAAATTTTCTATATGCTATTACACCAAAATGAAGTGCAACCTCTTCTTAAATTCATTACACATCAACATATTACATTGTCCCCTTTGTCAAATATACACAAATTGTAAATGTTTGCCACGTAGACCTTTTATGCAGAAATACCGGTCCTGGTAGTCTGCCCAGGTTAGGTCCCGGTTGTCTGCCCAGGTTAGGTCCCGGTAGTCTGCCCAGGTTAGGTCCCGGTTGTCTGCCCAGGTTAGGTCCCGGTAGTCTGCCCAGGTTAGGTCCCGGTTGTCTGCCCAGGTTAGGTCCCGGTAGTCTGCCCAGGTTAGGTCCCGGTAGTCTGCCCAGGTTAGGCCCCGGTAGTCTGCCCAGGTTAGGTCCCGGTAGTCTGCCCAGGTTAGGTCCTGGTAGTCTGCCCAGGTTAGGTCCCGGTAGTCTGCCCAGGTTAGGTCCCGGTAGTCTGCCCAGGTTAGGCCCCGGTAGTCTGCCCAGGTTAGGTCCCGGTAGTCTGCCCAGGTTAGGTCCCGGTAGTCTGCCCAGGTTAGGTCCCGGTAGTCTGCCCAGGTTAGGTCCCGGTAGTCTGCCCAGGTTAGGCCCCGGTAGTCTGCCCAGGTTAGGTCCCGGTAGTCTGCCCAGGTTAGGTCCCGGTAGTCTGCCCAGGTTAGGTCCCGGTAGTCTGCCCAGGTTAGGTCCCGGTAGTCTGGCCAGGTTAGGCCCCGGTAGTCTGCCCAGGTTAGGTCACGGTAGTCTGCCCAGGTTAGGTCACGGTAGTCTGCCCAGGTTAGGTCACGGTAGTCTGCCCAGGTTAGGTCACGGTAGTCTGCCCAGGTTAGGTCACGGTAGTCTGCCCAGGTTAGGTCACGGTAGTCTGCCCAGGTTAGGCCCCGGTAGTCTGCCCAGGTTAGGTCACGGTAGTCTGCCCAGGTTAGGTCACGGTAGTCTGCCCAAGTTAGGTCCCGGTTGTCTGCCCAGGTTAGGTCCCGGTAGTCTGCCTTGGTCCTGGGTTGGTTAGGTCAGGTCAGGTCAAGTCAGGGTAAAAAAGTTATCTCCTCACAATATTATGGGCAACAATGAATAGAACAAGTTAAAATATGGGAACAATCCAGGTGGACCTCTTATGCAGAATTACACCATCTTCAACACTTTATACTGTACTTACATTACAAGGTGTGTGTCATAAAGTACTCATTACTATATGTAACTAATATTTAACTTCTCTCTCCCACAGCCACCAAAAAATGAAGGACTCAACTTCTCTGGATACATCCCAATGGGTATGGATAAGTCAGGTTACTCTATATGTACCGGTACTGTATATATATGTTACTCTAAATCATTGGGTCCCAAATTTTTTTTTGTCATTTCCCCCTGCACTCAGTTCAATCATCCAGATTTCCCCCTTCATTTGTACGAGGGAAGATGTAGTCAACACACACTGTGACTATTTACTAATTTATTTTAAAAATGTACAGATATACTGATAAACATAAAGTTACATAGTAAAGCAGATAGAGAACGGTTAGTAACAACTAAAAGAACTTTTGTTTGCTCTTGCAGACATGAGAAAATCCATATGAGATTTTTGTTATTGCTTTTGTAATTATTTCCCCCTGATAGATTCAAATTTCCCCCCAGTTTGGGAAATGCTGCTCCTCTAAATGTTTGTTATAACATGAAATGACAGCTCAGGAACACCTACATTCTACATAGAAACTCTGTTTTGTTGCACTGTTTAGACACTCAGTTACTCAAAATA
Organism: Petrolisthes manimaculis; assembly: GCA_034508575.1. Classification (NCBI taxonomy): domain Eukaryota; kingdom Metazoa; phylum Arthropoda; class Malacostraca; order Decapoda; family Porcellanidae; genus Petrolisthes; species Petrolisthes manimaculis. Next base: position 257,325 of record JAWZYT010000362.1, read on the forward strand.
AATATCCCCCTTAAATAACACACCAAATAATATTGCCGCTATACACTCACAATAAATAAGTAATAAATAAATAGCAATAAATAAAATTGCCGCAACTAACACACACACATACACACAATAAATAACCCTCCTCCCCCCCCCCCATTACCTCCGTCAGACAAGGTAGAGGTGAAGTATAGTCGTAGCAGCAGACACACACACACAATAAATAACCCTCCCCTCCCCCCATTACCTCCGTCAGACAAGGTAGAGGTGAAGTACAATATAGTCGTAGCAGCAGACACACACACACAATAAATAACCCTCCCCTCCCCCTATTACCTCCGTCAGACAAGGTAGAGGTGAAGTATAGTCGTAGCAGCGGTCCCGGCGGTCAGAACGTCAACAAAGTGAACACCAAAGTGGACCTCAGGTTTCATCTCCACTCGGCTGACTGGCTCTCACCTCAACTCAGAGAAAAGTTGGCAGAAAAAGTAAGTATTGGTGTAGTATATTATGTACAGTTGGTCACACATGAAGCTGGTATACCTCGCTACTTGTGAGGTGCTTGGCTACAAAAGAAAGGAAAGTGAAAAAAAAAAGTGTAGTTTGTTGACAGGCAGACAGTAAAATATTATTACTGTCTGCTTGTCAACAAACTATAATAACTTTTGCTCACTTTCCTTCCTGTTCGTGGTATCTCACAAGTAGCGAGGAGTACCAGATTCATGTGCCGGCAACTGTACACTCGCAATCCAAAATTTCGTATCCAGGTCTTGTTGAAGTTTTTGAATCAGTTGAATTACTAGTGAACCAGTGACAACCCTGTTATACGGTTTCATGCTGGCTGGAGCTCACTACATTAACACTCGATGAGGCCGTTCAGAGCAAGGCTGGATACATATTATTTTGGATTGTGAGTGTACAGTACTACCAAGGAACTGAAGAAGTACCGGTATGTACAGCATAGTATTATATTCTGTACTGTACTACTAAGGAACAAGTAACCTTAAAAGTATGTACAGTACAGTATTATAGTATATTATGTACTATACTACCAAGGAAAAATTGGCTGAAAGAGTATAGCCTATATGGTACACTAAAAATTGACTGAAATACTAGTACAGTGTATATAACAATAATAATATACGGTATAAATATAATATAGTATGTATACAGTACGGTATGTGTGGGCTTATTATTATTTTCTCTATGTCTATCTATTTATCTCTGTCTATCTCTATCTATCTATCTATCTATCTACCATATCAATCTCTATCTATCTACCATATCAATCTCTATCTATCTACCATATCAATCTCTATCTATTTATCTATCTACCATATCAATCTATCTATTTATTTATCTATCTACCATATCAATCTCTATCTATCTATCTATTTATCTATCTACCTTATCAATCTATCTATCTATCTTTTTTCTCTCTCTCTCTCTCTCTCTATCAATCAATTTATCTCTCTCTCTCTTTCTCTGACTAGTACAAGGGTAGCATCACAGGGGAGGGTTACCTGGTGGTACGCTCGGATCGAACCCGCTCCCAACAGCTGAACCTGGCCGACACCCTGGACAAACTGAGGCACATGGTACACAACACTACCATCACACCAACACAACCATCATATGAAGCTGTAGAGAGGAATAGAAGGAGGTAATGTATAATATGTACATGAGAGTGTGTATGAGTGAGAAGGCAGTTGGTATTGAGTGTGGAGTGGTTGAGAGAGTGAAGCGTAATACTTTGAGGTGGTTTGGACATGTAGAGAGAATGCAAGGTGAGGAGTTTGGAAAGGTGTATGGAAGTGATGTTGTGGCACCTGGTGTGAGAGGCAGACCTCTGGTTAGATGGCAGAGCATAGTGGAAGAGTATGTAAAGGAGAGAAACCTGAGGGACAGAGTAGGGCTGGACCAAGTAAGGAGGGAGTGTTGGAACAGGGAAAGCTGGAGACGCTTCTGTCGTGGCCATCCCCTTGGGGGATAGTTCCTGGAGAGAACGAGGCATCAGAGCTATTATTATTATTAAAACTAAACCAGAGACACAAAGCTGGGAGAGAATGTAAGCATTCTATCAATCTATGAATCCAACCTGAAGAAAAGAAGACAGTTTAATAAAAAAAAAAAAAAAAGATGAGCAGTTAGCTTAATAAAAACATATTAGCCCTACTCTTGACACCAGCCAGTCCAACACCATCAAAGACAGAATCACTAAGGCCATTCCACAGAGACACCGACCTAGTGACAAACATTCGACTATACAGATAGATAGAATAGGAGGTAATGTATATATGTATACATACAGCTGGACTGAGTGCTTTTGAATCAAGAGAGGTCAGGGTCTTGTGGCTTTGTTGCCGGCCAAGGCTGTCTCTACCTTGAGAACATTGATCTTGTTGTGAGCTGCTCAAATTTGAAAATTGTGTTGACGACATACACGTGGACACCACCACTTGCTGTTTGTGAGGATATATTTCTTCACACATAGTTTAAAGGTTTAATAACTTTCTTCCAGCAACATTCTTCTAGTTTCATTTCAAGTATAAAGTTTTTCCTTTGGTTCAACAGACATGAGGCAGCAGTGAGGGAGAGACTGAGACAGAAGAGAGAACATTCACTCACCAAACAAGGAAGGAAGGAACCAGAATATATATAATGTGTAAAGTCTCCACATTACAGTACAGTAGTTTGTCAGTAATTCCTTATTTACCACCGGTATTTTGGGTGTGTATTATTATCATTGTTGTTTTGGGGTCTGTATTATGCGGTTTGTAAAGGAAGCTGTGTACAAATAAACCCTAATTATTCACTGGGTGTAGCCTATGTGTTTACTGTACAGCCACAATCAATCAAATAACCACCAACACTTTCCTTCCATCGTGCAAATAAATCGGTATCATATCAAAATATTATCATGCAACAACACCTTACGTCAACTCAACCCCCTCAATTATTATTATTATGAGGTGGTGCAAAATCATACATACACATGTTATTCTTTATTACCAAGATATTTACTGCGATGGAAGGAAAGTGTCGGTGGATATTTGATTGTGGCTGTACATACATTCATTACGAACAATGCAGTACACACCCATAACACTAGTGGAAAACAAGGCATTACTGTACTGTATATGGGTGTGTTATGTACAGTTGCCCAAAAAGGTGTTGTGACAAATCTTGATGGAACTTTAACCCTAGTAATATTCACAACTATTTGTAGGGACTATAAGCATGTATAACAGAAGGAAATATACATATCCTTCTGTAATACATACTTATAATCCCTACAACTATTATGGACATTAATATATTTAATGTTGTATCAATAGTTGTCACAATACCATTTTTGGCAATTGTACAAACAGGAATTGCTGTACAGTACACAGATTTCATTACAAACAGTACAATACAAAATGTATGACAATGTTAAAGTTTCATTCTCATCACAGTAGCAATAAGTATGACCAATGAATGTAATGCAGTGTAAAAATTATAATGTTGAATAATTATAATCACTGTACAATATCATAAGTAATATTACTCTATTGCTATTCAGGAAGAGTCATATTATTGTCACAAAATGTCCATAAAATCCTACCTACATATTTCACTTTTTAAATGCGAGTAACAGGCATGTAAACTTTTAACATATTTTTTTTAGAGAGGTACAGTAGTAAACAAAAAACTATATATATATATATATATATATATATATATATATATATATATATATATATATATATATATATATATATATATATATATATATATATATATATATATATATATATATATATATATATATATATATATATATATATATATATATATATATATATATATATATATATATATATATATATATATATATATATATATATATATATATATATATATATATATATATATATATATATATATATATATATATATATATATATATATATATATATATATATATATATATATATATATATATATATATATATATATATATATATATATATATATATATATATATATATATATATATATATATATATATACTGTTCTTCCATATCCCACCACCTCCTGTATAATAAATTCCTCTGTACTAACAGCACTTTATAATAATTAAAATGGAATGTTTACGTTTGCAGAATTTTCAATATTATTCATTTATTTTTTACTTAAAAACTGATGGTTAATGAGACATGTATATATTTAGCAATGGAGTATGTATATAAGGAGGAAGTCTATTGCAGTGTGGGTTTCAATAGAAGACTGATTCCTCCAATGTATATCAGGAAACAGGACCATACAAAATAAAGCCCTAATCACAGACTGCACAGCTACCACACCTACAGACCACTTACACCACGAAATCAAAGTCCTCAAAATCAAGGACCATCTTGACATGAGAGGCACAAAACACTTGCTGCAGCCTCCACAAACCCACAACATCCACTACACTACATGGCACAACACCCACACATGCCAAGGAACATTAAAACAACACCTAGCACATGATACCACACACAAGTACTATCATCTCTTATACCATGCCCACCCCAAACCAATCTCCAGAAACACATCCATACTCAAATCACTCATCAGTCCATCGAAACACTAAAAAACAACACAGCTGCATGCACGACCTCCTGACATCCATCCATCTGAATCTTCCCTTCCCCGTGAGGACAGAGTCCACCTGGCCAGGCTGCGTTGTGGCCACCACCCGGCCCTTCTGACATACCAGAAGAGGCTGGATGGAGCCATTGCGGATGCCTGTCCAGGATGCAACACAGCACCCCATACTATTAAACACTGCAATACACACAACCACACTCGCCAACAACACAACATACACTCTCTGAGGGCACTGTGGGAGAGCCTGGTTCAGGCCATGGCCTTCCTCAGGAGCTCGGGTCTGCTCGGCCAGACAGCTTGAGGAACTTCAACAACAGGACCAGTTTAACATAAATAATGGTGGCATGTTGCTCTGAATAGCTAGTACTGTATGGAGGACTCAATCAGTTGCTCCAGATTTACCAATACTGTACTGTACTATCTCCTTACAGAGAAGGCTTCACTTTCTACCCAACTCACTGGACACCTTGTATACAGAAAACATTAGGGGGAAAATGACCCCTGCCCCCCTCCTACAAATTATGGGCCAGGATAGTAAACATTTTTAATAAAGATACTTTTACTGCATTTTCATAGTACAGTATGTGGTTTGTTACAACAAGTTAACATAAATACTGTATATATGCACTGAATTTGTGGGACCTGGTGTGAGAGGCAGACCGCCAGTTAGGCTGCAGAACAACGTGGAATAGTATATGAAGGAAAGAAACGTGAGGGGCAAAGTAAGGCTTGACCAAGTAAGGATGGAGTGTTGGAACAGAGTGGAAGAGTATGTGGAGGAGAGAAACATGAGGGACAGAGTAGGGAGTGTTGGAACAGAGTGGAAAAGTATGAAAAGGAGAGAAATGTGAGGGGCAAAGTAAGGGGGGAGTGTTGGAACAGGGAAAACTGGAGACACTTCTGCCGTGGCCACCCCCTTGGAAGGAATGAGGCATCAGAGCTATAGATAGATACCACTGAGTATATCAAGAGACAGAAAATGATGCTATGGTATATTATTGTGTATGTCTATCATGCTGATGAAATAATTGCTATCAAGGAATGTGTAAAGTGAAGCAGTGAAAGGTGTAAACTTCTGAAATATTCAATATACTAAACTCAGTAACTAAAGGCTAATACTGTACATGAAAGGTAGAATGATCATAAAAATCTACGTTCTATTTATGCTCTATATATTTGTTAGTTAGAGTGTGATGAATTATTTGGCGGCAAATGAAAGTGGGGATTATTCTATGATAGATACTTTATAATGCTTCAAATCTGATGTCTGTAATAACTGCATTGTATAGGAGAAAATACTCTTGCCTTATTATTATCTCTATTAAATGCAAATGTGCCGAAAAATTGATTGATCAAAGTAAAATGACTAACTGAAAACTCCATCATTCATTCATCTCGCTTCCACCCACAATACAAATACAGCAAGTTCCGGCAACCAGTCTCTCCTGCTTGATGTATGTACAACCTAGAGACAATAAATAATTGCACAATAAGATCTCCATTGAAGTTATTTCGTTTGTGAACTGGGCTGTTCCATGCTTCAATTAACCAAAGCTATATTCTTATTAGTGGTAGTGACTGATGTAATTTTTGGTGGGGGTATTCAGGATTAATCAATTAAATATTAAACAACACAATGATATTCTCAGAACATATTATCGGATTTATCCAAAACAGGTATACTGCAAAGTGAGATGCCCTGCTGCAAAGTTGAACTAAGTGATAAATACCCCATTCCAAAATTAAAACACAAGATAGATACCCCGTTGCAAAGTTAAACCACCAAGAGACGAGAAAGAAACAGACGTTAATGTTTACTTGTTACACACTGTTGCCAATCTTGGAGAATTTATCCCAAACTAGGGAATTCAGGGTCCAAATGGGGAAAATGTATCTTAATATGGGGAATTTTGGGCAATGCGCAGTTATCTTCTTTACTTTTTTTGTGGTCAACTTGGTTCTGTTTCCTACTCTTGCTACGTGTGAGGCAGGAGACAGTAGACAGCAGCCTTTTAGTGACATACATCATACAGTTTTCCTTTCATGCTATATCCTTTTCAAAACAGTTGTGATTTAATATGTAAGGAAAATTGCTGTTGAAAACGTGGAAAGTTTTTCCTAAGGATTCATATTGGCAACACTGATTGTTATGGTTGTTGACTTGTTGTGGAGGAACATGTGGTCACTGGTACTCAGAGTCTCAGACCTTACTCTCTGTTTCATCAACATTTATGCTTTGAAATGGTTCAGAGTTTGTTAAAATTGTGTTTGTGTTGATTATAAGTGTTGAGGAGAGTTAGGGAATTGAAGATAATTGGTGAAACAACAACAAATTAAATTAAATACATTCGAGTAAAAATTTATGCTTTTAAATTGTGTTTGTATTGATTTTGAGAGTTAGGGAGGGTTGATAAGTTAAAGATAATTGGTAAAAATAACCACAAATAGCAATAAATAACCACAAACAACAAAAAATAACCACAAATCACCACAAATATGGCTGCTGAACTGAAGTCTTACGTTGAGAAATACTTGTTGAATCCCGGGGCTTCCTTTGCTGTGGACGAAGAAGGAAATCAAAGTAAGTAATTGTTAAGGAATATTTTTACAAGTTGCCACAACTCGATTTCAAACATTTTACTATTACCGTACCAGTGTTTATATTTCACTATTACAAACAACTTTTCTATATACCATTTCTTCTGCATATGCTGCATAACAGTAGTTACCTCCTATAGTTAGGTCCCGGTAGTGTGTCCCAGTCAAGATTAGGTTAGGTCAGGTCAGGTGAGGTCTGACTAATTTCTACTGTATATTTTTTCCTGCTTAGGTCCCGTTTGTCTGTCCAGGTTAGGTCCCGGTAGTCTTCCCTGGTTAGGTCCTGGTAGTCAAACTAAATCCTTCTAGGAAATAAAAAAAAATCCAGTGAAATCCTGTTGTGGCAAAATTTACCTTTTGGACCATTCTAACACACTTTTCATCTATGGTGTTTCTCTAATGTTAGGATATTTCCCGTTTTCGAGATATGCCCCATTTTACAAACATAATTTGGAAATTAGTCTGACCTGACCTAACCTAGACCACAACAGACTACCGGGACCTAACCTGGACAAACTACCGGGTATAACTGGTGTAAACTATCATAAAGTGACAGGGGCAAATTCCCAGGACCTAACCTAATGTGGTAACACTGCTTAATCCTAGCCAAAAACCCAAGTTATTCTGTATTACTAACATTGTTTGTCTAACTATACACACACTAACCAATGTCCACATCATATTGAAATTAGTGGATTAAGGTAAATATTATAAGAAAAATCGTAATAGCATACGGTGGTTTTCTACTTTCATTACCCACTTAGTTAGACCATTCTATGGTTATTTTCTATACTTATTGAGAGAATTACCGCTTTGTAGCAGTGTTGCCAAGTCTGGCTCAATATTTTGCCCTGGTCATTTCCTGTACCGGGTCAAAATACTGTAACCTAACTGGATCTGGCAACACTCCTAGAAAGCGGTAATTCTTTCAATAAATAGCAAGAAAACAATGAGAGATGAATACAACTATATATACTGTATTATTATTATTACAGATGCCAAGCCTGAGGTGGTTGAAGCTCTGGCCGACGGGGAGAGAGCAGACGAGGCCGCAACGGGAGTGAGTAAACTGAGGGCTCGTAGTGCTGCCCTGCTACAGGAGAAAGATCCTCGCTACAGGGGCAAGAAGGTCTCCCGTCATGACCTCAACAAGGACAAGCAGGTGGAGTTTGACCCAGAACTAACCAAGTACTTCCTGGTGGAGGGTGACGGAGGCGAGGAAGAAGGCGAGGAAAGTGATGAACATGTTGACAGTGAAGATGATGAAGAAGAAATTGATGATGAAGAGGGTGAGAATGTCAACAGTGTAATTAAAATGGATGATGATGAAGAAGATATTGATGATGAGAATGTTGGCTATGAAAACAGCGATGATGAGGATGATGACGATGATAATGTGAAGGAAGAAGCAGCAACAGGTAGCGGTGTGAGGTGAGTGAACTTGAATCCTCCAAAGAATACCCGGATATCATTCATAGTCTCCAGCCCACCCGAGTCAAAGCCCGTGGTCTGAAGCAGGCGTACTCTGAGCGACAGCCAACCCAAAGCCTCCATTGGTTGAATTAAGGGGGAAGTTTTGTGTTGGTATATACAGTAAATCTGGAGCAACTGAATCCTCCAAACTATTCCAAGCAACAACAAAAAGAACACCATCATGTTTGCTCTTCTGGTCCTGTTTCCTGGCATATATATTTTGGAGGAATTAAGGCACTCCAATGTACAGTTGCCAATAAAGGTACTGCGACAACTATTGATACAACATTATATTATATTAATGTCCATAGTTGTTTGTAGGGATTATAAGTATGTATTACAGAAGGATATGTATATTTCCTTCTGTTATACATGCTTATAATCCCTACAAATAGTTGTGGATATTACTATGGTTAAAGTTCTATCAAGATTTTTTGTTGCAATAACTTTTTTGGCAACTGTACCAAAAATGAATTATATACCACATTAAAATTAAGATGTGTGTAGCCTTGTGATGGCTTGGGTGGGCTGTCGTCCAGAAACTGCCTGCTGCATATCTCGGGTTTCGACTCGGGGGTGGGCTATAGGTATAATATATATGGTATCCGAGTGTACACTCATGAACAATAATAATCATCCACTTTGGACTAACTCATGTAGGCTATATAGATGTTTGACATTTTCCCTCTGTTGAGATATTATTGATAAGTAAGTATCATACCATCTTCTAATTTACTACAAGTAGCTACTCACTCTTCAACACAATACAGTAACATCATAATATGAGATATTATTGATAATTGAGATTGTGTTAATAAGATAGTGTGTGTGTTCGCAGGGTTCTGTTACTGACCCTGTGTTAAAAGTTTCACAGGATCGTAAATTGAAGCACCAGAAGTTTATTAATTTTCTCCCCTGATCTTGTAGTTTTGTGTTGGTGAAAAAAAGTGTTTGTTTTGATGGATTTCCTTCAAGTTATCCTTCAAGAAATGCTAAGTGAGGCTACACGACTGTTACTGCTGACCGTATGAAGGTGGTTTACTGTACACACACACACACACACACTGCAAACAATCATGCACACAAACATATGAACACACAAACAAACACACTCACAAACAAACTAACCAGCAAAAAACAAACATCTTTATTACCCACCTCTCTCTTTCTCTCTCTTTATATACACTGTATTCTATCCTCCCAGAATATACGGTATATATTCTGTCTTCACACTCTCTCACATTTGGGGACCCAAGCATCTGCACGGCTTCAGTCAACCAGACTCGGGACTGCTCGGCCAAACAGTCTAGGGAAGTACAACAACAACAACACTATCTTATCTTCATCAACAACAACAATAACAACAAAGACTACAACAACAACATATTTGTCAACCACAACAACATCAACAACAACAAAGACATTACAACAAAACACCATCTTTGTCAACCACAACAATAACAATAACAACAAAGACTTTACTGCAACAACAACAATTCTCTCTCTCTCTCTTACACATAATTGAGTTTCTTACACACTACGTCCCCCCAACGGGAACCGCCTTGACGTGGTGGGGGGCTCGAGTGTCTCTGGGACCTGGCGAGCTATACTAGAGGGGGCTACGGCCCCTGCTCTGCCCTGATTTCAGGGAGAGAGGGTTTCCCATGCTAGGAAGGTCGCTAGTGAGAGACCAGACTAAATAGTTCCCATCTTTAAGTTCTTCAACTGTCTCTCTTTTCTTTTCATTTCCTTCCTGCTTACTGTCACACCTCTCTATCACCTTTTTTCTGGCGCTATAGGACCTCGATGTTGTGGCGCCTAATATCCATCAATCAAATTCTTACACACTATGTATTATTGTTTGAACATTTTCATTTTTTACATTTCAGATTTGTTGACGATGGAAATTTTAGCAAGTTTGCAGATGATTTTGATAATGAAAAAGATGACGATAGTGAGCAAGAAGAAGATGATGATTTTGAAGATAAAGAGAGTGAGAGTGAAACAGATGATGATGATGATGATGATGACAGCGCTGAGAACCAAACGATAAAAAGGTTCCATAGTGACGACCATCATGACCAGAGGAAGAAAGGTCAAGCCGTCAGACATCAACTTGGTAAGAAAAGTTAACTCGGGTCAATTTGGTATTATTGTTATTATTATTATTTTTTATTGATGTTATTATTATTATTATCATTATTATTGTTGTTGTTATTATTATTATTGTTATTATTGTTATTATTATTATTACTATTACTATCACTATTATTACTGCTATTGAAGCAATATACACTATTTATAACCTGTACTGTCATTGAAGCACTGTCCTGTGTTTATTACAGCAATATACGACTCCCTGTTTGAGGGTCGCATTGGCTTACAGAAGGTGATGTCCGCCAGTAACCAGATCCCTCAGTACGACACCTACAAACTCTTCCTCGGCCAGAAGGATCCCAACTACACACGTAACATCATCGCTGCTAAGTCTGCCACTAGACTCCTACTGACAACACTCATTCAACTCCAGGTATTGTACTGTATGATACTGTGTGTGTGTGCGTGTGTGTGTGTGTGTGTGTGTATATGTGTGTGTTGTTTGTTTGGGCCACACGCAGCAACCCGTGGCCAATATATATTCTTTACGCGAACTTTTATTTAACATTATATTTTGGTTGTAGTTGTAAGTATAGTATAGTAGCTCTACATATTTTAAACATATTTTCACCTTGCATCACTACAGTGGACCAATTATTAGAAAGGTCTGGTGGTAGATGAACTTTTGACACTACCCCAATCCATGATAGACACTGAACACAACACACAACACCAACTATACATAACAATATACACTATCATCTCTGTACACTCGTAATACATAATTTCTGACCAGAGTGTGAGGAACAGAAAGCTTCGAATCGCCTGGTATTGCTCATTTCCCCACCCAGTACTTACACCTATAGAGGCTGAGTTTGAATGCAGGGTATGTGTGTGTACCTTGCATTCACTGTGGTGTTCTCTACACTATTCATACAACACTTTGTCCAGTTTTTGGAAACTTTGATTTTTTTCTCACATTCTTACGATTACGATATCTTGCCGAGGCTAGATATCTGAACCTTTGGTGGAGTCATTTTAGAGAGTGGGAAAAGTTATTCTAACATTAATAAGAAAGTGGAAATATTGCACCCTATGGAAGCAAGGGAGGTTGTAAGTAACCTTGTGTGGGAATATGGTATAGTAGCCTAATGGTGATCTCTGTATATTTAGTACCACTGTACAGTAAATACTCTTATTGGTAATGATGTCTTCTATATATTGTTAGTACAGTACAGGATGAAGTTATTGCCTTGACATAAGGATGTTTTTTTTTACCAAATTGAGAAAATGCAAAACTTACCTCTACCGTACAGTCGTGGTCAATAATAATCATCCACATATGGGTATCTCAAACAATTTATTGTCTAATGTTTTCACATTCACATATGATGTTATTGTTTTAAGTAGTGTGTATCTGCTTGTAGTAAATTAAACGATGGTAGTTAACCTATTTATTGGAAATTTCATCAGATAAGGAACAGAGGGAAGCTGTCAAACTCTTACGTGTGTTACCCCTATATGGATGATTACACATTTGACCACGACTGTACATTATATACAAATACAATTAATTGACTCTGGATATATTATACAATGAGTTAATACTTGTACCCTCCACTTTATTTTACACTCCCTCCCTCATTGAAGAACACCTAATACTTTCCCAGGCTTCTGCCATTATTAAGGGTGTGTGGGAGTAGGGGTACAGGCTTGGGGGGTAGAAAGCCTGTCCCCTATTCCCACACACCTCTAATCACCACCCCAAGCCTGTCCCCCTATTCCTGCACCCCCTTAAACCCCCCCAAGCCTGTCCCCCTATTCCTGCACCCCCTTAACCCCCCCAAGCCTGTCCCCCTATTCCTGCACCCCTTAAACCCCCCCAAGCCTGTCCCCCTATTCCTGCACCCCCTTAAAAGGATATTGCTAGATTCATTCATCATAATTATATTGAGAACCTTTAGTATTGTATTCAGTTTTAACTAAGGGTTTGTATGTACAGTCAGCAGCATAAGTTCGCTTCATTTCCACCTGTGTATGTGTGTATGTATTAGCTATATAGTGATGTCATAAAAACAATTTTAATACAGAGATGATAGATATAGTTCTCATATGGTAAATTATGTATGTTGTTGGAATAAAAACAACTGGTTCAGAATGCAGCTATCTGGTCATATTAGCATTATGAAGTACACAAGATGGACACGAATTTATGCTGCCAGCTGTACAGTCACGAGCACTAATAACAATACAGCTTCCATCAGTCCACTAATGAACTAATTCCAATGGAGATCTTGTTGTGCATTATTTTATTTACTGTCTCTGTATAGGTATTCGAAGCACACACCTGTATACTCATTAGTGCTCGTGACTATACAGTAATAACTAGCGGTATTTCGTTTACCAAAATGTATTGAACTTTTTTTTTATTTCATTTACCAAAATTTATTGAACATTTTTTTTTTTCTCCATTAAATAAGGAGGTAATTCGCTTTTTATATTACATTGGAGTGCCTTGATTCCTCCAGAGTACAGTATGGTAGAAAACAGGACCAGAGGAACAAACAAAAGTAATGGTGTTCTGTTACTGTTTGGAGGAATAGTTTGGAGGATTCAGTTGCTCCAGATTTATCAACACAGAATTTCCTCCTTAAGGGAATCATGTAATTTTGTTACATTGGAGTGCCTTAATTCATCCAAAGCATGCCGGGAAACAGGACCAGATGGACAAATATAATGGTTTCCTGTTGCTTGGAATAGTTTGGAGGATTCAGTTGCTCCAGATTTACCAACACCAAATTTTCTCTCCATTAAAGTAAAGTTATCATTGCAGGAATTACTTCTGAAGCAAAACCCTGAAACGAGTCACATCATCACTGGCAAGAAGTCAAAGTTTGGCGGGACTGAGAGGTGAGTACAGTAATTGATTATAGTAAGTAATTATTTATAGTGATACAGTACCAGTACTTTGTTTTCCACTGTTGGTATTTGGTGTGTATTGTACAGTCGGTGGCAGAAGTCGTGTCGCCTCACCCGCTTCACCGAGACAAGCAGTATGTACGTGTTCATGGACTCGAGAAGTACGTACCTTTTCTACACCTAATAATCTCGAGTCTATGAACATGGCTTGCCTCGGTGTAGCAAGTGAGGCGACGGGACTCTTGCCACCGACTGTACTATACAGTATATATGTAATGCATCTGTGTACAGTTGGCCCCCTATGATGGCAACCCTATAAGTCCACTAAAATGGTCACGATCAAACCAACAACATCAGTACTGGTATTAGCTGAGGGTCAATCTTTTTCCCACAAAATTAATATGGCCCAGACTTTTTCAACTAGAGTGTATATACTCTTACGAGTTGTAATGGATTTGTCTAGGGGATGAATTACCAAATTTGTAATTAATGTGAATTCTCCTTTTCAAAAGGTAAAAATAGAAAGATAAATTACAATTTATTATAAATAAAGTTAAAAACCTTCACCTAAAATATTCCCCTTAAATCCTAAATTTTACAGTAAATTACAAAGTTAATATGACAAAAGAGATAGTGTAGAACTTAACCCCCTGATAGTAAGTCTCTGTCCACATTAATAGTTTAGAAAGAATACATCCACCAAAGATTCACCGAGAGAACATGTTACATGAGAAATACCTATAAAATACACCAAGACTCGGAACAAATACATGAGAAATAAATACAAGTTTCATCACGATTCAAAACCAATATGTGAGAGTTGTTGTTGTTGAAGTTCCTCAAGCTGTCTAGCTGAGCAGCCCCGATATGTGAGAGTGTATGTACAGTACTTATCTGTCTAGAGAGAGCACAGTCAAGTTGCAGTGGGAAGCAGGAGAGAATCAGTACCTGTCACAGAATACTGATCTACTGACTCCCCAGCCCTCTTTTATACTCTCTCTCAGACGAAAAACCAGGTCTCAGAACCAGTGGTAGTATCCTTGAGGCAGGGGTCAAGCTTCTTCTGAACCCTTGACCAAGGAACGAGACCCAGTGAATTATACTTTAGACACTACAGTAGTATCTTGTTATATTTCTTCATTAATAAAATAACTTTATTCCAAACATGCAAAAGGATAAACAAACATTGGTTTTAATTAGTTTTGAGTGTTATTGTATCAAAGCAATGTGGTGCTGAGTGGTTATATGTATCACAGCAGACTACTACTACTGGTACACCCACAATCAAATAACCACCCACACTTTCCTACCATCCTACAAATAAATAAATCAGTATCATATAAAAATATATCATACAACAATTCATATCGACTCAACTAGGCTACCTCAGTTATTATTATTATTATGAGGTGCTGCAAAATCATACACTTGTTCTTTATTACCAAGATATTTACCAGTACTATGATGGAAGAAAAGTGTCTGTGGATATTTGATTGTGGCTGTACCTCACTGCTCTGTCCTTACTTTATGTATTCTGCTCTTCCCTTTTTAACCTCTCCCACTACAGCCTCCCCCACTCCTCTCTTGAAGAAAGGGAAATGGGGTATTAATAATGATGATTCTGCTATCTTTATCTACCCCTGGAGCTACAGCCAATCCACCCCTTCACAAAAATTAGGGTATTGAAGATGATGTTGATGTAAAGTTCTCATAGTAAGATAGATAGTTTCCATCCACAGTCTGGAGCTAAAAAAATAGGGTACTGTATTGATGATGATGTTGATGTAAAGTTCTGGTAGTAAAATAAACGATTTCCACCAACAGTGATGAGGAAATCACCAGCAGTGAAGACGAGGACCAAGACCAAGACATGGAACAAGGTAGCAGCGGTGAAGCTCGGGGTGTGAAGCGCAAGATGAAGCTGGAAGAGTGTGAGGAGGCGCTGAGTAAACGACACACAGCCATCACACCATTCAGAGACTTCACCATCAACAAGTGAGTCCGGCTTCATTTCCTTTCTTTAATTAAGGGGTCATCTGCTTTTGTTACCTTTTAGAGTGCCTTGATTCCTCCATAGTATGCTAGGAAACAGGACCAGATGAGCAAAAATAATAGTGTTCTGTTGTTGCTTGGAATAGTTTGGAGGATTCAGTTGCTCCAGAATTACCAACACAAAACTTCCCCCTTAACCCTAAAAGCGCAGATGGCAGCAATTGTCACCACCTATAATAAGTGTGGATGACTCTGGGTGGGAACATTTCTCAACAGCGCTTTTTTCAAACTTGCGCGCCTCCCGACTTGTTTGATTTTCTCACACCAGAGACAGACTTGTCCTTGTCATCAAGCTACAGTCACCCACACTCCCTTGGTGTAAACCCACTCAATCTGGCCAACGCATTGAGTGTGTGAGGGCGGAATCTATTTATTGTCAAGGAGTGTAAAAGTATGATTTGACATATTGTCAAGGAGTGTAAAAGTATGATTTGAGTAGTGGTAATTCTGAACTTACTGAATTTACTGTCTAATATTTTCATGTTCACATATGATGTTATTGTTTTAAGTAGTGTGTAGCTGCTTGTAGTAAATTAAAAGATGGTAGTTAACCTATTTATTGGAAAGTTTACCATCTAAGGAACAGAGGGAAGCTGTCAAACTCTTATGTGAGTTACTCCTATATAGATGATTACATTTGACCACAACTGTACATTAAGGAAGGAATCTCTGGTTGGCTGCTGATTCCTCCTTACTATGCCAGGAAACACACGCCCCTCAGTGTTACCAGTTAGGGATCTGTTTGTTACGTGACATAATGTGGAGGAATCACTCGGCCATCATTTTACCAACAACAGTTTCCTACCTTAAAGCACCTTGATTCCTCCAAAGTATGTAAGGAAACAGGACCAAATTAAGATAAATAATTGTTGTGTCTTGTCACTTGGAATTATTTTGGGGAATTAGTTGCTGCAGATTTACCAGTACTGTTACTACCCTCTTAATTTACAGTTGAAGTTAGTGGTGTGTGGGAATAGGGGGACGGGCTTGCTACCCCCTCAAGCCTGTCCCCCTATTTCATACCTTGCTATATGGGGAGATTCTCTTGGTGGTGAACTGGAGGACCACCAATTCCTACAAACTAGACCAAGAAACATACGCCCCCATTTGTATCATTGAAATTACCTGTTTTCTGGCATAGTATGGAGGAATCAGTAGCCCTCCAATTTAACAACAAGAAGACCTACCCTTGAAGGACTAAACGGGGAAAATCTGCTTTGTTTTATCAAGTTTTCTAATCAATTCTAGTTTTCTAATTAATTCTGGTCTCTGCACGACATTATGGTTCACACATTTCCTTTTCTCAATGCCAAGAAACAGATCCCCTATTAACACCACTGAGGTTGTCTGTCTGTCTGTCTGTTTCATTTCATAGATTAGAGGAATCATATAACCTTCCAATTCAACAACAACAACAACAACAGAATCTCCCCTTGAAAAAAACTACAGTAGATGAAGAAAATATAACGACCCTGAATATTTTAACTGGTCAACAGAATCTCCCCTTGAAACTTGAAACTACAGTAGATGAAGGAAATATAAATGACCCTGGATAATTTTTACAGGTGGTATGAAAAGACAAAGTTGCTCTCAAGTCACAGCGGCGGTGGAGGCAATAAGTTCGGCGGGTTTGAGACGTCGGCGCTGCAACAACTCCACAACGTCTTGGCCAACAAACCACAGCTGCTACGGCGAACACAGCTGACCGGGGCAACCAGAGGCACCGCTTACCAGGTGTTGGGACGCTTACCACAACAACAACAACAGCAGCATCAGGTGAGAGTAAAGGTGGTCAGGTCAACACTAACTACAGTACATACTACCATTTTTAATTAAGGTCAACACTAACTACAGTACATACTACCATTTTTAATTAAGGTCATCACTAATTACTACCATTTTTAATTAAGGACACCACTAACTACTACCATTTTTAATTAAGGACACCACTAACTACTACCATTTTTAATTAAGGACACCTCTAACTACTACCATTTTTAATTAAGGACACCTCTAACTACTACCATTTTTAATTAAGGACACCTCTAACTACTACCATTTTTAATTAAGGACACCTCTAACTACTACTATTTTTAATTAAGGACACAAGTTGGATTGTTTTTTTTAAAGTTAGTGCTAGACTTTTCGTTTTAGAGTCAGTGCTACTAGCCTTTTCACCAGTGATATTTAGGTGGTCAATTTTTCCCTCTATTTTTAAAACATTGGAACCAACTTTTGAAACCAGGAAACTCACCAACGTCCTGAGTGTTAAAAGCCGTGTCCCAACTTTTCTCACTCCAGACCATCGATGTACAGTGAATATTTAGTTGTCTCCACCACTTCATTTTGTGTGTGTGTGTGTGTGTGTTCCCAGGCTTCTGTTATTCATTATCATACGGACTGAGTGTTTTACCGAGCCTGTGTTGGAAGGATATTGTGTGTGTGTGTGTCCTCTATTTGTAATGAATGTGTGAACAGTAATCCCTCTTTGTACATAACACAGCTTGAGGAACTTCAACAACAACACACACCCATAACGACATTGTAGAATAAAGGGGTACTGTATACTAGAAAACTATTGTATATATACTGTATTCACAACACATGACTGCCCGTACCATTTCATATTATTTTTCCCACCACAACCAGAAACAACAACAACCCATAACCGTATTGTAGAACAAGGGGTACTGTATATGAGAAAACTACTGTATGTATACTGTATTAATAACACTTGACTGCCCCTTACCATTTCATATTATTTTTCTCACCTGCCACAACCAGGAACAACAACAAAAACAGCAACAGCAACCACAACAGCGACAACAGCCCAAAGCCGACGAGTACGATCCGGAGATATTCGACGACACCGACTTCTACTCGCGATGTTTGGAGGAGGTGTTGAAGTCCAAGGTGGCTCTCTCCGACGACATGACCGACGTGTCCCGCAAGTGGATCGAAATTCAGAACCTGAGACGAAAGACCAAGAGGACCGTCGACAAGAAAGCCAGCAAGGGAAGGAAGTTAAGATATGAGGTAAATAAGTGTTGCCATGTCATATTAATTTTGTACTGTGTAAATAGATAGATAGATAGATAGATAGATAAACAGATAAATAGATAGATAGATAGATACCTTATGATTTGTTTCCTGGCATACAGAAATTAGATTATTTGCCAATTAAGAAAAGCAAAAGTTAGGGTGCATCCTGCAAAACAAATGGTAAATACTGTTATACAGGTCTCCCTCACTATACAATGCATCACTATACGATATTTCGCGTATACGATTTAACTACTTTGATACCCTTGGCTCTTTAAACGATCATTTTCACTCGCATTTACGATCTCCCGCTGCGCAAGGTTACTATCATTTGTTTGAGCGAGCGATGACAGCGCCACCCAAGCGTAGCGACGATTGGAAGAACTGCGTCGTCTGTGTGTTTTGAACTGTTTTCCCTTGTCTGACCCAGCATGGACAGGGGAGAGTCGGGAGATAGAGAGGGTGTAGTGGAAAACGAGAAGGCTAGACAGTGTGGCGCCTGAGGGTGGATGGCACGGGAGGGGAGGTAGACAGTGTTGCCACAGTGGATGGAGAGTGGGATGGCACAGACACACCGAAAACATACACTCGTCCTCGCACACAGAAAACATTCACTAGTCATCGTCTGACAGCATGGACAGGGTAGAGTCGGGAGATAGTGAGGGTGTAGTGGAGAACGAAAAGGCACTAAGGCAGACTGGTAGGCTAGACAGTGTGGCGCCTGAGGGTGGATGGCACGGGAGGGGAGGTAGACAGTGTTGACACAGTGGATGGAGAGCGGGATGGCTCAGACAGTGGCAGACACACCGAAAACATACACTCGTTCTCGCACACAGAAAACATTCACTCGTCATTATCAGACATGCCGTTTTATTATGTCCAGCTTAGACTGCAAGCTCAAGCTTGTCTCCTTCAGTCAAGCTCCCACTGCTACCATTATCATACTGCCCCTCTCTTATTATCGAGTGATTCATTCGTCTCGTTATGGCTTCTAAGCGACCTGCAAGCACTTCTCCTAGTGATGTAAAGCCCAAAAAAGCAAGGAAGAGCTTGAGCTTGCAGTCTAAGCTGGACATAATAAAACGGCACGTCTGATAATGACGAGTGAATGTTTTCTGTGTGCGAGAACGAGTGTATGTTTTCGGTGTGTCTGCCACTGTCTGAGCCATCCCGCTCTCCATCCACTGTGTCAACACTGTCTACCTCCCCTCCCGTGCCATCCACCCTCAGGCGCCACACTGTCTAGCCTATCAGTCTGCCTTAGTGCCTTTTCGTTCTCCACTACACCCTCACTATCTCCCGACTCTCCCCTGTCCATGCTGTCAGATGATGACAAGTGAATGTTCTTTGTGTGCCTGGGCCTAATTTCACAAATTACAATACTGATATACTTAACTGTAAGTTAAATAAAGTGATTAACTGTTCTTAACATTGTTTGTTACCATTAATTATATATTATGGTAGTAAATAGTGATGTTATGGTCATAATATACGAGTCTTGGAACGTAACCCTATTTATCCCATTAAACCTTAAGCTCATTATACGATCGATCGCTATACGATTGGGTTTTGAAGAACCTAACCCAATCGTATGGTGAGGGAGACCTGTATGTATAAATATATATCTTGTATTACGTATGTATGTATGTATGTATGTAGGGGTTTCAGTACCACCAAAACCACCACCATCATTATCATCAACCATTTAGCACCCCATTCTATTAAACACATTATTGAAGACTGCAATACACACAACCACGCTCACCAGCAACACAATATACACTCTCTGAGGGCACTGGTAAAGCCCGGTTCAGGCCATGACCTTCCTCAGGAGCTCGGGGCTGCTCAGCCAGACACCTTGAGGAACTTCAACAACAACAACCATTTAGACTCCCTAAATTTACAAAGGCTTCTATAGAGTTCACCATGATATATATACAGACCTTAGTTAACCTCCGTGATGACACCACCACCGGCAGTAGCAGATAAGTCAACATCCTTTACACTAAACCCCTTTGGAGTTGTAGGCTACGAATACCTGCCTAGTATCCCTCCCTGCACAAGGATATGCGGTTGTGCGGTGGGCGGCTCCCTCCTCCAACAGGGACAGGGATCGGAGGGTTGAGATGTAGTATGTGTGTGCCAGGAAACAGGACCAGAAGAGAAATAATAATGGTGTTCTGTTGTTGCTTGGAATAATCTGGAGTATTCAGTTGCTTGAGAATTATCAACAAAAAAGTTTACCCTTAAGGACTCTGTAATCGTTTATGAATATTGGAGGCTTCTGATTCCTCCTGACCTTGCCATAAAACAAACTCCTTCCATACAGGTGTGTGTGTTTTGTGGCAATATTTAAAGGACTCATTCATCTCCAATTTTCTGACTACATCACAGGGTCCCTCAATGTAACTGTTATTACCTAGCTTTAGAGCTGCTCGACCAGGCAGCTTGAGGAATTTCAACAACAACAATAACCTAGCTTTAGCTCTTTCTTACTTGGATGAGTTATTAGTTTCTTACAAGAGTTGTACATCACTTTTTTTTTAATCTGCATAGCCGTAGAATGCTGAGATACATGGCAGGAGTAAGGTGGCAAGATGGGAGGTCTAGCAGTGAAGTGGCAGAGATGTGTAGGGTTGAAGACCTTTCTGTTAGGTTGAGGCAGAGAAGACTGAGATGGTTTGGACATGTGAGAAGAGCGGAGGGGGGGGTGTTGAGTGAGGTAGGGGAGGTGAGAGTCGAGGGCCAGCGACCGGTGGGAAAGCCCAAGAAAAAATGGAAAACGTGTGTAATGGAAGATATGAATTTAATGGGAATAGAAGAACATATGGTACAAGATAGACAGATGTGGAGAACTGTCATCGCCCGTCCAACCCCATCCTAAATGGGAAAATACGGACGTTAAACGAAAATGATGATGATGATGATGATAGCAACAATATCCAGCCTATTAAAAAAAATAGTAAACTTCATCAGGCAGAACATTTTTACTTCCAAACACACATTCTCTTCCATCACGTGTTATGTACAGTTGCCAAAAAAGATATTGCGACAAATCTTGATAGAACTTTAGCCATAGTAATATCCACAACTATTTTTTGTAGGGACTATAATCATGTATAATTGAAGGAAATATACAGTCATATCCCTCTGTAATATATACTTATAATCCCTACAAATAACTATGGACATTAATATATTAAATGTTGTATCAATAGTTGTTGCAATACCTTTTTTGTCAACTGTACATGTATAATTATTTTATTTCCTTCATTTCCATGTCCTCCCAATTTATTTCCATAAAAATATTCATACTGTATTTGTATTTTCGGTACCAAGTGGAATGCTGAGCTGCAAAACACACATCATTCTGCTTTTTTCTCACACTCAAAGACTTGTACTAGATTCAAGATGATCTGTTTGCAGCTGCCCTGTTAGAGCATACTGTATTTCAATATTATTTCTATGCAATAATCTGTTAGTTGAAGCATTGCATGTGTGGTATGATTTAAGGCTGTAGAAGTTTCTTTTGTTAATTTCCTCCTAATTCTTTACACTCTAACCTACTTTTTTAACCATATTAGGAAATTACTTATGTTTTTTTTTTTTATTAGTTGGGTTATTAGTTAACAGGGAAGCATACCGTAAAACTCACTAACTTCGGACGGGGCCATAACTTTGGACATTTCGCGAAAAAAAAGTAATAATTCAACTGTACTGTAATTGTCGGTGTGAGGCAGTGGCTACCCAAAAGTAATTTTCCCCATATAAAGATGTATTCATACTAAGTGATTTCCATTTACACGGGCGCCTCTGCCGCCCACATAAACTCGCTATAGGTGAATCTACAGTACTGTATTTTACTCTTGGAAAGCTCAAAACGTGCACTTTGGGCCTATTTATTATAATTTCCTTCACAATTTGGGACAGGTCATATATTCGACATTGTAACTTAAGGACCCTGTGATCGTGTTTGAGAATTGGAGGCTTCCGATTCCTCCTGATCATGCCACGAAACAAGATCCTTCCATATAGATAGTGTTTTGTGGATATATTTGAAGGACTCATTTACCTCTAATTTTTTGACAACAACACAGGGTCCCTTAACAACACACGGCCCTCACCACACAGATAAGTATAGTCAGAGAAGTTTCAATGGTGCCCCACAGCCAAAGGAACCATGACCTCACAAGCAAATCTGGGGCAGATTGGTTTTCCTGCCACACTCAGGCCTGGCCAGCGAGACAAAGGTAGCAGCAACTCTCAAATGAAGTAACATATAATCACCTAGGCCTTAATACCTCTGTGGCCTTGTAGCTATTTATAATTAACCTTCTCTGTAAGTTCCTAGACTGGGCCATTATTTTTTTTTCTTCAAATATTTCTACAGTAATATCTCCTCTTCTACTGTTGTTGTTATAGATGTGGTTTATAATATTATACTGTTTTGTATGATTCCATATACAGTGAACCCACATTATCCACTGTAATGTACAGTTGCCCAAAAAGGTACTGCGAAAACTATTGATACAACATTAAATATATTAATGTCCATAATTGTTTGTAGGGATTATAAGTATGTATTACAGAAGGATATGTATATTTCCTTCTGTTATACATGCTTTTAGTTCCTACAAACAAGAACATGAAGGAAAACCCTTCAAAAGCTCCGGCTCATAATTATTCAAGTGAAATAATAAAATATCCATATGTAAAGGTCTCAAAAATATTAATTATGTTTTATCTGGATTTTCGTATTCATATGGTTATATTGAAATTTTGAAAATGAACCCTTTTTATTGAGGGTGAAGAGAGTGAGTGAGTGAGTCAGTCAGTCAGTTGAACCACTTTTAAGAAGTCGCCCCAAGAAGAACAAGAACAAGAATAATTACGATAAAATCTAGAGCTCTCGGCTTAGGTCGGAGCTAAAAATAGTTGTGGATATTACCAGGGTTAAAATTCCATCAAGATTTGTCGCAATACCTTTTTTGACAACTGTACAATCGCAGACCGTGAAAAGTCTGTCCCCTCTTCCGACCCTGAGATGATGATTCCTGTGTTTTTTTTGGATGATGGCTCAGCAAAGTTATGGCGCAGTCCGAAGTTAGTGAGTTTTTGTTGTTGAAATTCCTCAAGCTGTCTGGCCGAGCAGCCCCGAGCTCCTGAGGAAGGCCATGGCTTGAACCGGGCTTTCCCACAGTGCCCTCAGAGAATGTATGTTGTGTTGTTGGCGAGTGTGGTTGTGTTATCTATCACTGACAACACACACACCAACACTCACCACGGACCCTCGTGTGTGTGTGTTGTCAGTAAGAGTTGATGGAAAATCCACAGGTCTCATCTTGGGGTCGGAAGAGGGGTGTAGAGTTTTCACGGTCTGCGATTGTACAAAGAGTGTTCACTGTACACATATTCATTTCAAACAGTACAATACATACCAATAGCAGCAGTGGAAGACAAGGCATTACTGTACACTCGTGATACGTAATTTCTGACCAGACAAACGGCAGGAGGCACCACACACACACACACACACCCACCCTGCATTCGAACTCATCCTCTATAGGTGAACTGGGTGGGGAAATGAGCAATACCAGGCGATTCGAAGCTTTCTACTCCTCACATACACGCTGGTCAGAGATTATGTATAAAGAGTGTACAACATCATTGGTGGCTCAATAAAAAATAAAGTTACCAGTATTAAATCATTTTCTTTTTTTGCTTTCTACAGGTGATGAGTAAATTACAGCAGTACTTGGCACCCAGTTACTTCTCACCTATGGATGACGCAGCAATTAATACACTCTTTGCCTCACTGTTCGGCAAATCCACACAGCAGACGCCAACAACTGCTTGAAAAAAAGACAAAATTACACAGCAGACGTCAACAACTGCTTGAAAAAAAAATGTGGATAAAAAACCACAATAGATGTCAACAACCTCTTGAATAAAAAAAAAAAAAAACGACACTTAAAAGAAAGTGTGAAAAAAAAAAAAATCCACACAGAAGACATCAAGACCCACCGCTTGAAAGAAATTATGAAGAAATTTAAGAAATTTTTTAATGGATAAATAAAAAAAATATACACAGAAGATGTAAACAATTGTTTGAAAGAAATTGTGAAAATGAGGATGTCAGTAAGTGTCTGAGAATAATTGTGAATATAAGAAATAAATAGTAATTGGTTGTACATTTTTACAGTATATGCTGAATATAGTAAGGAAATAAAATTATTTTGAGCTTCCTTTCCTGTAATTTTTCCAAACCTCCCATAAAATACAGTAATTACAATCAGCACACACACACACACACACACACATACTGCATTGGAACTCAGCCTCTATAAGTGTACTGGGTGGGGAAATGAACAATACCAGGCGATTCGAAGCTTTCTGCTCCTCACACTCTGGTCAGAAATTATGTATCACGAGTGTACCATGAAAAAATAAATGACTATATATTTAATACTTGGGTAACAACATCAGCTCCAGATTATAATATATATGACCTATAGTCGTGAGTATACTGAACTCTACGTTGTATACTGAACTCTGCGTTGTATACTGAACTCTGCGTTGTATACTGAACTCTACGTTGTATACTGAACTCTACGTTGTATACTGAACTCTACGTTGTATACTGAACTCTACGTTGTATACTGAACTCTACGTTGTATACTGAACTCTACGTTATATGTTGAACTTTCTGCATGAACCCGAGTGAACGAGCGAGTCCTCAAATTGCCCTCTACCTCCTCCCTCTCTCTCTCTCTCTCTCTCTCTCTCTCTCTCTCTCTCTCTCTCTCTCTCTCATCCTTATCCACGCGGCAATCAGAGTGTGACCAATGAACGGGACACTGTATAGAAGGTTACGATTTTTACAACGGACTCAGCTGTTCCCATGAGTGTACACACACACACACACACGTCATATCTCGCTCCCTCTCTCTCACACACACACACACACACACGTCATATCTCGCTCCCTCCCTCACACACACACACACACACACACACACCCTCCCTCTCTCTCCCTCACACACACACACACACACCCTCCCTCTCCCTCCCTCACACACACACACACACACACCCTCCCTCTCTCTCCCTCACACACACACACACACACCTTCCCTCTCCCTCCCTCACACACACCCTCCCTCTCTCTCCCTCACACACACACACACACACCCTCCCTCTCCCTCCCTCACACACACACACACCCTCCCTCTCTCTCCCTCACACACACACACACACACCCTCCCTCTCCCTCCCTCACACACACACACACCCTCCCTCTCTCTCCCTCACACACACACACACACACCCTCCCTCTCTCTCCCTCACACACACACACACACACACCCTCCCTCTCCCTCCCTCCCTCTCCTTCGCTCATACACAAGCACAATCACTCCTCGTATCTAGTATCTACACACACAGACACACTGCTGTCACTCTTGCTTCAGCTCTTTGGTGAGAAGGAACTACAGTCATCACTCCTCTACTCTACTCTACTCCTCACCACCACTCCTCTCCTCACTCTACTCTACTCCTCACCACCACCACTACCATCAAACACGATATAGTCAAGATATTGTGTACAGCCACAATCAAATATCCACCAACAACACATTCCTTCCATCGTAGTAAATATCTTGGTAATAAAGAACAACACGTGTATGTATGATTTTGCAGCACCTCATAATAATAATAATAATTGAGGGGGTTGAGTTGACGTAAGGTGTTTTTTGTTGTATGATTATATTTTGATATGATACTTATTTATTGGCACTATGGAAGGAAAGTGTCGATGGTTATTTGATTGTGTACATCCCTGCTTTAATTAACCCATTGAAACTAAATTGTGCAGAACAAAAATAGAACTAAAACGAAATTGTGGAGAATAAAACTAAAACTAAAACGTGCAGAACAAAAATGGAACTAAATTGTGCAGAACAAAACTGAAATTAAATTGTGCAGAACCAAAATTGAAATAGAAAAAAACCGCGGAATATATATATAAAAAAATATATTACAAAGCAAAATGGTAAACAAACCAGAACAAAATAAATAGAAATTGTGCAGAAGAAAAATAGATACAAAAAAATTTTGCAGAACCAAAAAAATTATATATATATATATACCGTCACCCTTCAGTAAAGAAATTATGGAAAATAAAAATGAATAACCGTACGCAATAACGGTAATTTTTTAAATATTTACAGATGAAAATATATACATAATCTTACCATCATCCTGTAGAGTCTAAATTGTGGACAATAGAAATATAAACATAATCTTAGCGTCACCCTGCTATCGACCCTGGTTATAGCTTACTGTAACTTACTGTTGCTTCTGCTACTGTTACTGCTGCTGCTGCTTCTGCTTCTACTCCTGCTGCTTATCGTGTGTCTAGCTGGAACTACTGTTACTACTACTTCTTCTGTTTCTGCTTCTGATGCTTATATATTGGTGTTATTGTCAGCGAAATTGAAGAAATCAGAGCATACATTATAATATTAATATTTGTAAAAGCTGAATGTGAAATTGATGTAATTGGACGATACAGTATAATTATGTAGAAAATCCTGCAAGTGGAATAATTGACAAAATTGGATAATTTGATGTATTAGAAAAAGTTGCATGAGAAATAATTGAAAAAAAATACGACAATACGGTATATAATTCGTAAAAGCTGAATGTGAAACTGATTAAAGAAATACGACAATAAGATATCTTAGAAAAAGTTGCATGTGAAGAAATTGAAGAAAACGACAATAAGGAATATCATTCACAAAAACTGCATGTGAAATAACAGAACAAATTGGACCATACGGTATATATATATCATTCGTAAAAGCTGCATGATAAATTGATTGATTGATTGGTTGATTGATTGATTGATAGATATTAGGCGCCGCGACAGCATGTAAAACTGAAGAAATTGGACCATATATTATATACATTATATTGGTGAAGGTTTCATAAGACATTTCACTTAAGTTAATTAATATTCCTCGAAGCTTAATTAATTAGGGGATAATTCACTTTTGGTACATTGGAGTGCCTTGATTCCTCAGCCTAAAGAATGCCAGGAAACAGGACCAGATAAATAATGGTGTTCTGTAAACAATAATAATAAATATATAAACAAAAATAAAACAAAACAAAACAGAAAAAAAAAGGATAGAAAGAATGAAAACTATAACTAAAAAATAATCGATATAGATAAAAATATAATATAACCTAGCAACGATGAGTGACAAGAGTGCAATTGGTCCAAACGACGTATCTTTGGTGGTGAGGGAGGAAGGTAGATTTCTGACCGGTGGTGGAGGAGGAGGTTCTAATTTTACAGTGGAGGGCATTGCATTCATACTCCTACTTACCTTCATGGCTAGGGTTGTGGGGGACATCATCAATAGGGTGAGGCTGGGAAGATCTCTGCTGGAATGGCCTCCCTGGAATCTACATGGCCTGGAACGTTCACCTCTGGAAAGCCCAGTGTACTGACATTCCATTCCACCATACACAAATCCACGTACAGTTGCCCCAAAAAAGGTATTGCGACAACTATTGAAACAACATTATATATATTATTAATGTCCATAGTTTGTTGTTTGTAGGGATTATAAGTATGTATTACAGAAGGATATGTATGTATATTTCCTTCTGTTATACATGCTTATAGTCTCTACAAATAGTTGTGGATAGTACTAGGGTTAAAGTTCTATCAAGATTTGTCGCAATACCTTTTTTTGGTAACTGTACACTCATTATAGCCTCAATCATTCCTGTCTAAGTTCGCACACGTGCATGGCTAACTACACCTTAATAAAAGACCCTGTGATGTAGTAAGAACATTGGAGGTAAAAGAGTCCTTCAAATATTGCCATGAAACACCACCTATATATAAGGAGGTTGTTTCGTGAGATAGTCAGGAGGAATCAGAAGCCACCAAGACATACACGATCACATCACAGGGACCTTAATTAACAACTAGACCGCGGGCATTATCTACGGTGGCATCTCTTTCTCCAGGACGTTTCTCCTCACTCACAGTCACGATGTAAACAACACATTTGACGGCTAATAGTTTGTAAGCCATTTAACGCTACATATATAAATGATAGAGGATATTGAAGTACAAACCTTTAGCTATGAGCCCAGCAACACCTCCACCTGACAACACCACTTCTGT
This sequence comes from Petrolisthes manimaculis, assembly GCA_034508575.1. Classification (NCBI taxonomy): domain Eukaryota; kingdom Metazoa; phylum Arthropoda; class Malacostraca; order Decapoda; family Porcellanidae; genus Petrolisthes; species Petrolisthes manimaculis. The sequence continues at coordinate 286,333 of JAWZYT010000362.1, forward strand.
CAGTTGTCTTGATGGCAGTGTGAAGTGGTTCGACTTCATCAAGGGCTATATGTTATTGTTTTATAACTGCAGACAACAACGACTACTTTGTCCACAGGAAGGGCATCCTTCTCTCTGCTGCCATGACATCACCATCATCATTAAGGGACAGAGAGGAAGTGTCCTTCACTGTGGAGGCAGGGCCAGGAGGCCACCAATGTAACCGGACTTGATGGTGGTAACGTCCTCTGCTCACTTCACACCCATGGGAAAAAGACGGCCGATGCCCAACCACCTCAGCAATAGGCAGACATCGTCACTGTCTGCACCAACACTGCTGTTGTCTTAGCTGCAGAAGGGCTGGGTCGTCTTTCTGACCTCCTCCAAGATATCTTTAGGAGAAATGGGTCACCACCAATCGCCATTTTTCCTGATCTACAACCACCTTCCACCACCACCAAGAAATGAAGCAGCAAGGCGGCACGGTGGGGGAGGAGCAGAGTGGATGTGTGACCAGCCCCTGATCCTGGCACGTCCCCGTCGCCGGTTAATGCCTCTGGGTAATGCTGACTCACCCACACAACCAACAGGGCAAATTGTGAGACACCACCACCATCACCACCATCACCTACAACACCTAAACTTTGTCAACAAGACCCCGAGATGGAGGAGGACTTGGACACCAGTTCCTGCTCCTTCTCCACCACCACCACCAAAGAGGACTCCACCGACAACACCATCAACCTGCATGGAAGAGTGAAGGGGATGGCAAAAGGCGGAGAAGAGAAGGAAGAGGAGGAGAAGGACTAAACAAATACGTATCAAGAATTACATACCATTAAAATATTATGCATTAAACTACTTTAGAAAAACACACATTAATGAATATAAAATTATGCAGTAAATAAATGTATGTACTAGGAGTGAATGAAAATAAATAAAAAGAATTACATGTAGTAGAGGTAGATAAAAATAAATATATGTAGTAGAGCTAGATAAAAAAATAGAAATAAATATATGTAGTGGAGGAACATAAAAAAAATATAGCTAAGGTAAATAATAAAAATAAAATAAAATAGAAATAGATATATAAAATAAAAATGTATGCATTAAAAGTAAATAACACAAAAATTATGTACGGTATATAAATATTTGTAGTGGAGATAAATAAATAAATGAAAATAAAAATTGTGTTGTAGAGGCAAAAAAAAAAAAAAAAAAAAAAAAAAATCAAACTTCGATATTGATCACAAGAAATCAAGCAACTGAGAAGGATAATGTTTCCTCCAGGATATTCCAAGCAACAGGACACACACTATTATATTTGTACAGTTGGACACATGAATGGGTGGTACAGCCCAGGTGATGAAAGATACTTGTGTCCCATTTGAGTAACCAGTGTCTATTATTAGGTACTTGCTTTTTATTACCATCCTCAATACTGACTTCTGCCCCTGATGTCTCATATTTGACACTAATAAGGAACATACACACACACACACACACCATCCTCCATACTGACTTCTACCCCTGATGTCTCCTATTTGGCACTAATAAGGAACTTGATATTGGCAGAAATGGACCATCTTTCACTTGGGCTGTAAAGTCATGGTCTAATGTACTGCAACACCTTCCAATGAGATGGCTTCGAAAAATGATCCGAAACTATAGCTGTTGGTGTGTGCCATTTTGGTTCATAAAATTAACTCAAATAGCTCGCTTTTATTCAGCAGGTTGCAGTACATTAGACTATGACTTTACCACCCATTCATGTGTCCAACTGTACATTGGCAGCCGTGAGGAGACAGTGGGTATTTGGGGGGTAAATGAGGGTGATGTTGTTGATTGCCCTCACTTCACCTCACCAAGGATTCCAGGACTTGTGAGAGAAGAATAGGCCACTCTGTGTTATTTTCGTGTTGCCGCTGTGGCTGGGTGTGACGGTGGCGCCTCTAGCGGACAAGGGGAATCAACACTCCAGCTCCCATTTGCTACCCTGTTTTATCCGGATTAATATTTACTAGTAATACACACACAGGACCTTTGATATTTATTATTTGTCTATAGAGTGCATAGTTATATTCATTGTGGTCAAATTACATAATAAATGACGATAGTATCTTCAACAAAACTCTTAACTTAATATATTGGTAAAAATCCTACCTACCGTTTACGTACTATAGTAACTCCAATGTGCAATGATTCTTACCTTTTTATGACTTCTACAATGATGTGTATCCATAATATTTTGTTGTAGAGTTGGTGGAACAGTTTATTGTTAACCATCCAGTAATCCACATTTCACTCACAAAATCAACTTCACCATAAAAAAAAATAATAATAAAAAAAAACTCGCCCACCGCTCCTGTGTAAGTAAAGTTAGTTATTCCCCTTCGCCGTTTGGTGGCTCTGCTGTACCGCGAGCGACGACCAAACCTCCCAAAAGAATGGGCTATCCTTCTCCCAGCTTGTCTCGCATTTTCTTGATAACTTCAGTCAGTTTAATTTAGTTGACTCAGTTCAGTGTTGTGGGTGTAATGGTTAGCACACTCGCCTACCACGCGAGAGGAATTGTTGGACATTTTTCCAGGGACAATGTCCCAGTTCATCTATAGCAATAAGTAGGTAAAAACAAGGATAACAACAACCTTGTAGTCTGGGGGGAAGATATGTTGATGTAACAAAATTGACTGTCTTAATTAATGACCAACACGAGTCCACAGGCGTAAAGCCCTAAAATTCTTCTTCTTCAGTGTTAATTGTTCAGTCTGTCCTCAGTCCACTCGTGATACATCATTTCTGACCACAGTGTCAAGAGCAGAAAGCTTCGAATCGCCTGGTATTGCTCATATTTTCCCCACCCAGTACACACACCTATAGAGGCTGAGTTCGAATGCAGGGTGTGTGTGTGTGTGTGTGTGTGTGGTGCCTGCCGTTCGTCTCTGGTCAGGGATTTCGTATCACCAGTTTACTTCCACCGTCCACACGTCGCTGTTTGCCCCTCACAGTTGCTTCGGTAAACCTGGTAAGCGTATTGGAAATTCCTCGAAAATTTCGTAATTAAAAAAAATGATGTATGTAACCATTAATTTGTAGTGTATAAGAAAATTGTTTAAGGTGAGTACGGGAGTAGGAGACAGGCTTGGGAGGAGGGATGGTAGAAAGCCTGTCACCTATTCCCAAACTCCCATCCCCCCCCTTTCCAAGCCTGTCCCCCTACTCCTGCACCCCCCAAACCCCCATCCCCCCAAGCCTGTTCCCCTATTCCCGCACCCCCTTAATTAAGCTGTCTTTCCAATCCGACACCTTTGTGGATGACTTTGAACTTTCTCCTGTAAATCCTACAAGGCAGGAGCAAGGTGTAGTTCACACATTCTCGAGGCTGTTCACCTTCACACTCACATGTTTAGGACTTGGATATGTACAGTCGGAAAATAATAATCCATAAAGGGGCAACCCACGTAAGATTTTGACAGCTTCCCTCTGTTCCTTAGCTGATAAACTTTCCAATAAATTAGTTAGGTACCATGTTTTAACTTACTTACAAGCAGCTACACACTACCTACAATAATAATAGGTAAATTTTTACAAGTTGCCACAACAGGATTTCACTGAAAAAAAAATATTTCCTAGAAGGATTTAGTATGACTACCGGGACCTAACTGGGGCAGACTACCGGGACCTAACCTGGGCAGACTACCGGGACCTAACCTGGGCAGACTACCGGTACCTAAGCAGGAATAAATATACAGTAGAAATTAGTCAGACCTCACCTGACCTGACCTAACCTAATCTGGACTGGGACACACTACCGGGACCTAACTTGTGCAGACTACCGGGACCTAACTAAAAGAGGTAACTACTGTTATGCATCATTTGCAGAAGAAATGGTATATAGAAAAGTTGTTTGTAATAGTGAAATATAAACACTGGTAACAGTAAAATTTTCGAAATGGAGTTGTGGCAACTTGTAAAAATATTCCCAATAATATCATTTATGAACGTTAAAATATTAGACAGTAAATTTTAAGATACCCATATGTGGATGATTATTATTGACCACGACTGTATGTAGAGTGTCCTTAAGCTGATACATATTAAACGTATTATTGACTGACATATTGCAATTACGACACTCATTCTTATCTCTTGTGTATACTACAGTAGTTCATAACAGTTCAAGTTGTGAGTTTGTTGTCCGACACTTACATTGTATACATAAATAGCAAAAAAAATTCCACCACAGGAAGAGGTTGATGAAGATTTTATAGGAGATTTTGAGCAAATTCGTTATCAATGTTTTTCATCCCACTTCTCGTCATTGGCCAACCCAGCATAATTATTGAGTGTGGTCGTGGTATAGAGATTGGGTGTTATAATATTATAGCCTATACTACTGCTGCAACGCTATACGGGACTGAAGGTCAACTCTATACAAGGTATGTGTATGTTAGCTAATTTGTGATCCTATTTCTAAACGTGTCAAGAGTGGGGCTGTTAACTACATGAGATGGGAGATGATTCCACTCTTGGATGCTGCGAGGAAAGAATGATATGTGCCTAAATATATCAGTGCTTGTCTGGTATGTATGGTATTTGAAATTGTGGCTGCCTCTAGTGGACCGTATACTTGTAGGGTCTAGATATGTGTCTTTGTCTATGTAAACTAACTTGTTTGTGATTTTGTATATCATCTGTTGTCTGTGTATCTGTCTTCGTGTTGCCAATGGGTCTAGTTTTGTGTCTTGTTTAAGCAAAGTGACTGATGTAGTGTGTCTGTAATCACGTCTGGCCCATCTTGCAGTTTTGTTTTGTATGGACTCTAATTTATTGATATTATTGTAAGTGTGTGGGTCCCGGACGGTGTTGCAATACTCTAAGTGTTGCAGAACGAATGTATTTATAAGCAATGATATTAATGTTTGTGTTACACCTGCTGAGGTTCCTACACAAGAACCCCAGGACCCTACTGGCTTTGGCCCTGATGCTACCTATATGTGGGAAGTGACTGTGTTGAGGTTGGTGTTGTGTAGCTGATATGTATATGGAATGGGATTATGGGCACGGGTAAGACGGATGTGATGGCATTTGTCTGGTCTAAATGTCATCTGCCACTTAGCTTCCCAGGCTTCAAGTGCAGTTAGGTCGTCCTGTAGTCGAAGGCAGTCATTCCTTCGTGTTTACTAAGGATATTTTTTTATACATGACCTACTGCCTCGGAATTAGAGGATATAATTATGGTTTAAGGCTTCAAGCTCTCCCATAATACAAGTGAAATCAAAGTCAGGTCGTGTAATTTAATTTGGTTTCTGCTTGTAGATTTACGTTTTCTCTCATATATTGTACAACATTTTCTCTTTTACATTTTCATTCCAAACTCATATATTTTACGCAGTTCATTTTCACTTTTGTAAAGTGATGGAGAGAATCTTACTTACCGTACTCTGTTCCTTAGCTGATAAACTTTCCAATAATTAGGTTAAATACAATCTTTCAATTTAATACAAGCAGCTACACACTACTTAAAACAATAATATCATATGTGAACGTGAAAACATTAGTAGACAGTAAATTGTTTGATGATTATAATTGACCACGACTGTATGTATGTATGATGATTCATCAACCAGCCAACCAACCAACACACTCGTCTACTTCCTCCCTCCACACCACAAACTTGGAGGCCCCCTTACTGACTCATAAACTTGAGGCATGAAAGTTGGATACTGAGAGAGAGAGAGAGAGAGAGAGGATGTAAGAGTGTTAGTGTTAGAGGGAGAGGGAGGGAAAGTGAGTGTTAGTGTTAGAGAGAGAGAGAGAGAGAGAGATGGAATTACATAAAACTATTCAGAAATACATATATATTGATAAAAATACAAAAAAATACATAAAATAAAATTGAAATACTTTGATTTATAATATATAGAATTGCGTAGGATAAATCTATATAAGAAAATAGAGAAATACATACATATACAAGGAACACATACATTTTAATATTATACGTGTGTCAAAATAAAGAACTTTTGGCCTAAATACTAAATACAGTTTGTTTTGGACATTAAGTTTTAATGTCCATGTTTTCGTCTCTTTAAAAGTTTATACTATAGGGTTTTTCAGGCCTTAAGGGGGTGTGGGAGTAGGGGACAGGCTTGGGGGGGCTGGGGGGTGCGGGAATAGGGGGACAGGCTTGGGGGGGAGTAGAAAGCCTGTCCCCCTATTCCCACACCTCCCAAAACCCCACCAAGCCTGTCCCCTTATTCCTGCACCCCCCCCCCCAAGCCTGTCCCCTTACTCCTGCACCCCCCAAAACCCCCCCAAGCCTGTCCCCTTACTCCTGCACCCCCCAAAAACCCCCCAAGCCTGTCCACTTACTCCTGCACCCCCCAAAACCCCCCCAAGCCTGTCCCCTTACTCCTGCACCCCCCAAACCCCCCCTAAGCCTGTCCCCATATTCCCACACCACCCCTTAAGATATTCTCTGTTCAACTTCCTAAAGCAAACGTTGTCAGGCATTCCTTTTCTTTTTCTTTTTTCATATACACAATTGGTCAACTCTGAAACACTATACCTCTATCCATCTTCCTCCCTTACTGTGATTTGTTATGCTTCTTCAAACGTAATGTGTCTTTTAGGTGTCTTGAACACAAATTGGAGAAATAAAAAATACGAACACAAACGAACACACACACAAACAGAGAATCACAAACACACATATATACAAACACACACACACAAACAAACAGACAAACACATGCAAACACACTAAAACAAACATAGAAAAACAAAACAAACCCAAACACAAACACAAACACAGACACAGACAGCGAGTAACATACAGTCGTGGTCAATAATAATAATCCACGTCTGGGTAAATCTGATGTTATTGTTGTTAGTAGTGTGTAGCTTCTTGTATTAAATTGAACGATGCTACTTAACCTATTTAATGGAAACTTTATCAGCTAGGGAACAGAGGGAAGCTGTCAAAATCTTATCTGAGTTTCCCCTATATGGATGATTATTTTTGACCACGACTGTACATCGGGACTGGTAGAGGAAGGAAGGGAGGGGTAAGAGTGACACAAGTCCCTCACATATGCAGATCAAGTGTTTCAGAATTGATAGCCACTCTCCATATTTAATCTCAGCCAGTCAGTCCACCCTATGTTGTTGGTCCCCTCACACCATGCAGCCCAAGCAATCCCTGTCCTCTTACACCAACTCAATCAATCCCTTACACCAGCTCAATCAATCCCTCACACTAGCTCAACCAATCCCTGTCCCCTCACACCAGCCCAAGCAATCCCTGTCCTCTTACACCAGCCCAATCAATCCCTCACACCAGCTCAATCAATCCCTGTTCCCTTACACCAACTCAATCAATCCTTCACACCAGCTCAAGCCATCTCTATTCCCTCACACCACCCCAATCAATCCCTGTCCTCTTACACCAACTCAATCAATCCCTTACACCACCCCAATCAATCCCTGTCCCCTCACACCACCCCAATCAATCCCTCACACCACCCCAATCAATCCCTCACACCAGCTCAATCAATCCCTCACACCAGCTCAATCAATCCCTGTCCCCTCACACCACCCCAATCAATCCCTCACACCAGCTCAAGCAATCTCTGTCCCCTCACACCACCCCAATCAATCCCTTACACCAGCTCAATCAATCCCTGTTCTCTCATACCACCCCAATCAATCCCTCACACCAGCTCAATCAATCCCTGTCCCCTCACACCACTCTAAGCAATCCCTTACACCAGCTCAATCAATCCCTTACACTAGCTCAAGCCATCTCTGTTCCCTCACACCACCCCAATCAATTCCTGTCCCATCAATTCCTGTTCCCTAAAACCAACTCAATCAATCTCCGTTCCCTCAGTTTCGTTCGTGGTTTGTTTGCTTCACCATAATGGGTGTGTGTGTGTGTGTAGTGCTTTGAGCTCTTGGGAACAACACCATCAGGTTCTTAGTTAGTTATTAATTGTACCGGTATATTGAAAAATGTTTCTCTGCAATATATTCTTTTTTTTTTTTTTTGGGGGGGGAGGATAAAACACTCGCATACACCACTCAGCACCCATGTTCACTTCTTCACATACACCACACAACACACACACAACACACACACATACATCACACATACAACACACACATACACTTCTATAGGCTTTAATTAAGGCAATATATACAACAACAACAAATTCTTCCACTCTGTATTTTTCCCTAAAGATCTGAATACACAAAAGCGCTTGGGACTCCGTCTTATATAAAGTCGCGGTCAATAATAATCATCCACATATGGCTATCTCAAACAATTTACTGGCTAATTTTTTTCACTATCATATATTATGGTGTTTTTGTTTTCAGTAGTGCATAACTGCTTGTGGTAAATTAAAAGATGGTACTTAATGTGTGTGTGTGTGTGTGTGTGTGTTATTGTTTTAAATAGTGTGTAGCTGCTTATAGTAAATTAAAAGATGATATTTAACCTATTTATTGGAAAGTTTACCATCTAAGGTACAGAGGGAAGCAGTCAAACTCGTACGTAAGTTACCCCTATATGGATGATCAAAATCATCAAAAAGTTGAAGTTTGTTCCCCAGTGCATTATATATGACTGCGACTGTATAATATACGATAAAAACCCAAACTGAACTAGACAACCTAAATACAAAACAGATTATTAATATTTATAAAAATACACAAAAATTACATAACAAATAACCAACATCAATGTCACTCGTATAATAATATATTTAGTAACATTTTGATACACACAAACAGATACAACCCTCATCTCTGTTCATATGTCTGTCCTGCATGGCGAGGGTCCAAATCCTGGCTGAGCCCTAAATTAATTAAGGGTTCCCGTGATGCATCATTTCTGACCAGAGTGTCAGGAACAGAAAGTTTCGAATCGCCTGGTATTGTTCATTTCTCCACCCAGTACACCTATAGAGGCTGAGTTCGAATGCAGGGTGTGTGTGTGTGTGGTGCCTGCCGTTCGTCTCTGGTCAGGGATTACGTATCATGAGTTTAGCATCGAGGGCTAGACGTCTATATCATGACATAATATGGAGGAATCACAAACCTTCCAATTCACCAACAAGAGAATCTCCCCACAATTAATTAAAGTTAGGCTGCACCATCAGACAGAGGGGTTTATATATATATATATATATATATATATATATATATATATATATATATATATATATATATATATATATATATATATATATATATATATATATATATAAATACAATATATGATGCTGCTGGTGCTTTGTTTGACCAGTCAGTACCAAATATTGGCTTCGACTTTATGTACAGCTGCTATAAAATGTATTGCGACAACTGTTAATATAACATTAAATATATTAATGTCCATAGTTGTTTGTAGGGATTATAAGTATGTTTTACAGAAGGATATGTATATTTCCTTCTGTTATACATGCTTATAGTCCCTACAAATAGTTGTGGATATTACTAGGGTTAAAGTTTTATCAATAGTTGTCGTAATACCTTATTTGGCAACTGTACAGTCGACCTCAGGAATTCATATACAGGACATTGGTTAAAGGAGGGTAGTTTTGTGTTGGTAATTCTGTAGTAACTGAATCCTCCAAACTATTCCAAGCAACAACAGAACACCATTATTTTTGCTCTTCTGGTCCTGTTTCCTGGTATACTTTGGAATAATAATAAAAAGAATTACCACCTTAAAAGTGGTCTTTATTTCACACATACTAACGGTATTCTTCTTCTGATTGATTCAAGTAGCAGCCAAACATCATTACTAGAAAAGTTTGGTGTTAGGAAATTAATGTATAGTAAATTTTCTAGTCGTCACGACTAATATAAATAAATATTTGTAATAAGAGTTTCTGGGTGGATTCCACAGTCGTTCTTTGTGGTTTGTAAGCACGCAAACGAAAATAAATGCTAGTTATCTGTTTCAATGACTAGTGGGTGATTATTCAATTAATTTGGTGAGTAAACTATATACGCAGTGATCATCATTATCTTATTATTACTGTTGGATAGATTTTGTGAATGTGGGTAATACTCAGTTTTTCGGAAAATAATGAATGAAACCTTATAAGTTAGTGTGGTTGGTTGGGAAGCTAACACAAATATACTACTACTCCTCTCTCTATCTCTCTCTCTCTCTCTCTCTCTCTCTCTCTCTCTCTCTCTCTCTCTCTCTCTCTGTGGAATCGACCCTCTGTTTCGTGGCATCGTTTGGAGGAATCAGGAGCTCCTTCCAATATATTTACCCACTAAGTGTTTCGCTTCCTGAAATACAACTGAGTGGCTAAAATTTATAGCCTCCGTAAATATAGTGGAAAAATTAAGATATACTGGACTGGGAATTGGGGCAAGGGTCGACCGAGATGAGAATAAATGTTTTGAATACAGACAAACATCGAGACAAATTGCTTGAAACAGAGAGAGAGAGAGAGGAAAGGAAGATACTGCAGACAGGTTAAGCCGATCAAATGATGTCTCTACACACAATTGCCAAAGAGGAATAGAGACAACTATTGATAGAATATTAAATATGTTAATGTACACTCGTAGTACATAATTTCTGACCAAAGTTTGAGGAGCAGAAAGCTTTGAATCGCCTGGTATTGTTCATTTCCCCACCCAGTACACCTATAGAGGCTGAGTTCGAATGCAGGGTGTGTGTGTGTTTGTGTGTGTTTGTGTGTGTAAGTAAGTAAATATACATCTTAATATTTTGTTTTGTACAATTTTTAGTTTTGTAATAAAAGAAGGCCAATTACATGCCCAAAGAGATACACAGTAAATGAGGTGGGGATAACATAATGTATAGTAAATACTTAACAAGGATTCTATAGTAAGACTAGCACGTACTTTATACAATATTCCACACATTCTGGACAACTTAAGATATACACTATTTATGTGTTGACACCAGTTAAGGTTTTCATCTATAAAGACTCCAAGAAATTTTGTGTGAGTTACTCTTTTTATTGTTTCACCTTCCAACATCAAAGGGGGGAGCTGATAATTTAAGGAGCGATTTTGAAAAAGAATGTAGTTTGTTTTAGATATATTGAGTTTTAGTTTGTTTACCTTTATCCATGTATTTATTAGTTCAAGTTCAGATGTCAAATTTCTATGTAAATTGTCAATATTTTGATCGGCCAGTAACAAATTGGTGTCATCAGCATAAATCGTGCATTGAAATTTGGAGCTAGCAGCAGTAATATCATTAATATAAACTAAAAACAATAATGGCCCCAAAATTGAACCCTGAGGTACACCAGTTGTTATGTTTTTTAAAGTAGAATAAATTCCATCTCAGCAAACTGCCTGTGTACGACCTGTTATATAACTCCCAAAAAGTTCCAAAGGTAAACCTCTAATCCCTAAGTGTTTTAATTTATCAAGCAATATCTGATGATTAATAGAGTCAAAAGCTTTAGATAAGTCAATAAATATTTCAACTACATGATATTTTTGTTCTAGATATTTATAAGCATTATTGGTAAACTGAAGTATTGCAGATTCTGTTGAATGATTAGCATGGAAACCGTGTTGAAATTTTGATAAAAGGTTAGATTTATCCAGATAATTAATCAAACGAGTTGAAATTACTTTTTCAATTTTTTTACTAAACTCAGGTAGTATAGATATTGGGCGGAAATTATTTATGTCATTTTTACTGCCAGACTTATGAATATCTGGAAAAGTTCCTGTTTTGAATGAAAGATGTATTATGTGTGTTTGTGGTGAAGTTAATAATTTTGATGCAGACTTTAAAACCTTTGGAGAGATATCATCATACCCGGGAGCACTTGTCTTAAGGTTACTTAAATAACGCTCAACTTCACTGGTGGCAGCAGGTGGCAAGTACATAGAAAATAAGGGGGAATTAACTAAGTATTTCATATAGTCACAGTTATTTGCATTGATATGTCCTATATCTATTTTAAGAAAATGGTTGTTAAATTGATTCGGTAAATTATTAGAATATGGTTTTAACTCAATTTTGTTGTTCTTTTTTATGTTCAGATTTCTACCCAGTATGGAATTTATAGACCTCCAATGGGATTTTGGGTTTCCTTGATTTTCTTTTAGTATATTTTTTAAATAATTGTTCTTTGCTGCACGTAAAATAGATGTGAGAATATTTCTATATTTTTTGTAATTTTCTTTATAAATTATCGGCCATTTATGTGAAAGTCGTTCCAAACGATGTTTTTCTTTGATGCTATTTTTAAGGGTTTGTGTGATGTGTGGGCAACGCTCTTGTCTATTGTTCACAGACATTTTTCTCAAGGGAAAGTGTTTTTGAAACAATTCATTAAATCTATCAATAAACACATGATAAGCCTCATTAGGACAATCAATCTGGAATAGGTCAAACCAACTCACCCTCGAGAGATCAGAATTAAAATGATTTAACGCTGCAACAGTTAAAAGTCTTTTAGTTGTGTACACAGGTTGATTCTGTACTGGAGGTTCAAACTTAAACTCTGATACAACTGGAAAATGGTCTGTGATATCTGTATGAATTATGCAATTATTGATATTTAATTCTACACGTGATACCCATACTTGATCAATTAGAGTTGCATATGTCTCTGTAACCCTGGTAGGTCTAGTAATGAATGGGAAAAGAGAAAATGAGAACATGAGATTAATAAATTCAAAAACAGGCTTATCATTGTACTTAAACAAATCCAGATTGAAGTCTCCCATAACACATACATTAAAATAATTCATATCAAGTGCAGCAGCTAAAATATCATTCATAAAGTCTAAGAAGTTACTGATATTACCCCTAGGTGGTCTATAAATACACAAATATAAATATCTTTTACAATTATCATAACACTCAACACCTAGACATTCAATAAAGGACTCCATTCTATAAAATTCATTCTTAATAGTTGAATTCATATTTTCAGAAATATACATAGCCACACCTCCACCGTATCTATTCCTATGGTTGCTATACAGGTTATATTGTGTTAATTGGTATACATTTACAAGGTCAGGATCAAGCCGTGTTTCAGTAAATCCTATAATATCAAGTTTTACATTGGGACAAGTTAAAACTAAATCAAAGAATAATTGTAAATTAAAGGCACAGATCTAATATTCATAAATAACAATGTGTGTGTGTGTGTGTGTGTGTGTGTGTGTGTGTGTGTGTGTGTGTGTGTGGTGCCTACCGTTCGTCTCTGGTCAGGGATTACGAATCACGAGTGTCCATAGTTGTGTATAGGGATCATAAGTATTTTTTTAATTAATTACGCCGTAGCGTCAATCAACAGACAGGCAACCATATTATACAGGTAGGCAGAACCCATTCATAAGTATGTATTATAGACGGATATGTGTATTGCCTTCTGTTATACATGCTATAATATAGTCCCTATACATAGTTGTGGATATTACTATAGGGTTAAAGTTCCATCAGGATTTGTCGCAATTCCTCTTTTGGCAAATGTACATACATACATACATAACATACATACATACATAACATACATACATACATACATAACATACATACATACATAACATACATACATACATAACATACATACATACATAACATACATACATACATAACATACATAACATACATACATACATACATACATAACATACATACATAACATACATACATACATACATAACATACATACATAACATACATACATACATACATACATAACATACATACATACATAACATACATACATACATAACATACATACATACATAACATACATACATAACATACATACATAACATACATAACATACATACATACATAACATACATACATACATACATACATACATACATACATAACATACATAAACACCGACATATAAAAATCTGTATATATTCATGCAGTATAGAGGTAAATTATTTTGTTCGTGTAAATATTGCCGTTTAATTCTCTGGCCTCGGGTGAGTTCAGTAACCTCTCTCTCTCTCTCTCTCTCTCTCTCTCTCTCTCTCTCTCTCTCTCTCTCTCTCTCTCTCTCTCTCTCTCGGAAAGGTGTATCTCAGAAGCTTGTCACTCATGCTAATAAGCTTTCTGCAAGAGAGACCAAACTTTTCAAGAAATCCTAAATTTTGCGAAGATGTTGTGTAAACTTGTATGTGTTCGTTGCTCTGAGGGTAAAATGTTGTCCCTGTAAGACCACCACTGTATACAATGAAACTAAATACCCCACTACTTGACACAACTTTATGCCTGTCTGCCTGTCTGTCTGTATGTCTGTTTACCTGTACCGTACGTCTGCTTGTCTGTTTGCCTGCTTGTTTGTCTGTCTGTTTGTCTGCTTCTCTGCCTGTCTTTCTATCTTCCTGTTTGTCTGCCTCTCTATTGGTCTGCCTCTGTCTGTATGCTTGCCTGGCTCTGCCTCTCTGCCTAGCTATCTGTGTACACTCGTGATACATAATTTCTGACCAGAGTGTGAGGAGCAGAAAACTTCGAATCGTCTGGTATTGTTCATTTCCCCACCCAGTACACCTATAGAGGCTGAGTTCGAATGCAGGGTGTGTTTGTGTGTGTGTGTGGTTCGTCTCTGGTCAGAGATTACGTATCATGAGTGTAATTGACAACATTATATAATATTAAATAATATTATGTACTCTGGTCTCTGGTGCCATTACCGTACTGGAAAGTTTACACGTATAAAATAATACCAGGTTTACTGTTATCACTCTATACAGTAATTAATGATAATATACTGTAAACAGGAAAATATACAAGCTTTTGAGATACACCTTTCAGAGAGAGAGAGAGAGAGAGAGAGAGAGAGAGAGAGAGAGAGAGAGAGAGAGAGAGAGAGAGAGAGAGACCCCGTCCCACCATAACATGCATTTTGAAAGGATCATAATCTATTTTGAGGTATATGACCTTCCGTAGCTGTTGTGTCACCTAATATCAATCCATTAATCAATCAATTATACCAAGGAACAATCGCGCTCTGTTATATTGAAACTCCTTCAAAAAAACCCACGAAAAATAATGCAAAACTATTAATAACTTTTGTTCATCTCGAAAAATAATGCCAAACCATAAAGCTCTTTTGTTGTAACCTTTACTCACATGACGCGAGAATTTAGATGGTGACCGTATCGGTGCCTAAACACAAAACAACATCAATATTTCAGTACCCTAATATCACAGTGTGTGTATTCTGTAGTAGAGAATGTGGACTCATGCATGTGTGTGTGTGTGTGTGTGGAAGTTCGTCATATATAGGTTTCATATTCATTCATTCATTTCTGTCCATTGGAGGAGGAGTGTGTGTGAGTGAGGGAGAGTGAGGACAGAAATGGAGCACGAATATATTCTTACATTTATTTTTCCTGTCGCATCAATATTAAATTTTCGATGCAACGGAGAGGGCTTTGAAGGGCAGGGACAATAAAGAACAGAAAGTGGCTTTAGAGAGAGAGAGAGAGAGAGTGTAAAATAATGTTATATATACTGCAACAAAATACCATTATACAGTCGTGGTCAATAATAATCATCCACATATGGGTATCTCAAACGATTTACTGTCCAATGTTTTCACGTTCATATATAATTATGATGTTATTGTTTTAAGTAGTGTGTAGCTGCTTGTATTAAATTAAAAGATGGTACTTAACGTGTGTGTGTGTGTGTGTGTTATTATTTTAAGTAGTGTGTTATTGTTTTAAGTAGTGTGTAGCTGCTTGTATAAGATTAAAAGATGGTACTTAACGTGTGTGTGTGTGTGTGTGTGTGTATGTTATTGTTTTAAGTAGTGTGTAGCTGCTTGTATAAGATTAAAAGATGGTAGTTAATCTATTTATTGGAAAGTATCCTATATCACCTAAGAAACAGAGAGAAGCTTGTCAAAATTTTACGTGAGTTACTCCTGTATGGATGATTATTATTGACCACGACTGCTCTTTTTCTCGTGTGTGTGTGTGTGTGTGTGTGTGTGTGTGTGTGTGTGAGAGAGAGAGAGAGAGAGAGTAATTAAAATATTCATGTATTTGTATGTTTGTTTGTTTATTTATTTTAGGTACTATTTTCATTCTGTTTCCTTCGTGTCCCTCCCTTTATTTTGTTTCATTGGTGTTTACTGTTTCTCCCTGTATTCTGTTTCATTGGTGTTTACTGTCCCTCCTTTAATTCTGTTTCATTGTTGTTTACTGTCCCTCCTTTCATTCTGTTTCATTGGTGTTTACTGTCCCTCCCTTCATTCTGTTTCATTGGTGTTTGTTGTCCCTCCCTGCATTCTGTTTCCATGGTGTTTCCTTCTTTTCTCCGACTCTTGTTGAGTTGCATTGAAATATTAGCAATATATTAATAAAACTTACTCTATAATTAATAAAATTCAACGTTCATAACAAATATCACTACCTCGTATAAACCTTAAATTATTGACTCCAGAAAAAGTAGGTAATTCTGTTAAAAAAAAAAAATATATATATATATACAAAGTTTTTTTTATTTCAATATATACATTTTTTCTTATGAATTTTACATACTATAATTATTAAAATGCGTTTTATGGTTTAAATTGTGGCACATGATATAATTATATACACAACTTAGGACAGGGTCAGGTGAGGTATTCATAAAAAAGTTGTGTGTGTGTTTGTGTGTGTGTCCTATTCTTAAAAGGGGGTGCGGGAATAGGGGGACAGGCTTGGGGAGGTTTTAGAGGGGGTGCATGAGGTTTTGATGGGTGCTGGAGTAGGGGGGGGGGGGTGTTTGGGGGATGCAGGAATAATAAGGGACAGGCTTTCTACCCACCCCAAGCCTGTCCCCCTATACACGCACCCTATTCTATTATCAGGTACAGTTGGACACAGGAATTGTGCTACAGCCCAGGTGGTGAAATATACTTGTCCCATTTGAGTAACCAGTGTATATTATCAGGTAGTTGCTTTTTATTACCATCCTTAATACTGACTTCTGCCCCTGATGTCTCCTATTTGGCACTAATAAGGAATTTGGTATTGAGAGAAATTGACCATCTTTCACTTGGACTGTACCACCCATTCCTGTGACCAAAACTGTACCCCTTTTCTCCTCTCTATACACCTCCGTCCTCAAGGCCACACATTACACGTCACGGGACCAGCGGGAATCCAAACCTATTCACACTACTTCATTGATTACGTGGGACCCCAAACGGTGTTCTCAGAAAGGGCCGTAATGAGAGAGAGAGAGAGAGAGAGAGAGAGAGAGAGAGAGAGAGAGAGAGAGAAGGTGGAGGGCAGTTAGAGAGTAATGTGTTTGAGAGACAGAGAGAGAGAAAAAAAAAGAGATAATGTGTGCCAAATGTGTGTGTGTCTGTATGTGTCAGAGAGAGAGAGAGAGAGAGAGTGAGTGAGTGAGTGAGTGAGTGAGTGTCTGTGTGTGCGTCATTTATTTGTATGTGTGTGTGTGAGAGAGAGAGAGAGAGAGAGAGAGAGAGAGAGAGAGAGAGAGAGAGAGAGAGAGAGAGAGAGAGAGAGAGAGAGAGAGTATGTGTGTGTGTGTATGACAGCTGTGACATATTGAGTAGAGGACCTTCCAAGTTCCACCATCAACACTTTAGGTCATTCATCATCCCCGTTTGTCTAGGAAGGAACTGTACTGTATACAGTGTGTCCCTCCACTAGGAAGGTACTGTACTGTATACAGTGTGTCCCTCCACTAGGAAGGTACTGTACTGTATACAGTGTGTCCCTCCACTAGGAAGGTACTGTACTGTATACAGTGTGTCCCTCCACTAGGAAGGTACTGTACTGTATACAGTGTGTTCCTCCACTAGGAAGGTACTGTACTGTATACAGTGTGTCCCTCCACTAGGAAGGTACTGTACTGTATACAGTGTGTCCCTCCACTAGGAAGGTACTGTACTGTATACAGTGTGTCCCTCCACTAGGAAGGTACTGTACTGTATACAGGGTGTCCCTCCACTTTCTTTTCTTGCTTTGTCAAATGAAAGTAGATGAATTTCTAAGATAAAAATACTCTATGAACATAACCTCTTCTGAGATCTTGTTTGGCAGCTATGTTAAAAGTTAAAATGTGTGCAAAATGCCAACATACTTATTATTTTAAGTATACTTATATATTACTTCCTCCACATCTCTGCCACGTTACAGCATCATAGATTTTATAACAATAACTTGATGAACTATAACAAATACATAATAACCGTTTAAATAAGAAAGAAAATTAAATACCCGAAAATAACAGACTAGTATATGGCAACACTGACACTGTACAACCGCCACCATTGCCTACCACCTTCCTCCTCCCCTTATTAATTAACTTTCAACATAACTACCAAACAACATCTCAGAAGATGTATGTTTATAGAGTATTTTTATCTTAGAAATACATCTACTTTCATTTGACAAAGCGGGATATGAAAGTGGAGGGACACCCTGTATAGTGGCAATGACAATAATGACAAGGAATAATAAAATCCAGCTTGTACCCACACTCTATTTTGTTAAGGGGGGTGCGGAGGTAGGGGACAGGCTTGGGGGGGTTGAGGGGGTGCGTGAGTAGGGGGACAGGCTTGGGGTTTTTTAGGGGTGCGGGACTAGGGGACAAGCTTGGGGGAGATTAATTTGGTAATTCACTTTTGTTACATTGGAGTGACTTGATTCCTCCAAAGTATACCAGGAAACAGGACCAGGAGATAGTATGCATGTGTGTGTTTGTGTGTGCCAGGAAACAACAGGACCAGAGGAGCAACAATAATGGTGTTCTATTGTTGCTTGGAATTGTTTGTTTGGAGGATTCAGTTGCTTCAGATTACCAACACCGAATTTCCTCCTAAAGTGGAAAGTTACTGATGCCACTAATAAATCTCACCTGTCCAGACAACACCACTGAAGTTAGAAAGTTGAAAGCAATCAACGAGACAGAGGGAGGTGGTGTGTGTGTTATTATTTTTTATGATTTTTTTTTATTAATTGCGCAGTAGCGTCCATTATCAACAGGCAGGCAACCATACATACATACAGGTAGGCAGAACCCATGAGAACCCAATTTAGGGAGGTGGTTGACTCCTGCCTCTCTCTCTCCTCCCCTTCTCCTCTTCGCTGTATGCATGTTCGCTCTTCGTCAAATGGACTGCATGGCTTTGGTCTGTAGCTCAACACTGCACCACCTGGATCAACATGGATTTCTCTCTCGCTCTCTCTCTCTCTCTCTCTCTCTCAACCTGTGTGTGTGTGTGTGTGTGTGTGTGTCAGTGACTCGGTTCCTTCATCTACCCTAAGGGACCCATTCTGCGACATACTGTAAACTCGCGATACATAATTTCTGACCAGAGTGTGAGGAACAGAAAGAAAGCTTCGAATCGCCTGGCATAAAATTATATGCTCATTACCCCACCCAGTACACACACCTACAGAGGCTGATTTCGAATGCAGCGCGTGTGTGTGTGTGTGTGTGTGTGTGTGTGGTCACCGTGGTGCCTGCCGTTCGTCTCTGCGTGGTCAGGGATTACGTATCACGAGTGTACAGTTGCATCCCTCCATTCCTGTAGATTACATACATAGCGTTGGTAGTCCATGCAGCCTGTTCCAATAGAGTAAAACCAAAGAACAAAGATTCGATTTGAAGATGAAAAGAAGACGTTTGAAGGCATGGAAGATCCTGCATGTACAGTCGGCGGCAAAAGTCCTGTCGCCTCGCTTGCTTCACCGAGGCAAGCGATGTTCATAAACTCGAGATTATTAAGTGTATAAAACGTGCGTATTTCTCGAGTCCATGAACACTGCTTGTCTCAGTGAATTCAGCTGGTGAGGCGACAGGACTTTTGCCGCCGACTGTACAATGAGGGAGAAGGTAATGGAAGGAAGGGACAGCAATCACGAGGGAATAATATTAATAGAAAAAAAGGAAAGACAACTGAAGATCTGTTTTCAAAAGGTTAATGAACTATTCCTTGATATTCCAGTTAAGACGTCATCTGGTCGTCCAAGCGGAGGATTGGGAGCGCTTGGTTTCAGTGACGAGACTGACCAAATACGTAGAATCTGTGTTCTCGTCGTCCAGATACGGATTGGGCAGAATATATATATTTTGTTAATATTTTTTTTTTATTATTTTTTATTTTATTTAATTATTTTTTTTTATTATTATTATTATTATTATTATTATTATTATTATTATTATTATTATTATTTTTATTTATTATTTTTTTTTATTTTGATTTATTAATTTTTTTTTTCGTCGTCGTCGCCGTCACCGCCGCCGCCCCGCCGCCGCCGCCCTGCCCTGTCGCCGCCGCCCCGCCGCCGCCGCCCCGCCGCCCGCCGCTCCACCACCGCCGCTGCCGCCATTTTTTAATAATTATTATTATTTTTTTTTTTAATAATATATATATATATATATATATATATAGATATGATATATATATATATAGTATATATATATATATATATATATATATATATATATATATATATTTTTATATATAATATTTTTTTTTTATTAATTAATTTTTTTTTGTAATTAATTTTTTTTTTTTTCATATATATATATATATATATATATATATATATATATATTATATATATATATATATATATATATTATATATACTATATAATATATATATACTATATAATATATACTACTATATATATAATTATATTATATATATATATATATATATTTTTTATTAATTTTTTTTCGTCGTCGTATAATACATGCAACTTAGGACACAAATTTGCTTCTTAATATGAGAAAAGTGAAGGAAAAGTAGACAATTTGTAGTATTTTCTTACGACTTCGTTATCCAACTTTCTTTTGTTTCTGCCCAATCCGTATCTGGACGACGAGAACACAGGTTCTACGTATTTGGTCAGTTCTCGTCACTGAAACCAAGCGCTCCCAAGACGGTCTTGGTACCCCAATCCTCCGCTTGACGACCAGATGACGTCCTTGGTGTTTTCAAGAACGACTTTGCTAACTTTTGAAACACCTGGGTCTCGCTTAATTAAGGGGGTGCGGGAGTAGGGGATAAGTTTGGGGTGGGGGGGGGGTGCGTGAATAGGGGGACATGCTTGAGGGGGGGATTATAGGCGTGCGGAAACAGGAGACTGGCGGCTTGGGGGATGATTATATAGGGGTGCGGGAATAGAGGGACATGCTTGGGGTGGGTAGAAAGGTTGTCCCCCTATTTCTGCACCCCTCTAAACCCCCCTCAAGCCTGTCCCCACTTCAGTATTGATATAGGAATCTGTTTCGGTGTATAATTATAGCTGCATTATATTATTCTATTAAAGAGGGAGGATAGAGAAGAGAGCATTTTCTAACAAGGAATTACTTTGAAGGATTCTGTCACTCTTTCACATCCCTAGAACCATTCCTTTACTCTTGTGAGTTCTCTCTCCCATTCAACATTTTCTGTCGTATTTGCTTCTCTCTCTCTCTCTCTCTCTCTCTCTCTCCCTCTCTCTCTCTCTCTCTCTCTCTCTCTCTCTCTCTCTCTCTCTCTCTCTCTCTCTCTCTCTCTCTCTCTCTCTCTCTCTCTCTCTCTCTCTCTCTCTCTCTCTCCCCGAAACATCTATTTCGCTTGTCTTTTTTTCTGCCTGCCTGAGATGAATGTGGAGTCTGTCTGCATTTCCGTCTTGTATCTATTTTTTCTTTTTCTGGGGCGCCAGGAAAATAAGGCTTTTCTTGCCTATACCACACACTTGTTTTTACTCTCTCTCTCTCTCTCTCTCTCTCTCTCTCTCCTCTCTCTCTCTCTCTCTCTTGTAAACCCACCACCTCACCTCCAGTACAGCAGCATTTGCATTGGTGGGGCGTGTGAAATATTGCGAACGTCAGTCCGTCTGTCTGTCTATTTCTTTTCTATTTCTTTCCTATTTTACTTTATCTTTGTGTTGCCCTGTCTGTCTGTCTGTCTGTCTGTCTCTTGGCATTCATTTTCTATTTTCTTTCTTTTTTCCCTTCCAGCAGAATGTTCGGTATACACTCGTGATACATAATTTCTGACCAGAGTGTGAGGAGCAGAAAGCTTCGAATCGCCTGTGTATTGTTCATTTCCCCACCCAGTACACCTATAGAGGCTGAGTTCGAATGTAGGGTATGTGTGTGTGTGTGTGTGTGTTTGTGTGTGTGGTGCCTGCCGTTCGTCTTTAGTCAGGGATTATGTATCACGAGTGTACAACTGTTAAATGATCCATGGTGCCAACGGAATTCACTACAATAACAAATTTGTGCTTCGAAAAGTCGCCTGAGAATCGTCAAAACAAATTCCGGGAGAGGGATAATTTTTCCCGTATAGAGGATTTATACGAGGTAAGAATTAAATCACTCTTATGTAAAATTATTCTATTATAAGAACGTACAGTCACGAGTACTAATAGGGTATACAGCTTTGATTGAAGTATTCGAAATATTTGGTTGAAGTATTGGGCATTCGAAGCACACCTGTATACTTATTAGTGCTCAGGACTGTACATCACACTGAGAAGTAGATATGCTGCACATGTGTAACTCGGATTAAGGGGGTACGGGCGTAGGGGACAGGCATAGGAGGGTTAGGGGGGTGGCTGGAATACGGGGACAAGCTTGGGGAGGGGGGTAGAAAGCCTATCGCCTATTCACGCACCCCCATAACCCTTCCCCAAGCCTGTCCTCCTACTCCCGCACCCCCCAAAACCCCCCACAAGCCTGTTCCCTACTCCCGCACCCCCCAAAATCCCCTCCCCCCAAACCCCAAGCCTATCTCCCTATTCCCTTTAATAAATTCAATTCAAAGACTTTTTTTAGGATAACATGAAGAATTTTAACAGCACCGGTTGCCTTACAAATGTCAAGATCAGAATTGGGGCAAAATTTAGTTCTCTTGAAGAGATTCTAATGGCAGACGTAAAGATGAAAGTCAGAGGGAGTTTGGAGATGGAATAATAGTGCTGGAATAGTTCAGTGTGGAGTTGGGGGAAAGAAGAAGAGGTCTAGGAAAAGAGTTCACCTTCTATATTAGGAGAAAAGATGACAGACAACCTTTCCATGAGAAAGGTTGAGGGGAGGGAAAGACGTATAAGGTTGAGGGATGGGAAAGAAGTAATGTTGTGTGTGACAGAAAGAATGAGAGGAGGAAAGAAGTAAAATTGTGTGTGACAGGGTTTTTGTTGTAAGGTGCCATGCAGAAGGAATGAGAGGAGGAGGAAGAGGTGAAAATATTTGTCATTGCACTTGGCCTAAGGATGCAAAATTGTTTTTGTTAATTAGAGAGAGCTGATTTGGCACGATTCCAACATATACACAATAATCCATGATATTCAATAGTTTTAAGGACCCTGTGAGCTTGTATATATGAGAATTGGAGGCTTCTGATTCCTCCTGACTATGCCACGAAATAAGCTCCTTCCATAAATTATAGGTGTGTGTGTGTGGTGTTTCGTGGCAGTATTTGAAGGACTCTTTTACCTGACTGACTGACTGATTACATAACTGACTCACTGACTGACTGACTAACTGAACAGGCCCTACTAAGGAACACTCTCTCTCTCACACACACACACACACTCACAGCAGGGATAATAATTGTTCCACCTCGCATTCCCGTGAATACTGAATACCTTCAGTCTCTCTCTCTCTCTCATGATTTCCACACACGCACATCTCTGCTTGCTGCATGCATTTATTTAACTTTATTCCGAGGCTGCTGCAATTAACTGGTGTGAATATCTTAGCTGATATGCAAGGGAATTTGTGTGTGTGTGCCTGTGTAGGATTGTATATTATATTAGACTGTTTAGTGGAGAGAGAGAGAGAGAGAGGGAGGGGGTAGCAGGTGTTATACGTACAGAGGAGGTCTTGTAGTTTCGCCTTAACACGTCTGGCTCAGCTGCTTAATTAAACTCACCGTGGAAGTGATTCAGACAGGTGCAGGAGGAAGTTCTGTTACACGGGAATGGAATGATGGTGGGGTGGAAATGGTGGTGGTGAATTGGTGGTGATGGTGTGGAAATGGAGGTGGTGGTGGTAGTGATTTTGGTGATGGTGGTTATGGTGGGTGATGGTGAATTGGTGGTGATAGTGATTTTGGAATTGTTAGTGAATTGGTAGTGATGTAATGGTGAAGTCAAAACGGTGATTGTGCAAGTGTGATGGTGATGGAGGTGGCGAGAAATTATGGTTATGGTGATGGTGGTTATTGTGGTGGAGAGGTAAAATGGTGATGATATTGTGTAAGTGTGATGGTAGAGGGGAGGTGTGGTGGTGATGGTGATGAGACAGGGTTTGGTGGTGATGGTGATGTGGATGTTTGATGTGGTGGTGATGGCAGTGTGGAGATATGGTGGTAATGGTGATGGTATTATAGGGAAGTATGGTGATAATGGTGATGGTAGGTGTGGAGATATGGTGATAATGGTGATGGTATTATAGGGAAGTATGGTGATAATGGTGATGGTAGTGTGGAGATATGGTGGTAATGGTGATGGTATTATAGGGAAGTATGTTGGTGATGGTGATGGTAGTGTGGAGGTGTGGTAGTGTGAGTGATGGTGATGGTATTATAGGGAAGTATGTTGGTGATGGTGATGGTAGTGTGGAGATATGGTGATAATGGTGATGGTATTATAGGGAAGTATGTTGGTGATGGTGATTGCATTCTCCAGTTGGCAGTAGTAGATGACGTGACCATATACCCTTCACCTCCTTCTATACCTGACCACCTTCTCCACCACCAGACACAACACAGTACACTCGTCATACATCATTTCTGACCAGAGACGAACAGCACACACACACACACACACACACAAACCCTGCATTCGAACCTAGCCTCTATAGGTGTACTGGGTGGGGACATGAGCAACACCAGGCCATTCGAAGCTTTCTGCTCCTCACACTCTGGTCAGAAATTATGTATCACGAGTGTACAGCAATCAGCAGTAAATCTTGTAATCGAACTCCATTTTGCCTTCTCATGTTTGCTTTGTTTACAAACACTACATTGTGGTCGGATCAATCCAATCCATCTCTCAGTCTTGTCCGTGCTCGGGACTGTGACATTAATAGTTATTGTCGTCACTGTTCGTGTGACAAACGGAGAGATATCCGGCCAAACGGACTAGTGTGAACCGGGCATTAATTAAGGTGGTAATTCTTGTTTGTTATATTGGAGTGCCCTTAATTCCTCCAAAGTATGCCAGGAAACAGGACCAGAAGAGCAAAAATAATGGTGTTCTGTTGCTTGGGAATAGTTTGGAGGATTCAGTTGCTCCAGCTTAATTTTACCAACACTAAACTCTCCCCATAAAGTTCACAATAACCAGAGAATCTTGTTTCAAACCAACAAACCTACGCCTACTTAATAAACATGTCTACATTCCCATCAAACCAATACACCGATTCCTCCAAACTATTCCAGGAAACAAATCATAGCAGTGTTATTGTTACTGTACTTGCTTCAACGAGACACGCAATGTTCACAGACTCGAGATTATTAGGTGCAGAAAACATGCGTATTTCTCGAGTCTATGAACACTGTGAGTCTCGATGAAGCAGGTGAGGCGACACGACTTATGCCGCCGACTGTACCATCCATTCACGTGTCCAACTGTACTTACTGAATACCTGGTGTATATATTCCGAGTACATAATCACGTATCATCCCGTGTCTTTATGTACATGATTTTGTAAAGTATTGTATCTGTTTTCTGTGTCGTAGATGTGTTTCTGATATTGTAAAGTATTGTATCTGATTTTGTAAAGTATTGTATCTGTTTTCTGTGTCGTAGATGTGTTTCTGATATTGTTACAGTTGGGGAGGAGGAGGCATCAATATAAACTTGTGTTCCTCAGCAGCTTTAGTTGTCCCTGCTGCTGCTGAGTCTGTAACAACGTACAGTCGGCAGCATAAATTCGCGTCCATCTCATGTACTGTACAGTCGCATCACATAGTCCTTGACCAGGGTGTAAGGGGAAGTCTGGTCAAGGACTATGTGCCGCGACTGTACTTAATATTGCTAATATGACCAAAAGGTTGCTTTCTGAACCAGTTTTTATTCCAACAACATATATACATAGTTTACCATATTATGAGAACTATACAGTATATCTTTCATCTCTGTATTAAAATTGTATTACATCATCACTATAACTAATACATACACAGGTAGAAATGAAGCCAATTTATGGTGGGACTGTGCACATACCCTCCTCCTCCTCCTCCTCCTCCTGGCCCCAAACTTATGGTGGGACTGTACATATACCCTCCTCCTCCTCCTCCCTCCTCCTGCCCCAAACTTATGACCTCTGCTAAATATCTTCAAACCAAAAAGAGAGTTTTACAGTATGTGATGCACGGGACTGTTCACCAATTGGCAAACTATTTTTTTATTTCATTAAACATAGGCTCCAGCACCTCTTACATTTACCTAAATTATATTATATACAAATGTTTGACCGTATGAGTACTTCACTTTGGGCTTGTCCATACGCTTCTTCACTAAAGTATTATAACTATGTGATGATATATAGAAGGTGCTATATAGAGGGAAAGGAAATATATAATTATAATGAAGCCAAAAGAAGAGGAAAAGAAAAGTTTGTGTGGGAGAGGAGGCCATAAAGAGAAAAGAGAGAGAGGAGGAGGAGGAGGCGGCAGGATGAGAGTGGGTATTAGGAGGAAAGGAAAAGAGAAAGGGAGAATAACGAAGGAAGAAAAATGTGACAGGACACTTATCACAAGTAAACTCCCGTGGGAAGTTAGTGGAGGAGAAGGTAAATGAATTATATATATATATGAATTATATATGAATTATATATATATATATATATATATATATATATATATATATATATATATATATATATATATACATACATACACGCATACACACACAAAAAAAAAACACCAACAACCAAGGCATCTAGCTTTCCCCACACATCCAATTCCAGCCAGCCGTACTGACCTAAAGGAAGACCATGTTAATTCCTGCTGAATATTCATAGGTTTGTGTTGCAGTCCCCTGTAGTCCTCAGCCTCCTCCAGTTGTTGCTCCCACCCTTCATTTTATTTCCTTCCTGTTGTTTACTGTCCCACCTTTTATTTCCTTCATGTTTACTGTCCCACCTTTTATTTCCTTCGTGTTTACTTTCCAACTTTTTATTTTCTTCATGTTTACTGTCCCATCTTCCTATCATCACCTCTCTCATCCTACAGGGCCTCGAGGACCAAAGATTGTCTTTTTTTCATCCTCAAATCAATCATCTCCTTGCTTCCCATCCT
This sequence comes from Petrolisthes manimaculis, assembly GCA_034508575.1. Lineage (NCBI taxonomy): Eukaryota > Metazoa > Arthropoda > Malacostraca > Decapoda > Porcellanidae > Petrolisthes > Petrolisthes manimaculis. The sequence goes on from JAWZYT010000362.1 coordinate 313,587, forward strand.
CTTCTTCCATAACCTAAAACAAGGGGAAAGTTATTTGTTTGCTACAACATGTTTGTGTGTATATGTGTGTGTGTGTGAAGGATGGTTGTTTGTTGTTCTCTTTGTATGTGCGTTTGCTTATGTTTTGTATGTGTGTATGTGAGAGAGAGAGTGAGAAACGAGAGAGAGAGAGAGTGAGAGAGTGAGAGTTCATAAGGTGCCGTACATACTTGGGAAACTTGTGGACTAAAGACTGTAAGGGATTTTGGAGCAACGGGAGGAACCAGAGTTGTGGAAACACAGCCCAACGTGTCTTATTTCTATACCAACCTATGCACCACCCGACTTGTGCAGGTTAACTCTGCTGGGGCAAATCTACAGCCAGGACCCGTATTCAGAAAACCAAAGTTCACTCTTAACTTAAAATTGTATTCGTAAGCCTGCATTCTTGGCGAGGACCCATAGTAGTACTCAACGCTGCTTCGAAAACATAACAACAACAACAACAGCTCATATAAATAGAATAACAAAATCATTCACTGCTTTGAAATGAGCCATATACTCTATGGTGGTGAGGTCAGTAATAAAAACATACGAACAAGTCGAAACTCTAAGATGTTTTTGTGAATACCGGGCCTGGCAGCAGTAAATTTCTAATAATAATTCATCTGTGCATCTCAGCTTGGGAGGTGTTGAAGCGATGACCACATTCTGACATGACGCTGCTACACTACTATTATATTGTATTGCCTCCATGTTACTACTATTATATTGTATTGTCTCCTTGTTACTACTATTATATTGTATTGCCTCCTTGTTACTACTATTATATTGTATTGTCTCCTTGTTACTACTATTATATTGTATTGTCTCCTTGTTACGACTATTATATTGTATTGTCTCCTTGTTACTACTATTATATTGTATTGCCTCCTTGTTACTACTATTATATTGTATTGTCTCCTTGTTACTACTATTATATTGTATTGCCTCCTTGTTACTACTATTATATTGGTCGTATTGTATTGCCCCCTTTGTTACCAGACTCTAGTTACTCTCTCTCTCTCTCTCTCTCTCTCTCTCTCTCTCTCTCTCTCTCTCTCTCTCTCTCTCTCTCTCTCTCTCTCTCTCTCTCTCTCTTTCTCTCTCTCTCTCTCTCTCTCTCGTCCTACAAGACCTTCCCTGTCAGGCTTAGGGGCAGTTTTCTTTCATCTAAGTTAAATGTTTGTAGACAAACTTTCTTCCTTGTGTATCCATCTCCTTTTCTTTTGTTCTCCACGATTTCTGTAGGTGTTGTTTCTTTCAGTCTTTCTCTTCCTCGCACACATTCTTTCACGCACTTTTTATCTCTCACCTCACTCTTGCACTTTCATTGTTATCTTTGATATTGTATTTCACTCTTCAATATTGTCCTTCCTTGTCTGCTACCCTTCCTCTCTTATATTATCTTCTGCTTCATTCCTACACGGTCTTCAATGGCCTATAGGGGGATTTTTTTCCATCCTCAAAAACAGCTATTAATTAATCTCACACATGTACAGTTGCCAGCACTTATAACAGGTACAGGAGAATGGGGACTGACAACGCTGACTGTATCAGTTATAAGTGCTGGCAATTGTACCCCACTGCTGTGTGTCATAAGAGGAAATACAATGAACTGTGTGTGTTAAATTGAAGTGGTGCTACTCAGTGATTCCTGCAGACTATGTCATGAAACAAATCAACTCAATATTAACAAGAGAGCATTGCTTGTGTCCTCATATAGTTTGGAGGATTCTGGTAAACTTATTTTAATTTACAAAAAACTTAATTAAGGGGGTGCGGGAATAGGGGGACAGGCTTGGGAGGGGGGTTTAGGGGGATTTGGGATGATAGTGTGTGTGTGTGTGTGTGGGAGTAGGTGAACAGGCTTAGGGGGGGGGGGAGTTAGGGAGGTGCAGGGAATAGGGGACATGCAGGCTTTCTACCCACCCCAAGCCTGTCCCCCTACTCCCGCACCCCCTCAACCCCTCTCCCCCCCACCCAAGGCCTGTACCCTACTCCCGCACCCCCTTAAATGGGGTTGGTTTGTTTTTGGGGTGTTTTGGGGGTCAGTAGTAACCTGTCAAGCAAAACAGATCCACTATTCATCAAACTAAAAATTCAACCTTCTTCCTAAAAAAAATGATAAAGTTTGCAGAAATCAGTAGCTGGTCCAAATTCACCCCGTGTTTGTGAATTAAAGTGGTAATAAAAATCATTATTCCTTTTTGGTACATTGGAGTGCCTTGATCCTTCCAAAGTATATATATAAACAGGACCAGAAGAGCAACAAATAATGATACCCTGTTGTTGCTTGGAATAGTTTGGAAGAATCAGTTGCTCCAGATTGACCAAAAAAAAAAAAAAAAAAAAAAAAAAAAATTTTCCCCCCCCTTTTTAAATCTTTTGTCATCATCATCTTGTATTTTCCAATCACTCGCCATTTTTTTTTTTTTTTTTTTTTATTCACACAGTTACGATATATTTTCAAACTCTTCTTTTTACCCCCTTTCTTTTTTTTGCTTCTCCTTTTAACTTCTTTCCTGAACACTGCTGGCTTGTTTTATTTTATCTTTATTTTCTCTCTTGTCCCCTCACACCATTTTTCTCTCTACCTCGCTTTTTTTTTTTTTGCTTTCTTTCTCTACGCCTGGCTCCTTGCTTTTATCTTTTATCTATACTATACTCTCCTCACTTCCTCTCTCTCTCTCTCTTCTCTCCCATTGTCTCTCTCCCTCTCTCTCTCTCTCTCTCTCTCTCTCTCTCTCTCTCTCCTCTCTCTCTCTCTCTCTCTCACTCCCTGCCTCTTTCCGTTTCTTCCTCACGCATATCTATCTATCTATTTATCTGTCTATCTATCTGTCTACGTGTTTATCTGTCTATTTATATGTCTATTCGTCTGTCTGTCTATCAATGTATCTGTCTTGCTGTCTGTCTACCTGTCTATCTGTATTATAACTGTCTGTCTATCTATCTATTAATCTGTCTATCTCTGTCTGTCATCACTTGAGCCAGTTCTTTTAATCTCTCTCTCTCTCTCTCTCTCTCCTCTCTCTCTCTCTCTCTCTCTCTCTCTCTCTCTCTCTCTCTCTCTCTCTCTCTCTCTCTCTCTCTCTCTCTCTCTCTCTCTCTCTCTCTCTCTCTCTCTCTCTCCTCTCTCTCTCTCTCTCTCTCTCTCTCTCTCTCTCTCTCTCTCTCTCTCTCTCTCTCTCACACACACACACACACACACACACACACACAGACATCTATCTTAACTTTCCTCCTAACTCTTTCCCTCCCTCTCTTCTTTCCTTCACTCTGGCTCTGGTTATTGAAATTCCTCCATTCCTCCCCTTCCTCATCCCTCTCTCTCAATACTCTCTCTCTCTCTCTCTCTCTCTCTCTCTCTCTCTCTCTCTCTCTCTCTCTCTCCTCTCTCTCTCAAAACCTATAGACACCCTCCCTCACTCTATCTTTCTCTCTCACTCCCTCTCACTCTCCTTAATTCAAATTTTAAAACCTAGCCCTCCTTCACAAAAAAACTATCACCCTCCTCCTCCTCCTCCCTCTTCTCTACTGTAGCCTTCAAAGCCTTTCATCTTTCATCAAAATTTATCACTGCTCTTCAATAGCCTACCTCTCGCCTACCCTATACCTGCCCCCTCCTCTCTGCTTGCTTCTCTTCCCTTCCTATAGTTCCATAGTTTGGTGTTGCTTTCTCTTTGTTTTTACAGGGTGTATATATTGTTATCTTCCTTTCTTTCCCTTCTTTTCTGCTTCTTTTTTATTTCAGACTCGTTCAATTTTCTTCTGGGAAAAAGTAACAGTGAATATGTTTACCTTGTATACGTGTAACCTTTTCCTAGGCGATCAGGTGCCTGTATGTACACTCGTGATACATAATTTCTGACCAGAGACGAACGGCAGGCACCACACACACACACACACACACACACACACACACACACACACACACACACACACACATACCCTGCATT
>JAWZYT010000363.1:0-2500 GCA_034508575.1 Petrolisthes manimaculis
GCAAGGCTTGGGGTGGGGGGGTTGGGGGTGCGGGAATAGGTGATGGTGGTAATAGTGGAGGTGGTAGTGCGTTGATGTAGTGGTGGTGGTGGTGGTGGTAATAGTGGTGGTGATTGTAGTAGTGGTGGTAGTGGTGGTAGTGGTTGATGTAGTAGTAGTGGTGGTTGATGTAGTAGTAGTGGTGGTTGATGTAGTAGTGGAGGTGGTAGTGGTTGATGTAGTAGTGGTGGTAGGTGCAGTTTGCATTTGCTACATATCAGTATTGTATTATTATATCCTTTGTTTATTTAGAACTCTTTGATCGTGTATGAACATTGGAGGCTTCTGCCTGATTACTCCTGTCTATGCCAAGAAACAAATAAGCTCCTTCCATATAGCATTCACCGCCCGAAGGGCGGCCGTAGGCCGCCAGCCCTCCGCAGGAGCTAGCGGCTCCTAGCCGCCCGAAGGGCGGCGGAGCAGCTAGTATATATATATATTCGACGAAGCAATAAGCCACCATTATATTCAGTACCAAAATAATTCAATATAATCCCTTAATGTAGTCAGATATTGATTATAATGAAGGTGAGGAGATGACTGTGTTGACTGTTGGTAATTGGTGTGTGTGTGTAATGACTATCTATGTTAGACTCCACCACAGGAACACCAACACAACAATAAGATCGCGAGTGTGAACATGGAGACAGGAAATACAGGATTGTGTGTGTGTGAGAGAGAGAGATGGATAGATGTAGATAGATAGATAGATGGGTAGATGGAGAGATAGATGTAGAGATGGATAGATGGGTAGATGGATAGATAGAGAGAGAGAGAGAGAGAGAGAGAGAGAGAGAGAGAGAGAGAGAGAGTGAGAGAGAGAGTCTTAAAGTGTAGGTATTCATAGATACAATTCCTCACCTCCCTATGTCATTTCCGGCTGGTGTGTGGGTGATCCGTGTGGGGGGTGGGGGTCGAGGGGGGGGGGAGGAGGAGGAGGAGAGAAAAGGGGGAAGGGGGGATAGATAGAGAATGGGGAGGGGAGAGGGGGAGGAAAAGGCATGGGAAAGGGAGGAAGGGTGGATAGCTAGAGAAGAGGAAGGGGAGAGGAAGGAGGAAAAATTGAAGGGGAGAGGAAGGAGGAAAATTGAAGGAAAAGGGAGGAAGGGGGAGATAGATAGAGAATTGAAAGAAGAAAGTGGAAGAAGAAGGATATAGAGGCAGGAAATAAAGATGGAGACAGAGAAGAGAAGAAATCGTGCTAATAGGAAAAGGAGGGGAAGAAAATATAATGAAGGAAAGGGAGGAGGAAGAGGAGTGAGAATGAGATGTATGGGCAGGAATAACACGGTATAAGTGAAGCTGGGAATGTGGTGTTGGAGATGGGTTGATAGAGAGATGGGTCGTGGGAAGTGTGACATTTGAGGTGAGGCGTGTAAGGTGGGTGGCGTGGGTGAGGCAAGACGTGTAAGGTGGGGGGGGGGGGCGTGGAGTGGATGCGTGTAGTGTGGGTGGCGTGGGTGAGGTGAGGCGTGTAGGGTGGGTGGAGTGGAGTGGATGGGTTTTGTTTCAGAGGGAAAAAAAGCAAATGAACAGCAAAATTTTAGAATGATTTGCAAAGAGACAGTGGAGGGGAGGGAAGAGAGGGGAGGAACAGCGACGATAGGGGAATGGGGGTATAGAAGGGGGAATGGAAGAGAGGGAGAGGAGGGTAGGGTAAGGAAGGAGGGAGACAGGAGGAGAGAGAGAGAGAGAGAGAGAGGAGGGGAGAGTGACAATGGCGCCAGAGGGGTTGGGGTTGAGAGAATAAAAAGTGCCAAGATATAAATAAATATATGACATGGACCATTGAAAAGCAAATTGTCATGCGGGTTAAACTAGAAAGAAAAACTATAACTCCTTGTTTTGTTTGGGTTTGTTTTGTGTTTTTTATGAGGAAGACAAGAATGGGGTCGCTTATCTTCATTGTCTCACTGAATGCTTCCCCATTTACTAAAGCTTTATTATATTTACTAAAGATGATATACTATGATATAAATATATTATATGATTTCACTTCCCAAATATTTTAACTGTGAATGGTGTTAATTAACTGTATCGGATAGTGTGTTTATAGCTCTTTTCTTTGTTGGTATATAATATTAAATGTTTATATATTAATTTCATCAGTATATAAGAAGTCCCATATATATATATATATATATATATATATATATATATATATATATATATATATATATATATATATATATATATATATATATATATATATATATATTTTTTTTTTTTTTTTTTTTTTTTTCTTTATCATTTAATTATGCTACTTCCTTGTGCTGCTAAATATCGTTCAGAGATTAAATTACAAAATAAGCAACAGAAAATATAATAATAATAATAACAACAACAACAAAATTATTACGCTTCGAGCCTGACGAGTGTAATGAGAGAAACACGGAACAGGTAAAGTGTTGAGAAAGTGTAAACAAACGCTGAGGTAAAATGGAAGGAACAAGGAAAAACT
>JAWZYT010000363.1:7500-10000 GCA_034508575.1 Petrolisthes manimaculis
TATTATTATCATTCCTATTGCTGTTGCCATTATGTTCAGTATCAATGCAAAGTCTATAAGGTCAAATAAATTGCACATACCTTACCTCACTAATCATTCAGTATCTTAACGTCACGTCTAATGTTAGTATTTTATAATTATTTTCTCCAGTAGTGTATTGCTCTTTTCTCTGACGACCGGCAAATGTACGAGTGGAAATAACCCCTTTTTTTATAATGGTTTAGCGCATTCCGAAGTCTCCGCTCCGAACTTAACCTACCCATTAGCACGGAATGTTGTTTGTTGGTAGGAAGGTCTGGGGGGGGGGGGAGGGGGGGGAGGGGGGGGAGGGTAGGCAGTGAGGCAGGGGAAGGAGGAGTGATAGGGGTGGTAGTAGTGGTGGTGGTGGCAGAAGGACTATAATAGGTTGAGAAGCTGGAAACTATATAGAAACTGGAAGGAGGGAAGGGGTATGTTTGGATTTGTGGGTATGGGGTATGAAGTCGTGTATAATATTGTGGTCTGTGATACTATACACACACATACACACACACACACAGGCACACATACACACACACATACACATACACACCTGCTTCCTGTGTGTATAAGTAATAAGGGTGTCAGTAGGCTGGCCAGGTGTGTCTTGTCTGGTCACCCTTCAGCAACTTCCTCATCTCATCTCACCTGTCACAGCCTCTTCATCTCATCTCATCTCACCTGTCACAGCCTCTTCATCTCATCTCATCTCACCTGTCATAGCCTCTTCATCTCATCTCATCTCACCTGTCACAGCCTCTTCATCTCATCTCATCTCACCTGTCACAGCCTCTTCATCTCATCTCATCTCACCTGTCACAGCCTCTTCATCTCATCTCATCTCACCTGTCACAGCCTCTTCATCTCATCTCATCTCGCCTGTCACAGCCTCATCTCATCTCATCTCACCTGTCATAGCCTCTTCATCTCATCTCATCTCACCTGTCACAGCCTCATCTCATCTAGTCTCACCTGTCACAGCCTCATCTCATCTCACCTGTCACAGCCTCTTCATCTCATCTCATCTCACCTGTCATAGCCTCTTCATCTCATCTCATCTCACCTGTCATAGCCTCTTCATCTCATCTCACCTGTCACAGCCTCTTCATCTCATCTCATCTCACCTGTCACAGCCTCTTCATCTCATCTCATCTCACCTGTCATAGCCTCCTCATCTCATCTCATCTCACCTGTCACAGCCTCATCTCATCTCACTTCACCTCACCTGTCACAGCCTCCTCATCTCACAGTTGTTCCAGACTTACCACCAACACTTTACTACTTACTATAATACCTACCTATGCACTCCCATAAGATTATATGCAAAGTTATCATAGGTACAGAATTCCTATTAAATAAGTTTCTTATTTTATTTTATTTATTTATTTATTTGTTTCATATTTTTCTTTGCAGGTGGTTGGGTGGCAGCGACACGACACACACACTCTATAACTTGCATCAGGGCCCATCTTTGCAAGGTAAGGTGTAGTATAGGTATTATTGTTCTTTATGTATATGTTTTACTTTACACACCTGTTACGAATCTTGTGCTGAGTAAGAGAGAGAGAAAGAGAGAGGGGTGGGTGGGAGAGAGAGTGAGATATATAACAAGTGTGTGTGTGTGTGTGTGTGTGTCGGGGGAAGGGTGGGGTGAGGGATGTATGAATGTAGGTAATAATATGTGGGCACGTGGTTGGTTTGCCTCTTATACCCAAGATACTATAATATAACCACTCCATCAACACTACAGTATAGCTCCTTCTTCATACCTCTTTATTTACAACCTTATGAACCAGGTATATGAAGGGATAGACCGTCACAACCCCATTTTAAATAACAATTATAAGGTGGATTCTGGAGGCTAAAGTGTCTACAAAAAAAAAAAAAAAAAAAAGATATATAATGTACTCATAAATAAACTTATAATACCTTAAAACCATTTCCTCTCATGTCTCATAAGGGTGGGAACAAGGGGGGGGGACAAGGAGGGGGAAGAGGGGACAAGGGGGGGGGAAGAGGGGACAAGGGGGGGGGGAGAGGGGACAAGGGGGGGGGAAGGGGACAAGGGGTTCTTTAACTCCTTCAGTGGTGTCGACTCAGGGGTTGAGTAGAGTAAACATCAATGAGGGAGTGAGTTATAAAACACATTCCCACTCACCCAAAAGACAATCTGCCCTTAAGGTGGTACTTGTAATTCATTTTTGGTACATTGGAGTGCCTTGATTCCTCCAAAGTAAGCCAGGAAACAGTACCGGAAGAGCAACAATAATAGGGTTGTTCTGTTGCTTGGAATAGTTTGGAGGATTTAGTTGCTCCAGATTTACCAACACAAAACTTCCCCCTTAATGGACCCTGTGATGTAGACAGAAAATTGGAGGTAAATGAGTGCTTCAAATATGGAAGGAGCTTGTGTCGTGGCATGGTCAGGAGGAATCAGAAGCCTCCAATTTTCATACACGATCACGGGGTCTTTAATTAAGGG
>JAWZYT010000363.1:15000-72500 GCA_034508575.1 Petrolisthes manimaculis
GGTAAACGAGTCCTTCATATATTGCCACGAAACACCACTTACTGTATATATGGAAGGAGCTTGTTTCGTGGCATAGTGGGGAGGAATCAGTAGCCTCCAATTCTTGTACACGATCACAACAGGGTCCTTAAGGTGATTGTATATAGAGGATATATATATATATATATATATATATATATATATATATATATATATATATATATATATATATATATATATATATTTTGTTTTTGTTACATTGGAGTGCCTTGATTCCTTCACCAAACTCTGTCAAGCAACCACAGGACATAATCAATATATAATTAGTTGTTCATCTGGTCCTGTTTTCTGGCATACTTAGGAGGAATCGATGCACTCCAATGTATGTATGTACCAAAACATTAATTATATAAATAGACATGACGAATTTAAGGCGAGTTTATTATTATTATTTTGTGTGTGTGTGTGTGAATTAGGTCTTTAAATCCTCCAAACTGTGCCACGAAACAGACAGAAGATCCCCCCCCCCTTGCAATAGTCTGTTTTCTGGTATAGTTAGGAGGAATGAGTATATAGCCTTACAATACATCAACCAAAGTATCGTTGGTATTACTGGTGAAGGTCTCGGTGCCACAGCTGTGAGTGTTGTTGTTGTAAAGGAGGTGACCGGAAGAATTAGGGAGGCACGCTGATAAAAACACACTTACACCTAATCCTCCTTCTCCTCCTCCTACTCCCTCCTTCCTTCCTTCCTTGCCTTCCACGTCGCTGCCTCTCTCTCTCTCTCTTCCTCCACATTCCTTCCCTCATCCACTCCCTTTTCCCCTCTCTCTCTCTCACTTTATAACCCACCTCCCATTGTTTCTCCCCCCCATCTTCCTCACTCCCTCTTTTCCTACTCCTTTTTCTTCCCTTTCCTTTCTTCCCCACTTCCCCTTCCCCCTTTTCCCCCCACTTCCCCCTCCCCTCCCACTTCCCCCTCCCCTAGTCCATCAGTGCCCAGGGTTGGTCAGCTGGGGCCTGCAATGACCCCAGAACCCCCCGGCCCCCCGCCTCCCTCTGCCATCCACCCCCGGAATGTTGCCCCGAGGTGGAGAGGGGGTTTAGGGGAAGAGGGGAGGAAGAGGTGGGGGAGCTAGACATCCACCTCCTTCTCCAAACCCTCCCTCCCTTCTTCAAAACCCCCTTCTTCCTCCAAACCCCCCATCATCCTCACTCTTGCATCCCCTGCCAACGAGTCCCTCCCCCCGCTCCCCCTAGCTCCCTCAGTCAGCCCCCAGCCCCCCAGCTCCCTCACTCAGCCCCCCCTTGCCTTCCATATATGTCTCCTTGTGCCCAATTCCAAAGCCAGTGTAGTGGTTGGGACGCGCCCTTCTCTCTTCTCCTCTCTCTCTCTCTTTTCTCTCTTCTCCTCTCTTTTTCTCCTCTCTCTCTCTCTCTTTTCTCTCTTCTCCTCTCTTTTTCTCCTCTCTCTCTCTTTTCTTTCTTCTCCCTTTTTTCTCCTATCTACTCTCTCTTTCTTCTCACATTTCTTCTCTTTTTCTCCTCTCTCTCTTTTTTTTCAAATCTCTATATAGTTTCTCCTCTCCTCCCCCTCTTATCTCTTCGCTCCTTTTTACTCGTTCTCTCCTCTCCTTTCCTCTCCTCTATCTCCATCCTCTATTTTTTCCTCTCCTCATCTTTCCCTTCCTTCCACCATTCCCACTATGATATATTTCTCCTCATCTTTCACCTCGGTACAATAATTCTTACCCACACGTACGAAACCAAAATAAACGACACTATAAAAAACGATAAAACGACACTTTTTTTTATAGACTGACTTTTCCCAAATAATTTAATCTTGATATGTGGCAATGTTTACCTACAGAGAATCAGTGCAGTTCTGAAATTAATAAAAAAACAATAAATAAAATAAATAAATTACTGTTGGTTGACCCTGCATGATAAATGGAGCTGATAAACAAACAACCAACAATACAAATAACTGATAAAGAACAATACAAATAACTGATAAATTACTGATAAATTACTGATAAAGAACATTACTAATAACTGAAAAACAACAATACAAATAACCAATATAGAACTGTACTAAAAACTTATAAAAAACAGATAAAAAATTGTTAAAAAACTGATAAAGAAGAGTATTAATGTTATTTTTCTGATCACTTAACACACGTCAGTCTTTGTGTGTCAAAACGAGGGACATTCAATACACGTGTTTTATTTTTCATTATAATTTTAATACACGTGATTTAATTTTCACTATAAATTCAATACGCATGTTTTACTTTTATTTCAAATCACTTGTTTTACTTTTCACTATAATTTCAAATCACTTGTTTTACTTTTCACTATAAATTCAAATCACTTGTTTTACTTTTCACTATAATTTCAATTTCAATACACGTGTTTTACTTTTCATTATAATTTTAAAACGTATGTTCTACTTCTTACTTTTACTAAAATTTCAACACAGCACCAGAAAGTGATCCTAACCCAGCAAAGGACACGTCATACATAGAAAAAGTTGACTATATAAAGAGTTGATTTTATACACACACACACATACACACTCTCTCTCTCGCTCGCATAAAGTTTTTTTTTGCAAACTTTCCTTGCTACTTCCTTCTCTGCTAATTTTAAACTCCCCCCACAACTCCTGCTGATCTTCCCTGCTACTCCCTCTTCTGCTGCTTCTACCTTCCAACTTCCTGCTATTTTTCCCTGCTAGTAGCACCCCATCAACTCCTGCCTGCTAACTTTCCCTTCTAACATTACCCCCCAACTCCTGTTTGCTAACTTTCCCTGCTAACATTACCCCCCAACTCCTGTTTGCTAACTTTCCATGCTAATTTCCCTCCTAACTCCTGCCTGCGAACTCCTACTTTACTGTCCCACTCTGCTGCCTCCACTGTTCTCTGTCACTTGATCTGCTACCTACCTCACCTAACCTCACTTCACCTCACATCACATCACCTCACCTCACCTAACCTACTGTACCTGATTGTAGTGGCTGTGTGAAAATGTTTAAGAGAACACTATATATATATATCTTACAACGTCGATAATTTTAAGATACATAAATATATATAAACTTAGTGAGAACAATGTGACGTAAATACCCTGATGTATAAATTTAAAATAAGATGTTTATGGATGTAAATGTTGCTGATGAAATGGGAGAGGCTTTTGCTGGGTAAACCTCAACCAAATTATACAGTAGATAATATTATATATATATAACTTTTATATTGACAGGTAATGTTTTTCATGTGATGGATACTTTATTTTAATATACTTTAATATATTCCATTTTCACTCCACTCCATTTCCTCACTGTCTTCTTCTATCTTTTTATTCACTTTTTTTTCAGTCTTCTTATTTTTTTTTTCACTTTTTTTCACTGTCTTCTTGTATTTTTGTGTTCACTCTTTTTTTTTCACTGTCTGCTTATCTGTATTCCTGCTTGCTAATTATCACCATTTCTCCCTTCATCACACTTTAACCTTCGCCTCTTTATTTTCCATTCACTGGTCGCGTCTTTTATCTCTCTTCTATTTTATTCTCTCTCTCTCTTTGTGTGTGTGTGTGTGTGTGTGTGTGTGTGTGTGTATGTGTGTGTATGTGTGTGTGTATGTGTGTGTGCACCCGTGTGTGTATGTGTGTCCATGTGTATGTGTACGCGTGTGTGTGTGTGTGTATGTGTACGCGTGTGTGTGTGTGTGTATGTGTGTGTGTGTGTGTGTGCGTGTGTGTTGCTCCCCCTTTTCCTTCTAATGTCTCCTCGTATATATCTCCATTCTCTGTTTATCTTCTCATCTCGGCTCATTATTATTCTCACTTTATTAGGAACTCGGCCTCGGCTCAAGTCCGGTTCGGTGCCCGCAGTCTATTCCGGTCCGTCCAAGTCCAACAAGAGGATTTTTTTTATTTGACCGGCCTGTCGTGTTCGGGTCCGGCAGACTGCTTGGTGGTTTTAATTCGATCTGATTGCTCAATTCGGCACGGCAGTCAAACCTCGGTATTGATCTCCGTAACAAACACTCCTTGCAAGGTTTTGGGAAGGTCATTACACCAGATATTTTTTTTATTATTTACCTATTTTTTTTATCTGTTTTTTTTTATCTTTTTATTTTTTTTTATTTTTATTTTTATCTATTTTTTTTTATATTTTTTTTTTTTTTTTTTTTTTTTTTTTTTTATCTTTTTTTTTTTCAAATTTGTTTTATCTATTTTGTTTTTATCAATTTTGTCTTATCTATTTTTTTTTATCTATTTTTTTTTTATCAAATTTGTTTTATCTATTTTGTTTTTATCAATTTTGTCTTATCTATTTTTGTTTGATCTATTTTGTTTTTATCAATTTTGTTTTATCATTGAATCATCTCGGTAATTTATAAACATTGAAACGTATTCCAAAAGTGATACGGTGCATAAATTTTAACCTTTATAAATTTAGAATGTATACCGACTTCCTCATTAATTAAATATATATACACCCTGTCTTCTTCGGGAAATTCTATGTTATCTATAAGACCAATTACACCAAGTTTTTATTTTATTTTTTATCGATCATAACATGCCAAGATCAAAACAAAACACCGCTATAGTCTGTGTGTGTCATGTCGTCGTTGTCGTTTTGTCTTGGTTTCGTCGTCGTGTTGTGTAATTGTGTTGTGGTTGTGTTGTGTTGTGTTGTGTTAAGTTGTGGTGTTGTGTTGAATTGTGTTGTGGTTGTGTTGTGTTGAGTTGTGTTGAGTTGTGTTGTGTTGTGTTGTGTTGTGTTGTGTTGTGTTGTGTTGTGTTGTGTTGTTAAGTTGTGTTGTGTTGAATTATTGAAATGTTGTTGTGTTGTGTTGAGTTATTGAAATGTTGTTGTGTTGTGTTTTAGGTCGTCCTTGCTCCCGTACCTAAGTCTCCCACGCCCGGCTGTGCAACATTGTAAGGCCCTACTCCTCCATCCCTCTCCCTACTCCTCCATCCCTCTTACTCCTCCATCCCTCTCCCTACTCCCCCTCCTCTCTCCCTACTCCTCCTCCTCTCTCCCTCCTCTCTCCCTCTCCCTACTCCCCCTCCTCTCTCCCTACTCCTTTTCCTCCTCCTCTCTCAACTCTATTTACAAGTCAAATTCACCTTGCTCGGGGTGGAAAAGGTCGCTGGATAGGGGGTAGATAGAAAAGGTATACATACATAGGGTGAGGCGGTGGTGCAGATAAGATGTGATGGAGGTATAGTGTGTATTACGTGTGTGTTGTGTGATGTGTGTAGGTTGATGGTGTGTGTGTGTGTGTGATGTTTGATATGTGTGTGTGTGCGTGTTGTTTGATGTGTGCGTGTGGGTTTTGTTTCATGTATGTGTGTGTAGGTTGATAGTGTGTGTGTTGTTTGATGTATGTGTTGGTTTTGTTTCATGTATGTGTGTGGGGGGGGGGGTGGACCAAAAATACTTACAGTGGAAATATAGATAGGGTAATAGGGTATCTTTTCATGTTGGATGTCGGATTATAGAAGGTGTGACAGGGAGAGGGAGTGGATGTGTCAGTGCAAGGTGTGGATGTATGAGATGGGGCAAGATGTGGATATGTTGGATGGGGCAAGGTATGAATGTGTTTAGACAATGTATGGATGTTTGGGTGGGTCAAGATGTGGATATGTTGGGACAATGTGTGGATGAGTTGGATGAGGCAAGATGTGGATGTATTGGGGCAAGGTGTGGATGCAGTTGACCCCAGGGTATATGAAGGGACCCTGTGATGTAGTCAGAAAATTGGAGAAAAACGAGTCCTTCAAATAATGCCACGAAACACCGCCTACATGGACGGAGCCTGTTTCGTGGCATGGTCAGGAGGAATCAGAAGCCTACAATTTTCATACACGATCACAGGGTCCTTAAAGTGTTGTTGTGTGGGTGGAGGAGTGAACCTTGGCAACTGTGTGTGGGTGGGGATGAATGAGTAAGTAAAGGGGGGGGGAGGGTATGTATGGTGGAGGGGGGTGGGGGGTGGAGGAGGGGAGGTGAGTCAGATTATTGCAGGGTATGATGGCTGATGCAAGAAACAGCGTATTGCAACAAGGGCCTGGTAAAACGTATTGCAACAACAAGAGGTCCAGTAAAACTCATGCAAAGTGCAGATTAGACAGAATGCAATAAGTTTATGGTGAAGATATTGCAAGATTGTTACAAGATAGATATGTTGCAATGAGTTAATGTTAAAAAATACCAAAAAGGATGCTATTAGATAAAGGTATTGAAATCTAATTATGGTAAAAATAATAATGTAAAGTTTTGATTTGACGAGATAATAATATACATATACGTTGGAATGTAATTTTGATAACTTGTATTGCAAAGTATAAAAGAGTTATATCGTTCAGTCAGAAGATAGACAGACACCCTGATGTTCAAATTGGGATTTTGCAAAGTTATGCCGGGTAAATTTGCAAAGTTAAGATAAGAACATTGCAAATTAAAGAGGGGCATTGCAGACTCATGATGATGTGGATATCAGGGAGTTAAATTATGAAGAGTACTCATGAAAGGAAAAGATTATGCAGAGTTAAGAGAGGAGTATTGCCAATTTAAACCGTGGGTAATCGCAGAGTTAAGGATGGAAGGTTGCAAAGGTCGATGATGGAAGTTATACAAAACATTCAGAGATGGCCAGCCAAGAGTTAAAGGAGGGAGGGGCATACAGCTAACATACAGCTAACATACAGTATTTATATAAGAGAGGCATTGCTGTATTATCAGTAAATACTTAGCTTTTGGGAAGTGGTGTATACAATTATTATTATTATTATTATTATTATTATTATTATTATTATTATTATTATTATTATTATTATTATTAAACAAACAAAGATAAAACCGGATGAAGCCAGCCAGCAAGATGGTGCAAAGATAAACCAACATTTACAAAGATAAATCCTGATACTGCAAACGTAAACCCTGATAGGACAAGAGATAAAGCCTCAATATCGCCAAGAAAATTATACTCGGGTCAGGTATTCAGTGAAAGATACATCAGAGGAGTTTGTATATGCATTTTACTGGGGACAGAAGGGGAGGGAGGGTGGGGGTGGAGGGGGGAATATTCATGGTCAGAATATATATAGTAGTTGGTGGTAGAGACTGTGGGGTAAAGTATTATAGAGCTGATATTCCCGCCGAGACAAGCCCAGGTACTCATGTAGAGGCAGACGACAGTAGGAAGAAGAGCGCTAAATTAATCTGACACAAACTGCAATGTGTGAGAAGTGGCTGGTTGGCTGACTGGCTAGCTGGCTGGTTGGCTGGTTGGCTGGCTGGATGACCGGGTGGGTGGGTGATGGCAGGGAGGAGGAGGAGGAGGAGGAGGAGGAGTGAAGTGTTGGTGGTGGTGGTGGTGGTGATGGTGATGGTGGAGATGGTTAGAATGTGATGGTGGAGAGGAGAGATTACTTTGTTGTTTGGGGACGTGTGAGAAGTGAAGTGTTATTAGTATGCATAGGGCTAGGTTAGGAGAGGGACTACAGAGAGGGCTGAGGTCTGCAAAAGAAGCTATAATAGATTCCTGTCTGGAGAGGGCTAGGGAGTTATAGTGGGACTGGAGAGGGCTGTAGTGGGACTGGAGAGGACTGAGTGAGTTATAGTGAGACTGGAGAGGGCTATAATGAGACTGGAGAGGGCTAGAGAGTTATAGTGAGACTGGAGAGGGCTATAGTGGGACTGGAGAGGGCTGTAGTGGGACTGGAGACGGCTACAGTGGGATTGGAGAGGGCTGTAGTGGGACTGGAGAGGGCTATAGTGGGACTGGAGAGGGGTGAGTGAGTGAGGTCTGTGAAGAAGGGGCCATGGTGCAGCAACAGGCGTGGCGAGACTCACTTAGTATTCAGCTCACGGGGGCCCATGTGGGAGGGGTGACGGGACACGTAAGGGATGCCCCAGGTTCGATGGAATGGGGGCTTAGCTGTGTGGGATGGGGGAGCGGGGGGAGGAGGAAAGGAGGAGGAGGAGGTAGTGGTGGTGGTAAAGAGAGAGACGAGAGAGAGGGAGGGAGAATAGAGAAGATGGAGAAGGGGTTACAGAGAAAGAGGAGGAGGAGAGGAAGGAAGGTATGAGGAGAGGCTGGCCACAGAGGAGGGAGGGAGGTGAGGGAGAAGGAAGAGGCGAAGAAAGAAAGTGAGAAGGAGAAGGAGGAGGAGCCAAAAAGGGAGAGGAGGAGGAGGAGGAGAGGAAAGGTGAAGGACTGCATAGTGTTGGAGGGAATCAGGGAGAGGGGGATGGATCGGGACAGGGGAAGGAAGATGTAGGAGGGAGGGAGGGAGGGAGGAGAGCGATTCAGGAGGAGGAGGATGAGTAAGAAGAAGTATGAGGAGGAGGAGGAGGAGGAGGAGGAGGAAGGGAGTCTGCTGCATAGTTTAAGGAGCAGGTCATGGACAGAACACCCCAATTTAAAAGAATGATAAAGAGAAATGGAAGACAGGAAGAAAAAGAGAAAAGAAAGGCCATAAGGAAGGAAGGAAGTGTGAAGAGACAGAAAAAAAAGCTATATGGACGAACGAGAAGAATGGAGGAATACGAATAGAAGAAGTAGAACGAAGCAGGAGATAAATATAATAATAAGAAGGACTATCAGAGAAAGGGAATGGGAAGATGATGATAAACAAAGGAAGGGAAGGAATAAAAATGCGTGGGTAGGCAGAGAAAGAAGAAGGAATAGAGGCAGAGGAGAAATAGTAAAGATGAGGATAAATAAAGGAAGGGAAGGAATAAAAATGCGTGGGTAGGCAGAGAAAGAAGGAGGAATAGAGGAAGTGGGGGAGGGAAATAGTAAAGATGAGGATAAACAAAGGAAGGGAAGGAATAAAAATGCGTGGGTAGGCAGAGAAAGAAGAAGGAATAGAGGAAGGGGGGAAATAGTAAAGATGAGGATAAACAAAGGAAGGGAAGGAATAAAAATGCGTGGGTAGGCAGAGAAAGAAGAAGGAATAGAGGCAGTGGGGGAGGGAAATAGTAAAGATGAGGAAAAACAAAGGAAGGGAAGGAATAAAAATGCGTGAGTAGGCAGAGAAAGAAGAAGGAATAGAGGCAAAGGGGAAAATGGTGGAAAATTAACTCAGTGTCAGAATATTATGATGGAAGATAAATTTCATTACCAATTAATTACACACCTTTTTTTTTCACGAGGCAAAAATATTAAGGAACTTGTGAGTGACTGAGTGAGAATGAGTGAAGGAGTGAGTAAATGATGAAGTGAGGGAGTGAGTGAGTGAGTAAATGATGAAGTGAGGGAGTGAGTGAGTGAGTGAGTGAGTAAATGATGAAGTGAGGGAGGGAGTGAGTGAGTGAGTGAGTAAATGATGAAGTGAGGGAGTGAGTGAGTGAGTAAATGATGAAGTGAGGGAGGGAGGGAGTGAGTGAGTGAGTGACATAGTGAGATAGTCAGTGGGTGAATAAGTAAATGAAGTAGAACCCGTGTAAGGGAGTGAGTGAGTGAGTGAGTGAGTGAGTGAGTAAGTGTCTTAATAAAGAATAATGTATGGCCCAAACAATTCAGTACAGATGCGGAGAAACAAATATGCAACAAGGAGAGAGGAAATTATATGCAACACTGGCTTAGGGTAGTAATGAGGCAGTAATGAGGTGGAGAGAGAGAGAGAGAGAGAGAGAGAGAGAGAGAGAGAGAGAGAGAGAGAGAGAGAGAGAGAGAGAGAGAGAGAGAGAGAATAAGAAAGAGGGATGATTGTTGATAGAAAAGAGAATGGAAATAACGTAGAGAGAAAAGAGAAAAGGAGGTGGAGAAGAGAATATAAACAAAAAAACTGGAAAGCAAACTGAGTGAGAAAAGAAAATGGAAGGGAGAGGAGAGAGAAGGAGGAGAAGAAGAGAAAGGAAGGAAGGGAGAGGGAGAGAATAGGGAGAGGGAGAGGAGGAGGAGGAGGAGGAGGAGCAAGAGAATAGGGAGAGGCTGGGAGAGCGTGGGAGAGCCGGGTGGAATGTTATCAGTGTTGGTATAATTATCCGGAGGTTGAGTCAAGAGTCGCCACGCTCCCTCACTCTCTACCTCACTCGCTCTCCATCACTCTCTCCCTCACTCTCTACCTCATTCTCTCCTTAGACCTCTCCTTCTCTCTCACTTACTCCCTCACTCGCTCTCTCCCTCATTCCTTACCCCCCTCTCTCCTTCCCCTACTCTCTCACTCTCTCTCCTTCTCTCTCTACCTCTCTCTCCCTCTCCCTCAAACTCCCTTCCTCGTTCTCTACCACCCTCTTCCTCCCTCAGTCTCCCTCTCCCTCAAACTCCCTGCCTCACTTTACCTCAAACTCTCTTACTCTCTGTCTCAATCTCTACCTCTCTCTCTCTCTCTTTTTCTCCTTCATTTTCTCTCTTTTTTGTCTTTCCCATTTCTCCTTCAGTCTTTCATTATTATTATTATTCCTTTCTCCTCATGCATCATTTCCTATACTCTTTCCTTCCTTCCTCTGTCCTTTCTTTTCTTTCCTCTCACCATTCCTTCCCACTTCCTTCTTCTTATCCTCTTTCCTCCTCCTCCTCCTCCTCCCTTTTCCATTTCTCCCTCCTCTTCCTCTACCTCTCTTTTTCTTCCCTAATCTTCCCTTCTTTCAAACCAATATTTTTCCTCCATTCTCCCACCTCTTCCTTTCTTTACCTCTCTTTCTCCTTTTTCCTTTCTTTACCTCTCATTCTCCTCTTTCCTACCCCAATATTTTCTCCTCTTATTTCACTGTTTCTCTTCATTTCTCTTCCACATACCTTACTTCCTCTCTCAGTCTGTTTTTTTCTTCTATTTCTATGCCTCTAATTCTCCCCCCTCTTTCCCTCATCCTCTCCCTTCACCCCCTTCCTCCTCCCTTCTCTCACCCCCATCTCTCTCCCTTCCCGCTCCCTTCTCTTCCCTCCCTCAGCCTCTTCCTACTCTCCCTCACCCCCTCCTCCTCCCCTCCTCTCCCTCTCCCTCTCCACCTCCACCTTCTGCCTCTTCCTACTCTCCCTTCCCACTCCTCCACTCCTCCTCCCTCCCCCTCCACCCTCTTCCTACTCTCCCTAACCCCCTTCCTACTCTCCCTCACCCCTCCCCTCCTACTCTCCCTCACCCCTCCCCACTCTCTCTCCCTCACCCCTCCCTTCCTCTATAATGCAGGCCAGACGGAAGAATTATTGCTCGTAATTGCACACAGGATAAAGATGCAGAGAACAGGTTGCAGCCGGGGGAGGGGGAAGGGGGGAGGGGGGAGGGGGGAAAGGATGGGGTGGGGGAGGGGAAGGGAGTGGATAGACAGTCATGAGTGTAAGGGAGGGGAGTGAGGGAGATGGGGGTAGACAGTCATGAGGGTAATGGAGGGAAGGGGATGGGGAGAAGATGGGGAAGGGGAAAGGAAGGTAAGAGAAGGGAGGGGATGGGGTAGACAGTCATGAGGGTAAGAGAAGGGGGATAGGAAGAGATGGGATGGGATTGGGATACACAGTCATGAGATGGGAGGGGAGGGTTTAGGGGAAGTGGGAGGCAGCTATGAGAGGAAGGGGTATGTTAGTCTTGAGGGAAGGGGGGAGGGGAGAGGGAAAAGACCTATGAGACGAGAGGGAAGACATGAGAGAAGGAGGAGGAGAGTTATGAGAGTGGGAGAGAGGGAGAGAAGGAGAGAAGAGGATAGAGTATTTAAGACAGTAAAGGTAAAAGAGGACATAGGAAGTAAGAAGGAATTAGGGAAAGTATTCACTGCTACTACAGATGCCGGGAGTTTATTTCAATAGTTTACGACCCTGATACTGAAAAAGTTCTCTCACAGTTCAGCGTTAAAACTTTGTCCTTTTAATTTATAACGGTTATTTCTTGTTCCAGACTGGGGATAGAGCTGGAATGAATTTTCATAATTGATTTTATCAGTTTTTTAGGATTTAAAAGTTTCAATCACCACGTGTTTACGTTTTTCAAGACAACACACATTGAGCTTTTTTAATCTTTCCTCATGTGTCAAATTACGAATACTAGAGAAAATTCTAGTTGCCCTTCTTTGTACGCTTTCCAACTTTTTAGCATCTTTAGCATGACAAGAGAACCATAGTTGAACTGAGTATTCTAAATGTGATCTAACAAGAGATGTATATAAGCACATTATTATTTCTGGTGATTTATATTTAATATTTCAAGCAATAAAGCCTAAAACTACATTAGTCTTGAGAGGGTGGGATCTCATCTATACATTCGCCAAACACTATACAATGTTCTATCCCTACAAAAGTGGTGCCAAATATCTAGAAACTCTGCATTATCCTGCCTACATAGCGCCTTAAATCTACGATTGGCGACCGACATTTTCCTAAAATAGTCATTAGGAATAATGCTACACACCGCTACCTTCCGTCTCCTATTCGTAAATTCCCTAATAATTTTCCAATAATTTTCTAGTATGGTGTGGGTATCATCTTGCCTGAGGTTGTTTGTGCCAACTACTGTACTGTGATAAAGGTTGTATTCTCTGGTGAGTTTTCTACAAGATAGTCAACCTTATCTATATTTTCTTCTATCTTATGACCAGGATAGCATCTATTCTTTCTCTTTTTCTTCCTATCCCTACAGAACTCACTATCCTGGCCTCTTTCTAGACTATCCCCCACCAGGGAGAAACTAGGTTCCACCCCAACTAGGAGAAAAGAGAAGAAGAAAGAAAAGGAGGTAGGATAAAATGAAATAAACAGAGAAAAGGAAACAAGAGGGAAAGTTGGAAAAAGAAAAGGGAAGACGATTGTAAAATAACTGAGTAAAGGAAAGGAATTATAAGAAGAAGAAGAAGAAGAAGGAGGAGGAGGAGGAGGAGGAGGAGGAGGAGGAGGAGCGGCTGAATAAAGTTAAGTAACAAACTGTTGAATAAGAATAGCTAAATAAAGGATAAGAAATGGCAGAAGAAGAAGAAGAAGAAGAGAGTTGAATAAACCTGCGAAGGGGAAGAGAGGGAGAGAGAGAGAAAAAAATAAGAAGAGGGGGACGAAGGAACAAGGAAGACAAACGAGGAGGATGAGAAGCAGAGATAATTGGAAGGAGGGAGGCAGAAAATATAAAATAAAAGTGGGCAAGAAAATATGAAGAGGAGAGAAGAAGGAGAGAAAGAAAGAAAGAGGAGGAGGAGGAGGAGGAGGAAGAGGGGAAGAGAAGAAAGAGGAGGAGAAGGAGGAAGAGGGGAAGAAAAGAAAGAGGAGGAGGAGGAGGAAGAGGGGAAGAGAAAAAAGAGGAGGAGGTGGAGGAGGAGGAAGAGGGGAAGAAGGAAGAGGAGGAGGAGGAGGAGGAGAAGGAAGAGGAGGGAATTATTCATGCTGCCTCCCAACACCTTTCCTTTATTAATCCCAGGTATTTATTATTTGTTATCACGATTCTTTATTCATTTCCACACACTCTTTACTATTCATTATTTACTTTCATTATATACTTGCTTATCATTTACTAGAGAGAGAGAGAGAGAGAGAGAGAGAGAGAGAGAGAGAGAGAGAGAGAGAGAGAGAGAGAGAGAGAGAGAGAGAATGGGTAAAAGGGGTGAAACACACACACACGAGAGAGAGAGAGGGAGAGAGAGCGAGAGAGAGAGATAGAGAAGCAAGGTGGGCTGAGTGAGAGCATAACAGTCAACATATGTTACTAAGGATTATACCAAGCATTGTAAACACCACCAGCAGCACTCATGTGTGTGTGTGTGTGTGTGATTGTTACTGTTACAATTATTGATAGTTTATTATTATTATCATTATTATTATTATTATTATTATTATTATTATTATTATTATTATTAGTAGTAGTAGTAGTAGTAGTAGTAGTAGTATTAGTATTAGTATTATCGTTATCATTATCATTATCACTATCCATTATATATTATCTATTATCTATTATCTATTATTTTTAAGTAGTGACAAAAAATCAGGGGAAGTGGAAACAAAGTAGAGAGAGAGAGAGAGAGAGAGAGAGAGACAGGAAAAATGGGGAGTGGGGAGTGGGGGAATGTTGCTAGGCGAGGAGCAGACGAGAAGGTTGTTTCCCCCCCACCCCACCCCCCACCCCCCATCCTTCCTCCCTATTCTCTCTGTGCTTCCATACCCCCTCCCCCCCTCCCCCCCTCCCCTTAATATTCCTCGGTATTTAAACTATGCACCTCACTTCCTCCCTCCCCCTTTCACTCCCTCCCTCCCCCTTTCACTCCCTCCCTTCCCCCCTTCCAAATTCACTCCCTCCCTCCTCCCCCTTTTTCTACTCTCTCTCCCTTTTGCTACCCCCTCTTCCTTCTTCTCCCCCTCTCCCAACTACCTCCCCAAAATTTCACTCCCCTTTCCTCCCAGCTCACTCCCCCTTTCTTCCAGTCCACCCCCCTCCAATTCCTTCCAGTTAACTCCCCCTTTTTTCCAGTTAACTCCCCCTTCCTTCCAGTCCACTCCCCTTTCCTTCCAGTTAACTCCCCCTTCCTTCCACTTCATTCCTCCCCCCTTCCTTCCTTCCTTCCTTCCCATTTTATTCTTATTATACTTTATCTAATGAATATCTATTTTTTTCTTCCACTTTTTTTCCTTCAATCTTTTTTTCATCCTCTTTCTTTCTTTTCTCTCGCATTTATTTTCTATTTACTTGTTCCTCCCTCTTTTATTCCATGTGTTCTCTTTTTATCTTTACTCATCATTTTTTTCTTTCTCTTGTTTCCATCTTTTTTTTCATTTCTCCACTTTCCTGTATCATTAAGTTCATTATTAATTTCTTCACTTTTTTTCACTGTTCACTTTTCATATCATTTCCCTCAATCTAATTCACTCAGTTAGTTTACTAGAATGTGTATCCTATCTCTCTCTCTCTCTCTCTCTCTCTCTCTCTCTCTCTCTCTCTCTCTCTCTCTCTCTCTCTCTCTCTCTCTCTATCACACACACGTATCCTTGACCTTCCTTGTATGTATGTAAGGTCGTGGGTCAGGGCGGTGGCTGCTTTCCTCTCCAGGCTTGC
Source organism: Petrolisthes manimaculis (assembly GCA_034508575.1). Lineage (NCBI taxonomy): Eukaryota > Metazoa > Arthropoda > Malacostraca > Decapoda > Porcellanidae > Petrolisthes > Petrolisthes manimaculis. The sequence continues at coordinate 29,959 of JAWZYT010000363.1, forward strand.
TTTCTGTTGGCTGTCTGGCTTTCTGGGGTGGCTGTCTGGCTTTTTGGGGTGGCTGTCTGGCTTTCTGAGGTGACATACTATTATTATTATTATTATTATTATTATTATTATTATTATTATTATTATTATTATTATTATTATTATTATTATTATTATTATTATTATTATTATTATTATTATTATTATTATTATTATTATTATTATTATTATTATTATTATTATTATTATTATTATTATTATATCTAACCTTCTATAATACTTTCAATTCTGGATTATATAATACATATATCTATTTTTTCCCTTGTTTTAATTAAAGGTCAATCTTGCCTTCTCTAACCGCGACCTTGTTTGACCAAGAGGGAGTCAACGCCAATAAAAAATAGCAGTGTCAGATATGGATCACTGGGAGTACTCGTATAGATCTTGTGTGTGTGTGTGTGTGTGTGTGTGTGTGTGTGTGTGTACAGTGTTTTATGTGTGTGTATGTGCAGTGTGCGTGTGTGTGGGGATGAGTGGGTGGGTATAGAGTGTATGTGTGTAGTGTTTTATGTGTGTGTGTGTGTGTGTGTGTGTAGTGTTTTATGTGTGTGTTGTGTGTGTAAGAGCCACGTATTTATCTCGTCTGTTTTGTGTATATCTTTGGCGTGAGGTGAATATTCAACAGGAGAAAGAAAGGAAGGAAGGAAGGAAGAGAGAAGGAAGGAAGGAAGAAAGGAAGGAAGAGAGAAGGAAGGAAGGAAGGAAGAGAGAAGGAAGGAAGGAAGGAAGAGAGAAGGAAGAGAAAGAAGGAAGGAAGGAAGAAAGGAAGGAGAAGGAAGGAAAGATGGTGTTGTTTTGATTAATTTGAAAAAGAGAATGTGGACTGCCCAACCAAACCTTCAACAACGACAACAACAACGACATCAGTAGTTAGTTGGTTGATTGGTTGGTTGGTTGTTTGGTTTGTTTGTTGGTTGGTGGGTTGGTTTGTTGGTTGGTTTGTTAGTTACCGTAGTCTGCCCACGTCTTGCATTCCTCCTTTCCCACTTTCCACCCCTTTCCCACTTCCCAACCCACTCCCTCCACCCCTTTCACTTCCCCCCTCCGTTCCTCCACTCTCTCCACTTCGCTCTCTCTCCTCTCCCTAACCCTCTCCACTCCCTAACCCTCTCCAACCTCCACTCTCTACCTCCTTCTCCCTCTCCACCTCCCTCCTCCCCTACTCTCCCTCCTCCCCTACTCTCCCTCCCTTCCTGCCGACCCATATACCTTACATACCTACCTCCCTACCCTCCTCCCCTCCTCCCTACCCACCTACCCTCCTCCCTACCCACCTACCCTCCTCCCTACCCACCTACCCTCCTCCCTACACCTGTTCAATTTCAATCACGTCCACCTGTCTCCTTTTTTCAACACACCTGTCCCCTTTTTTAATTGCACCTGTCCCCTTCTTTCAACACACCTGTCCACTTTTTTAATTACACCTGTCCTCTTCTTTCACCACACCTGTCCACTTTTTTAATTGCACCTGTCCCCTTCTTTCACCACACCTGTCCACTTTTTTAATTACACCTGTCCTCTTCTTTCACCACACCTGTCCACTTTTTTAATTACACCTGTACTCTTCTTTCACCACACCTGTCCACGTTTTAAATCACACCTGTCTAATTCTTTCCTCACACCTGTACCTTTCTTTATTACACCTATCCACACTCCAGTAGCTTTCCAGTAAAGATAATTACTTTTTCCCACATATATATATTTTACAGTTGTGCACAGGAATTCTTACACAGGCTTTATGGAAACAGAGGTCATTTATTCTTATGATATTGCAATAAATGGTCTACCAAGTGTTTCTGTGATAAGCAAAAAAAAACACAACAAACCTAATAATAATAATGTTGTAATAAATGGTCTACCAGGTGATTCTGTGATAAGCAAAAAAACAACAAACCTAATGATAATAATAATAATGTTGTATTGCAGTTACGTAGTGTTACATTTTCTGCATGTTGTAAGTCCTCGAAAAAAACAACAACAGTGTGTGTACGCATTTTTGTGGCCAACAGGACATGCCTCCACCTCACAATATAGGTAAGACATACGAAATTATGACCATCTCACGAATGAACCAAAGCATAATTATAATCTATCTCGGTGCGATCCTGCTATCTATTACTTGATACCATCTGACCACTAAACCACTACCTACATTCTAAAGCTGCTCTCACACTACCACCCAACTACCAATTACCAGGCTACCAACCATCTAACTAACCACCTTCATTCCTGTTACCAACCAACCAAACTTCTTACCCCCTAATTGCTTCCACTTGCTGACAAACTACAGTAATTAATTCATCACCTGGAGACTGGGATTAAAAATAGCCAATGCAGCATACCAACCACTTTTTAAGAGGGAAGTATTGTTCAGTAATGATGGTATGTCCGGAGCAACTGATCCCTCCAAACTATTCCAAGCAACAGGCCACCATTATTGTTTGTTAATATGTTCCTGCTTCTTTGGTATACTTTGGAGGAATCAATCAAAATCATGTGCCAAAAAATATTTACCCCAAAATATTCCTTTGCTAGAGTGTATGTGTGTATCCTCCCTCATCTGTCACTGTTTATACCTCGTCAATAAACCACTATAAATAATCTCTTTCGACCCCCTACATCCCCTTACATTATCTCGCAATTACTATCTTTCCTTTAATTAACCACTCGTAAAATTCCACTATGGGCCTCCTGTTGCCTGTATATACTTCTTTTGTATTCCTTTGTAACTAAAACTATATGGGCTGCACTTTTCTTTTCATATGTATTTATCACCCTTATATATATAATCCTAACCAACTTAATTAAGGGACTCTGTATTGTAGTCAGAAAATTGGAGGTAAACGAGTCCCTCAAATATTGCCACGAAACACTGTCTTTATGGAAGGAGCTTGTTTCGTGGCATAGTCAGGAGGACTCAGAAGCCTCCAATTATCATACACGATCACAGGGTCCTTAAATCACTCCTATACTTCTTCCCACTTTCTACTGATATGTAAATTATTTAGAGTAGAGTATTTTCCTAACACCACTTCGTCCACGCGTCTGTCCCAAACACGCACTCGTAATTCTCTCACACCTCCTTCTCGTTCTCAATCACCACCTCTCTCACACACACACACATCTCCCTCTCGGCCAGACACAGCTATTATACATCTTCATTACACACACACTCTCTCTCTCTCTCTCTCTCTCTCTCTCTCTCTCTCTCTCTCTCTCTCTCTCTCACAAACTTTTATCTACACACACACCCCTCCAACACACACACACACTTACCTCCCACCCTACCACACACACACACACACACACACACACACAATATATTCAGCACAACTCAGAAGGCCATAAACAAGGGAATCAACCCGTGCCCGAGGGAGAGAGAGAGAGAGAGAGAGAGAGAGAGAGAGAGAGAGAGAGAGAGAGAGAAGTAGGGAGGGAGGGAGGTGGGTGACGATACAACCAACCAACCAACCTACCAACCAACCTACCTACCTACATACCAACCAACCTACTTATCTACCAACCAACCTACTTATCTACCAACCAACCTACTTATCTACCAACCAACCGACCCACCCACCCACCCACCCACCCACCCACCAACCAACCTACCAACCAACCCACCAACCAACCAACCCACCCACCAACCCACCCACCTGATAATATTATGGTGCCACGTCGTTTGCCTCGTGGCTTTATAAGGGGGAGGGGGGGAGGGGGGAGGGGGGGACACTACGATACCAATCTCGAGAATTTTTTTTGTCGCATTTATTGGTCTTTTTTTTTTTTTTTTTTTTTTTTTTTTTTATGTACTTAGTAGTTATTGTTCTCAGGTGTTTGTTGCTATGTGCTACTTATTATTGTTTTTGTTTTGTTTTTTAATTAAACTATCACTTGCTTCTTTTTTTGTTTTTTTTAGTTTTATGTTTTGTTTTTATGGTTTTATTGTTTTCATTATTATTAATTTCACAGATTCGTATTTTTTTTTTTATAAATTATCACTGACTCGTTTGTTTATATTGTTTTTTTTTTCTATAATTATTTTCACTGTTTCGTGTGTGTGTGTGTATTTCCACTAATTGGTGTGTGTATATTTTTGTTTTATTTGTATAATTATTTCCACTACTGATTATCGTGTGTGTGTGTGTGTGTGTGTGTGTGTGTGTCTGTGTGTGTGTGTGTGTACCTTTTTTTTCTTGGCTTCTTAATGGACTTTTCTCCATGTGGGAACGAAGGACATGGAGAGGAAGCATGCCAACATCAACACATTGTTTTTTTTTTATATACATGGCTTAAGTTTTTTTGTTTTTTTTACCAGGCTTAAGGAGGTACCGTGTTCAAAGTTAGATAGATACTCACTTCATTCCTGTTTTATTCTCATTTGTTTATTTATTTATCTTATTTATTTATTTATATTATTATTATTATTATTATTATTATTATTACATATTTTTATTTATTATTGTTATCGATATTATTGTTGTTATTATTATTATTATTATTATTATTATTATTATTATTATTATTATTATTATTATTATTATTATTATTATTATTATTATTATTATTATTACTATTATTATTACTATTATTATTATTATCATTATTATCATTATTATTATTATTATTATTATCATTATTATTATACTCATTTCATCTTGTTATGGTTGTTATTTTTATTATTATTATTAATAATAGTAGTAGCAGTATATCTCTCTCTCTCTCTCAATCTCTTTCTCACAGCTCTCTCTCACACACACAGACCCCCTTCCCCATACCAGAAAAAGAGAGGGTAAAAAAGACTAAAAAATCCCGTTCCACCTGTAGCAGCCAACACCATTCCTCGGCGTCCTGCCTCCACCACCACCACCTCCCCTCCTCCACCCCCACCCCTCCACCACCACCACCTCCACAAGAAAAAGAAACAGTTTGTCCACTACTAACCAGTCCCTCAAACAGACCGCTTCCTTCCTACTCAGCTACCCACCTACCTACCTACCTATCCACTTTCCGTCCTACCCAGCCTCCTAGATACCTACCTACCTATCTACTTCCCGTCCTTCCTACCTACCTTCCTACCCAGCTAGCCACCTACCTACCTACCTACTCACCTACCTATCTTCCTTCCTTCCTAGCCAACTAACTAACTATGCCTACCCTCCCTTATTTCCTACCCAGCTAGAATAGTCAGTCAGTTAGTCAGTCCGTCTCGTTCCCCACTTCATTCTCACCCTAATATTCTCTTCTTTTTCACCCTCCTTTCCTTCTATCCATCCTTATTGCCTTTTTCACCACACACACACACACACACACACACCTATCGCAGTCCTTCATCTCCACTTCCTAACCTTGCAGTTGCTAGCTAATATATTGCAATAATGAGGGATATTAATTATTAGCATAGTACATGTGTGTTGCTGATAATTACTGATCAACTAATAATGTTTCCTCCAAATTATTCCAAGCAACAACACCATACCATTATTATTATGTATTCATCTGTATGCTCCATGATCTCTGACACACATACATACACACACACATACATACACACACACATACATACACACACACATACATACACACACACATACATACATTCACACATACATACACACACATACATACCTGTACTTTGGAGGACTCAAAACGCTCTGATGTAACCAAAAATATTATTATTATTATTATTATTATTATTATTATTATTATTATTATTATTATTATTATTATTATTATTATTATTATTATTATTTATTATTTATTATTTATTATTTATTATTTATTATTATTATTATTATTATTGTTATCATTAATACCCCCTCCTCAATTTTCAAGTGGTTAATCTCATTTATATTCTGTCTCGTTATATTACACTTCATAATTAAAGTACAAGGAAAGCGTGTGCAGTTTTTCCTTGTGTAAAGTTTATGTGATAATATAATCAACTTCACTTGCTGGTCCCTCAAGCGGAAATTATTATTATCACTAAGAAACTTTTATATATTAAGGACCCTGTGATCGTGTATATAAAATTGGAGGCTTTGTATTCCTCCTGACCATGCCACGAAACAAGCTCCTTCCATATACTGTAGGTGTGTGTGTGTTTCGTAGTAATTTTTGAAGGACTCGTTTATCTCCAATTTTCTGACTACATCACAGGGTCCCTTAAGGTGGTAATTAATTCGATTTTGGTACATTGGAGTGTCTTGATTCCACCAAAATATGCCAGGAAACAGGACCAGAAGAGCAAAAGTAATGGTGTTCTGTTGCTTGGAATAGTTTGGTGGATGCAGTTGCTCCAGATTTACCAACACAACATTTCCCCCCTAAATTAATATGATGTACAGTCGTTGGCAAAAAATCGTATCACCCCCTCATTCAGAACGTCTAGCATAATAATATATAATGAATAAACACAACACACATCCGAACAAACAAACAAACAAACAAACAAACAAACACACACACACACTCACCACCAACACACACACTCACCACCAACACACAAAAACAACAATTACAATATCGATGGGGTAAATAATAACAATGTCTGTGGTTCTTCTGTTATTTCCATATTATTATTAACTTTTTCATGATGATTTTGCAGAGGTGACACGACACGACACATATTTTTGACACCTACTGTATCTACTTAAGGGGGTGTGGGAATAGGGGGACAGGCTTGGGGGTGGGGGGTTAGAGGGGATAGGAGGGTGCGGGATTAGGGAGACAGGCATTCTACCCCCCCCAAGCCTGTCCCCCTATTCCAGCCCCCCCAATCCCCGCCCCCCCCCCCCAAGCCTGCCCCCTACTCCCACACCCCCATAAGATATTTCCTCGTATTTATCGCAAACTCCTGCAGAAATAATTAGAAAAAATATATTGGCGCTTAATAAATATAATTGATGATTCATATTCGTCGTTCATTTAGAAATAATTACTTAATTCATTAATTAACTGCATATTATCTTGACGTAATATAGTGTGTGTGTGTGTGTGTGTGTGTGTGTGTGTGTGTGTGTGTGTGTGTTTGTGTGTTTACTTAATGCACTAATTGAATAGTGACTGATGTACTTGAGTGTGTGTGTGTGTGTGTGTTTACTTAATACATTAATAGGGTGTTTTCGCGTGACGTCACTGTGACGTCACGGCAGGAGCTTTGTTTACAAGGATAAGAGTTGCCAACTTAGAGCTTTTGGAGCTCTATTTAACGACGGTAGCGGCGGCAGGACGGCGGCAGCGGGGCGGCGGCGGCGGCGGCGGCGACGACGAAAAAAAAAAAAGAAGAAGAAAATAAAAATAATAATAATAATACAAAAAAAGTTAATTAATAATATATATATATTATTATAATAATATATATATATATATATATATATATATATATATATATATATATATATATATATATATATATATATATATATATAAAAAATTATATAAATTTTTTTTTATATAAAAATTTTTTTATATAAAAATTGTTTTTATATAAAACAAAATTATATAATTTTTTTTTATATAAAAAAATTTTTATATAAAATTTTTTTTATATAAAATTTTTTTATATAAAAATTTTTTTATATAATTTTTTTTTATATAAATTTTGTTTTATATAAAAAAAATTATAGAATTTTTTTTTATAGATTTTTTTTTATATAAAAAAAATTATATAAAAAAAAATTTATATAAATTTTTTTTTATATAAAAAAATTTTTATATAAAAATTTTTTTATATAAAAAAATTTTTATATAAAATTTTTTTTATATAAAAATTTTTTTATATAATTTTTTTTTATATAAATTTTTGTTTATAGAATTTTTTTTTATAAAATTTTTTTTTTTAGAATTTTTTTTTTATAGAATTTTTTTTTTATTTAAATTTTTTATATATAAAAAAAAATATATATTTTTTTTTATATATAAAATTTTTTTATATAAAATTTTATTATATAAAAAAAAATTATATAAAATTATTTTATATAAAAAAAAATTTATAGAATTTTTTTTTTATATAAAAAAAAATTTATATAAAAAAAAATTATATAAAATTTTATTATATAAAAAAAAATTATATAAATTTTTTTTTATATAATTTTTTTTTATATATAATTTTTTTTTTATATAAAAAAAAAATTATAATTTTTTTTTTATAAAACAATAATTATATAAAAAAAATATAAAAAAATAATTATATAATTTTTTTTTTATATAATTTTTTTTTATATAAATTTTTTTTTGTATAATTTTTTTTTATATAAAATTTTGTTTATATAAAAAAAATATATATAAAATTTGTTTTTATATAATGTTGTTTCTGTTTTGGTATGGCTTGAGGGAAGAATCATTAGTCCTCTTATTCATCTACAAGAGATTAATCAGTAAAGCTGAAAATACAGTATACTCTTAAGAGATTTTGGTATACATGTATGCATATCAAAAACAAGAACACACACACACACACACACACATACATCAGACACACATATACATCAGACACACATACATCAGACACACATACATCAGACACACATACATCAGACACACATATACATCAGACACACATACCAAAAACACACACACACATCAGACACACATACCAAACACACACACACACACACTAGACACACTCACACACACACACACACACACTAGACATGCAAACACACACACACACACACAAGGTATCCACAAGTGGGAGACAGGAGAGGACGAACTTAATTTCCTAGTTAATTATGGAGCAATTATGCCTGGAAGGAGAGAGAGAGAGAGAGAGAGAGAGAGAGAGAGAGAGAGTGGGAGCGGGAGCGGGGATATTGTGGTAATAGTGAGCGAGACGGAGAACAATAGATAGAAAATTAGATAGATAGATAGTTAGAGAGTGAGAAAGAGAGGAATCGGAGAGAGAGAGAAAATCAGAGGGGGAGAGAGAATGTGGGAGAGAACAGGAGAGGGGTGGTGGGGATGGGAGTGCAGGGATAGAAAGGTGGTGGGGGTGGGGGGTGGGGGGAGTGAGAGGGCAGCATAGCCACATAAGGAAACATGCCCTCCACTGACTGGCTAGCTGGCTTCCTTCCCTCCCACTGTCTGCATCCCACTGTTACTACACCAACACCAACACCAACACCACCAACCCAACCCTCTCTAAAATAAACAAACACACTGGCAAGCATACATACACTGACCACCTCCACCACCACTCACCACCCCCACTCACCACTCACCAACCCCACTCACCTCCCACCACCACTCACCACCCCCACTTCTACCACTCACCATCCCCACTCACCTCCCACCACCACTCACCACCCCCACTTCTACTACCACTCACCAACCCCACTCACCTCCCACCACCACTCACCACCCCCACCCTCAATACACTCACCACCCCCACTTCTACCACTCACCACCCTCAATAAACTGACCGCTCACCACCTCTATACTCAATAACAATCCCTCTTCCTATAGTAATCTTCCTTTTTATAATCATACTCTCCTTACTGTCTGTCTTGTCCTTCCTTCACACTTTCTTCAGTTTGCTCTCTCTCTCTCCTTCACACTTTCTTTACTTTCTCTTTTCCTTCACACAATAATACCCTTCCTTCCTTTCATAAATACCCTTGATTATATTTTTAGATGCACTTTCTCATCCTTCTTTCACTCTCTCTCCTTCCTTTCCTTCGTCTTGATTCATCTGACTACAATATTAGGAACTGAATGGGCGACGACACGTGGATGGGGTCGAGTTGAGACGCAGGGATGATATATAGATGAAGGTGGCTGGCTGGCTGCATGCGACGAGGTGATTATTTTGTAGCAGGATCAGTGTCTGTGTGTGTGTGTGTGTGTGTGTGTATGTGTGTGTGTGTGTGTGGTTTGTTGGGTGTGTGAGTGGGGAGAAAGGTTGTGTTATGGAGTGCGGGCTGCATACCTCCTTTCTCTCTCATTCCCTGTCTGTCTGCTTGTCTCTCTCTCTCTCTTGCTCTCTTATCTCCTTCCATGTCTGTCTTTCTTTTTCTCTTCTTCCTTTTCTTGCTCCTCCTTTATCTCCCTCCCTTCCTTCTCCTCCCTTCCTCTATCCATTTCATCTGTCTCTTATTAGACATTTATGCGGTCTCTCTCTCCCTTTCTCTCTTAGTTTTCCTTCAACTGTTATACCACTTCCCTTCTCTTTCCCCTTCTCTCCCCAACCATTCCTCTTTCCTTCTCTCCTCTCCACCCCTCTTCCCCCCACCCCCGATCCCCCTCACCCCGCTTCTTCCACTCTTCTCCAGTTAATCAGTGACATCATCGCAACCCCGCCCTCCTCACGTCACCCCCTCCCCTCTCCCCTCCCATTCCCCCCTCCCCCCTCTCCCCTCCCTCTTCTTGGGTCCTGGTAAGAGGGAAGGGAGTGTAGGTAAGGTGCAGTTTTAATCTTCTTCCTTCCTTCCTTCCTTCCTTCCTTCTGCAACCACTCCATAATCCCTCTTCCTCCCTCCCTTCCTTCCTTCCTCTTCCTTACGACTATCTCCCACTCCCTCTTCCTTCCTCTTTTTTGTAACCACTCCATAATCCCTCTTCCTTCCTTCCTTCCTCTTCTTTTATATCCCACTCCCACTCCCTCTTTTTTGTAACCATTCCTCACTCCCTCTATCTTTTCCTTTATCTTTATCTCTCACTCCCTCTATATTCATCTCCCCTACAATCATCTCCATATCCCTCTTCCTTCCTTCTGCTTCCCCACAACTATCTCTCTCTCTCTTTCCCTCTTTCATTTGTTCCTTCTTCCTTCCTTTCCCCTGTTATTGTATCTCTCGTTCCCTCTCCCCCCGTCTCCTTCACCCTCTCCTTCCCCTACTTGTCTGTTCCCTCATCCTTCATTCTTCCTTCCATTACCACTACTTCTTATATTTCTTCTACTGTACAGATAGAGGAATGGGATATAATTAACCACAATAGATGACCTCCTCAAGAAGTTCGATTTTACGAGAAGATTACTTTGGCGTCTAAACGTTTGTCTCTATTTACAACGTAGTTAGAACGTTTGCCTGTAGTTAGAACGTTTATTTACAACGTTTGCCTGTAGTTAGAACGTTGACGTGTGGATGTGTTTGCATGCATTCCTTCATAACGTTCCTGTGTTGTCATTCTGAACGTTTGCAAGTCATCAGAACGTTTTTCGTAAGACCACACACACACACACACACACACACACACACACACACACTATTTATAGACTAATTAATGTGCCCAGTATAATGATAATTGTGAGAGATAATTATTACTCCCACTCCTGGCCAACATGCCTTAAGGGGGAAGTTTTGTGTTGGTAAATTTGGAGCAAGTGAATCCTCCAAACTATTCCAAGCAACAGAACACCATTATTTTTGTTCATCTGGTCCTGTTTCCTAGCATACTTTGGAGGGATCAAGGCACTCCAATGTACTCAAATAGAATTACCACCTTAAGGGGATAATAATACACTTGTGGTGCTACATTGGAGCGTCTTGATTCCTCCAAAGTATACCAGGAAACAGAACCAGATGAACAGATAATTACTATAATAGGGTGGCTTGTCTGTTGCTTGAAATAATCTTAGAGAAAACCAGTTGCTTCAAATTTACCAACGACACTGTACTAACTACCAACTCCTTAATTAATAATAAACCTCCCTTTTCATTTATTTTCTTGGCTATTTATTTTCTCTCTCTTGTTTTTTTTTTTTTTTTTTTTTTATGTGATGTCTCTATAGCAGTTAGTGGTCGGCAGTCCTAGGATTCCTTGTCCGAAAATAGAGGCTTGATGTTGTCCTAATATATCCCGAGTCCTTAGGGGAGGTGGGCGTGCTAAGGATAGTTCTCTGGGACCCTATATGGTGAGGGTAGTCGAACTTAGCATACCTGGTGTCCAAAATGCTGGCTGGCTGGCTGGTTGGCTTGTTGGTTGGTTGGTTAGCTAGATGGATGGATGGATGGATGGATGAAGAGCTAGCTTGTCTGTTAATTGTGTTGTGTTGTGTGTGTGTATGTGGAGGGGGTTGTGTTGTGTTGTGTTGTGTTGTGTGTGGAGGGGGTTGGAAGGGGTTGTGTTGTGTTGTGTGTATGTGGAGAGGGTTGTGTTGTGTTGTGTCGTGTGATGTGTGTGTGTGGAGGAAGAGGTGTGTGTGTGTGTGTGTGTGGAGGAAGAGGTGTGTGTGTGTGTGTGTGTGTGTGTGGAGGAGACTGAGGATTGGTCAGATTACCTTCAGGCCGGCAGGAGCATCAACGCTGATTGGATAAAAATGATTTAAGTGGGGGTCCGGGAATGTTGGCGAACTGTTGGGGAGTGGGGGGGAAGGGGAAGGGAAGGGGAAGGGGGGCTACTGATTCCCCCAAATAGTGCAAAATAAAACACAAATAAATCCTCACTAACACCACCACCATCACCACTACCACCATCACCACTACCACTACCACCACCATCATCCCCACTACCACCACCACCACTACCACCACCACCACCACCACCACCACCACCACCATCACCACCACCACCACCATCACCACCACCATCACCATCATCATCACTACCACCATCATCATCACTACCACCATCACCATCATAAGGGACCTAGGGTTTTATGGGATGGTTTGGAGGAATCATTATCATCATCAACACCATCATCAACATAGACAAGGTTAAGTTCTGTCAATTTAAGGTTGTCATTTTAGGTTCGGTTAGGTCATTTTAGGCAATATTAGGTCATTTATAAGCAGGATTAGGTCACTTTTGGGCAAGATTGGGTCACTTATAAGTAGGAATAGGTCACATATAAGCAGCATTAGGTCACTTATAGGGAGGATTAGGTCACATATAAGCAGCATTAGGTCACATAAGAAGGATTAGGTCACTTATAGGCAATATTGGGTCATTCTAGGTTAGGTGAGGTCAAATATAGTGAGATTAAACTACGTCTGATCATTTGACTTTAGGTAAGGTCATACATACACTGCTCGGTTCAGTAACATGTTTAAATCCAGTACCAACAGGTTTTAAATAGGCATTGTATGTATGTATATGTGTATGTATGTATGTAAGTATGGGGTGTTGGTGAATGGGTGTGGTTGGTAATAGTGTAGTGGGATGTGTTGTATAATTATAATGTACTGTATCACCTGACTTATTACAGGTTTATTTGCAAACATTCTCTCTCTCTCTCTCTCTCTCTCTCTCTCTGTATCTCTCTCTCTCTCTGTGTATCTCTCTCTCTCTCTCTGTATCTCTCTCTCTCACACACACACACACCACGCGCCAGGAAATTTAGGGGGGAGAGTGTTCACGCGTCCGGTCAAATGAATACTTTAAATAAGCATGCATTTGCAGACGTCGTAAATCTCCATCCCATCCATGAAGGCCTCAAAATAATACACGGTGTTGCTTTTTTATCTTGTGCTGCATCGTGTTTTTTTTTTTTTTTTTTTTTTTTTCCTGTGTTTCGAAAGTTTTTATTAACCTCAAAGTGTGTGTGAAAAAAAGTAAAATAATATAAAAAAAAATTGAAAAGGTTACCTCATTCGTCAGGTCCATGACTGGTTGCTTATTTTACTCGTGCATTTTGAGAGAGAGAGAGAGAGAGAGAGAGAGAGAGAGAGAGAGAGAGAGAGAGAGAGGAGAGAGAGAAAGTATACAACATGATAGACGCTTGAAATTCTAGACGTTTGTATATAGAAGTATTTAACACACAAAACACGAAATGAGAAGTGCAAATGTGTGTGTGTGTGTGTGTGTGTTATGATTGTGTGTGTTACTAAGGTATTGTGGTTGGTCTTGGGTACTTTTGTTGCTGTGTGTGTGTGTGTGTGTTGTGTTGTGTTGTGAGTATAGTTATATATGTGTTTATAAGTATTTTGGTGTGTGTGTGTGTGTGTATGTGTGGTGTGTGTGTGTGTGTGTGTATGTGTGGTGTGTGTGTGTGTGTGTGTATGGGGGTTAGGTTCAGGTAGGCACGTCACTGCTACAGTTAGCCGGTCAACTATACGTCTGACCTGGTTTGACCTCACAAAAAACTTGCCTCAGAAGCGGATGAGAAGGGAAGGGAAGGGTAGGACTGGAATGGGCAGATTGAGAAAACACACACACACACACACACACACACACATATACACAGACTCACATACTCACACACACACACACACACACATACACATACACAGACTCACATACTCACACACACACATACACATACACAGACTCACATACACACACACACACACACGCATACACACACACATACATACACACACATACATACTGTAGACGCACGCACGCACACACACAGAACATCCATCCATCACAAATTATCCTTAACAACCTACAACACCTATAAAGGCATGAACCACACAATCATTAACATCACAGATACAACACAACACAACACAACAATACAACCAATTTTTGCTATCCTCTTTACCATCTAATTCATCTCCTCCATCCCATCTACTACTAAAGCTAGATCAGTCACCTCTCAGACACTACAGCTATAAGAACCAACACCACCACCACAACAATAACAACAACAACAACAACAACAACAACAACCACAACAACAACAACCACAACAACAACCACCACCACCTACAGGTAATGTTTGTCATCATCAATAGTAAACTCCACCTACCACGATTTACCCTGAGAAGCTTACCTACCTACCTACCTACCTACCTACCTTGTGTCCTTACACACACACACACACACACAGATTTACCTACCACACGCACACAGATCTATCTACCACACACCCACACTCACACACACACATATCTACCTACCACACACCCACACTCACACACACACATATCTATCTACCACCCACCCACCTACCCACCCACCACTACTACCTACCACCACTACTACCTACCACCACCACTACCTACCACCACTACTACCTACCACCACCACTACCTACTACCACTACTACCTCTACTACCTCTACTATCACATCTCACCCTGCCACATTCCAACACAGGATATCGATACCCCTACTCCTCCCTACTTTCCCTACTCCTCCCTACTCTCCTTACTCCCCCCTATTCCCCCCTATTCCCCCATACTCCCCCCTTCTCTGTATCTCCCCTTTCCCCATCCTGACCCCTTTCTATACACTCCCCCCTATTTTGTCCACTGTCTCTCTCTCTCTCTCTCTCTCTCTCTCTCTCCATCCATGATTTTCTCTCTCCATTCTGCTCTCTCTCTCCCCATCATTCAACCTGCCTCTCTTCCCCCCATCCTGTCCTCTCTCTCTCTCTCTCTCTCCTCTCCCCATCCTGCTCCCTGTCTCCCCCCTCCCCTCCCTTCCCTTCCCTCACAATAAAATTCCTCCCTCCCTCCCTCCCTCCCTCCATATAATCTCACTACCATCTCTTCTCTTTATACAATCACCAAAGGGTCAGTGTATCGTGTGTACCAGATTACAACTGTATAGTGTGTAGGTATAAGTCAATCATTCTCTTACCTTACGAGAGAGAGAGAGAGAGAGTGTGTGTATATATTTCATTCTCTTACCTAATGGGATACACACACACACACACAGAGAGAGAGAGAGAGAGAGAGAGAGAGAGAGAGGTAATCATAACCTCTTTTATTATTCCCCTTCCCCTTCCCCCTCCCTTCTCCCACATCACGTTGTTTTCCGTCTGTGTTTTCCCATTATTCTTACGTCACTTTAGCCCCCCATCCGCCCCCCCTCCGTCTCCTCCTAGCGCTGCAGATGAATTTATTTTTGCATTCATAAACTTGTTGCTTATTTTCTCTCCTTCTGCAACAAGGTGGTGGTGGTGGTGGTGGTGCTACATTGTATTCTTGTGCATTTACGCCTTACCTGTTTTCGTTTTTAGCTCCGGCCTAAGAGCTCTAGGTCTTATCGTAATTATTCTTGTTCTTGTTCTTGGGGCGACCACTTCTTAAAAAAGGTTCAACTGACTCACTCACTCACTCTTCCTCCCATCCATTTTCTTTTACCGACATTGAATCATTTATCCGAGGGGTTCACCCTCAATAAAAAGGGTTCATTTTCAAAATTTCAATATAAAATTATGAATACGAAAATCCAGATAAAACATAATTAATATTTTTGAGACCTTTACATATGGATATTTTATTATTTCACTTGAATCATTAAGAGCCGGAGCTTTTGAAGGGTTTTCCTTCATGTTCTTTTTTTTTTATCTCATCAATCTTCTTCTTTACATTCGTTTTTATTACGTCGTTCTCTCTGACTCTCTCTTTCTGTCTCTGTTTGTCTGTCTGTCTATGTTTCTGTCTCTGTTTCTGTCTCTCTGTTTCTGTCTGTCTCGGTCTCTGTCTCCTTTTCTCTCTCTCTCTCTCTCTCTCTCTCTCTCTCTTTTTTTGGGGTACAGTACAATAATGGCCAATAATACAGCAACACCTTCGATTTAAACAGCCTCGAGTATACATCATGCAACACTATACTTACAAACAACTATGATTAAGGGGATGGTACAGTGTTGGCAAATATGGAGCAACCGATTCCTCCAAACTATTCCAGACAAGAGGATACCATTAATTTTCTTCCTCTGGGTCTGTTTCCTGTCATATTTTGGAGGCATCAAGACACTCCAATCAATCAAAAGTATACTATCCCCTTAAGGCACCTCGTGATGTCGTCTGAAAATTGGAAGTTAACAAGCAAGTAAGTCCTTCAAACATCACCACAAAACACTCACTATACTTATAATACTTTAGATGCTTGTTTCGTGGCATAGACAGGAGGAATTAGAAGCCACCAATTAAGTCTCATTCATACACAGATCAGAGACAGACAGGGTCCTTATGATTCTTCTCTCCTTGACTCTCTCTGTAATAAATATCCAAGTCTTGTTGAAATTTGGGATCATCTGATAATTATAGGAGTGAACCAATTACAACATTTTCTTTTCTTACTGGTGGAGCTCGTTTAAGAGGAGAGTATACTTTTGGTACATTGGAGTGCCTTGATTCCTCCAAAGTATGCCAGGAAACAAGACCGAATTGACAAAAATACTGTTGTTTTTCTGTTGCCTGGAAGAGTTTGGAGGAATCAGTTGCTCCAGATTTACCAGCAGAGAAGTCGAAGCAGAACTTAACACTGGACTGTACTGGACATTCCTGTTCTCTACTGATTTGTGTCCAAGATGTCACTAATAGTCACCAAACATAAGACCAGGACAACTTATATGGTCAATGGGAAAGCGGTCCCAGAGAATAGTAAAAAAAAAAGTAACGTTAGATTAATATAACTATAGAGTGGGTGGGTGTGTTTTTTCGTTTCTCTTTTTTTTTTTTTTTTTTTTTTTTTTGCCTGGCTATAATGCACCGGTTTTTATGCTATTCACTGAGGTCTGAAAATGATTAATTAATATTACCTGTTTTGAGTAGATATCAGTAGTGTATATAGAGTAGAGAGAGTAGTTAATGACCCAGTTGTGTGAATAAGTATATGTTGTGTTGTTTTGTCTTGGTTTAATTAAAGGGTTACATTCACTGAGAGAGAGAGAGAGAGCTGAGAAATTTATACGAAAGGGCAGTCGTGTTTTTGCTACGTTAGAAATAATTATAAATATGTAATATAAGTTATATGTTAAATTCTTTATGAATTGAGATTGAGTTGAGATTGAGAACACACGTGGAATATAACTGCCATGCAATAAATGAAAATGTTGATTAAAAACTACTGCTGCAACAACTACTACTACTACTACTACTACTACTACTACTACTACTACTACTACTACTACTACTACTACTACTACTACTACAAATACTACTACCACTAATACAAATACTACTACTACAAATACTACTACTACAAATACTACTACTACAAATACTACTACTACAAATACTACTACTACAAATACTACTACTACAAATACTACTAATACAAATACTACTACTACTACTACTACTACCACTAATACAACTACTACTACTACAAATACCACTACTACTACTACAAATACCACTACTACAAATACTACTACTACTACTACCACCACCACCACCCCAAACCCCACTAAACCAAACCAGCTCATTTATACCAGCCATCTGTCAAAATGTCACCATCGATCAAAAACTGCCCCTGTCAACCTTGATAGTTAGTTTACCCATATGTGAATCTGCATCTTTTTTTTTTTTTTTTTTTTTTTTTTTTTGTGGTGATGAAGGTGAGACGAGGGTGGGGGTAACATCTTGTAGAGTGTAGTAGTGTAGAGGGTCCTGAATATAATAATGGCCCCCCAACCCCCAACCCCCACCCTGAGCCAACCCCTGCCCCATCCCTTATACCATTGCCACCCCCTGCTCATTGCCACCCCCTGCCCATTGCCCTTACTTGTACCCCTGTCACCCCTTGATCATTGCCACCCCTTGCCTATTGCCACCTCTTGTACCCCTTCCACCCCTGCCCCCCTTCCACCCCCTCCACCCCTGCCCCCCTTCCACCCCCTGCCCCCTTTCCACCCCCTGTCCCCCATCTCTTGCCAAACATGGGGTATTTTATGGGTGGGTGACGCGCTTGTCTGTCAGTCTTCGTCCCCCTCATCCCTATTCACATTCCTCTCTCCCCATGTCTCCCTCCCATTCTCCCCATGTCTCCCTCCCATTCTCCCCATGTCTCCCTCCCATTCTCCCCATGTCTCCCTCACATTCTCCCCATGTCTCCCTCACATTCTCCCCTTCCCATTCTCTCCTTTCCATTCTCGCTCCCTATTATTCCATCCCATTCACTCCCTCCTCATTCTCCCCCTCCTCATTCTCCCCCTCCTCAGTCTCCCCCTCCTCATTCATCCTCTCCCACTACAACACTACCACCCCTCCCCTTGCCCATCACACCCACTGGTATACCCCCTCCACACAAAGACCCCCCCCCCCTCCGTCCATACCTTCCACTTGGACACCCCTCCTCCCTTTTTTCTTTATCTTTATCCCCCTCCCTTTCCCCCTCTCCCTACCTCCCCTAGATCCTCTTTCCTCCCACCAAATATTCCATTCTCATCCACTTGTCACCCTTCCCCCCTTCCACTCCCCCCTTTCCCTTACTCTCTCCCTCCCCTTCACTCCTTCACTCCCTCCCTTACACATTCCTCAACAAACATCGCTTCCCTTTCTCATCCTTCATCTCTTTACTCAACTTATCCCTCTTCCTTTCTCACTCACTATTCAACTCCTCTACCCTACCCTTCCCTACCCTACCCTACCCTACCCTACCCTACCCTACCCTACCCTACCCTACCCTACCCTACCCTACCCTACCCTACCCTTTCCACTTCCCCCCTCGATCCCTTCTGCGGAAAATAAAGGAGTTGCTTAATCAAGGAAAACGAGCCTTAAGTAACCTTTTCTTTTAACTTAGCTTGTTGTCCTCCCTGTGTGTGTGTGTGTGTGTGTGTGTGTGTGTGTGTGATGATGGTGTGTGACTATATGTGTGTGTGTGTGGTTTTAAGATTGAAGTTATAATTTACAGGAAGTTTCTGGTACCAAGAAGTCGTTGTTGTTGTTGTTGTTATATAGAAACTGACTGTTACCGAGTTAGTTAGTTACCAGGCTCTCAAGAGGGAGTGGCAGGTAGTGTTGTTGGTGGTGGCAGGTAGTGAGGAAGGTAAGGTAAGGTAAGGTAAGGTGAGGCAGGAGGCGGAACGAACAACCCACTAACCACTAACACCTGCCTGCCTGCCTGCCTCTTTGCCTGCCTGACCTTGTTTTCGTGTGGCGGTAACGGGTATAGTTTGTTAGTTTGACCTCTTACCCTTACTTATGCTAATGGGGCCTTCACATACTGTACCTAATCTACCTTAACCAAATCTAACTAAACCTAATCTCACCTTACCTAATCAAACGTAACCTAACCTAACCTAACCTTACCTAAGAAAATATACTTCTTTGTTCCTTTCAAACTTCCACATCCTTCCTTCTTTCCTCCCTTCCTTCCTTTCTCCCTTCCTTCCTTCCTCCCTTCCTTCATTCATTCATTCCTCAAACCTCATGCACCCAATCACCTTTCACTCTTCTCTCTCCCTTTTCTCTCTCGCCTACCCCTTTCCCACCCACCCACCCCTACTCCTCTCTTCTCTCCACCTGCTCCTCCTCCCTCTCCATCAGCCCCTCCTCCCTCTCCATTCTCTAACCCCTCCCGCCACCACCTCATCTCCCTTTCTATCCTCTCCATTTATCTCCCCTCTATCCCCTCACCCCCTCCCTCACTCTCTCCCCCTCTCCCTCCCCCTCTCCCCCTCTCCCTCCCCCTCTCCCTCTCCTCCCCCCTCAATGCTTCGTCACGCCCGCTAATGACCATCTTAGGCCACACACCTTCAGACATACTCCCTGTCACCCTACCCCTGTCACCCTACCCCTGTCACCCTACCCCTGCCCTTCCTTTCTTGTCCTTCCTTTCTTGTCCTTCCTTTCTTGTCCTTCTTTTCCTGTCCTGCCATGCCTGCCCTTCCTTTCCTGTCATGCCAGGCCTGTCCTTCCTTCCAAGAAGGAAAATAATGAAATGGAGAGATGAAAAAAAATAGAAAAAATAAGAAGGAAAAAAAGGAGATGCAGAGATGAAAAGAAGAAGAAAAAGGAGAGGATGGAAGAAATGAGATGGAGAGATGAAAAGAAGAAGAAAGTGAAGGAGGAGAAGGAGAAGGAGGAGGAGAAGGAGAAGTGAAAAACAATTGAGAATGAGATAAGGTGTTGTGGAAGGACCTGAGGAGCTTCTTAGTGATTCAGTTCAACTCTGTAGTGTATGTGTGTGAAGGTTTGTGCTGGGTCATGTCTATACCTATATACCCCTTCCTAGTCACTCCATACCTATTATTCTATCCCTTCTTCCCTCCATTCTATTCTTTTCCTTCCACCCTTCCTATTCTCTCCATCCCTATTATTCTTTCCCTCCCTTCCTATTCTATCTCTCCCTCCCTCCATCCTATTCTATCTCTCCCTCCCTCCATCCTATTCTTTCCATCTCTATTATTCTATCCCTCCTTCCCTCCATCCTATTCTGTCCCTCCTTCCCTCCATCCTATTATTTCCCTTCCCTTCCTTCCCTCCCTCCATTTTTTTTTCTCTCTCTCTACCTACATTCGCTCACATTCAATTTTCGTCTTTTGGTTTCGTGGCATAGTTTGGAGGAATCAGAGACCTTCTAATTCACCAACAAACGAGTCTCCTCTTAATCTTAAGGGACCCTGTGTGTGATGTAGTCAGAAAATTGGTGGTAAAAAAAAAAAAAAAAAAAAAAAAAAAAAAAAAAAAAAAAAAAAACACGAAACACACACACACAAACACACACACACACACACACACACACACACATCTATACGGAAGGAGCTTGTTTCGTGGTATGGTCAGGAGGAATCAGAAGCCACCAATTCCCATACACGATCACAGGGTCCCTAATAAAAGGGGGGAAGTTTTGTGTTGGTAAATCTGGAGCAACTGAATCCTCCACACTATTCCAAGCAACAGCAGAACACTATTATTTTTTTGCTCATCTGGTCCTGTTTCCTGGCATACTTTGGAGGAATCATAGCACTCCAATGTACCAAAAAAAGAATGACCACCTTAAGGACCCTGTGATCGTGTATGAGACTTGGTGGCTTCTGATTCCTCCTGACCATGCCACGAAACAAGCTCCTTCCCTTATAGTTGGTGTTTCATGGTAATATTTGAAGGACTCACAACACTCCAATTTTCTGACTACATCACAGGGTCCCTTAATTAAATGGAAGCTTCACTACTGTACCGACCTGCCTGCAACTCCTTCTTCACCTTTTTTACATGTTGAGTTATGGATGCCGAAGTGTGATATAAACCTTGTTGTTGACCTCCATGCACCTTGTTGTTTTCCTGTTATAATTACCCGGTCAGACACGCGTGCTGCCTGATTCTGCATGCCACAAGCACCGCCAAGCGTGCACATACACCCGAGAGCACACACAGTCATGCATGAAAACCTTTAATGAAATGTTACAATTGCGTATAAACACTTCCACACCGACAAGAAAACTGGCAAGCATGCAAATACAACAACATGCACACACGGTACACAGTCATGTACGCCAACACGTGCATTGGTGCGTGCATGCATGAAGTTTACACATACAGAGGATCGTGCACACATCCACACACACACAAACAAACATGTACACTTTTTCATACATACATACATGCAGGCACATAATTATACATACACAAGTGTTGTACAATTGGCAAAAACAAGTATTGGAACCTTCTTATAGATAAATGTATTCAATTTTAATGATAAAGGTGGTTTCAATACTCTTTTTGCCGACTGTACATACACAAAGGCAAGTACCAGAAGCAGCATATACAAAATAACAACTCTAGTCACTATCTAAAGAATATTCACAGCTGTTGGGAGTTTTTCATGCAATATTTGGGTTTACAAGGATACCTCTGTCAGATTAGTAATTAGGAGGCTGATTGAGTCTGAGGCAACCTAGACCAAAGAGTTAAAAAAAAAAAAACTACGGAAGGTCGCGATGTAAATAACTATCCACATATCTAGTGTGTAAAACTAAGTACTTGACTAAGTGAGGCAGGACACAATACCTCTGTACTTTCACTGTAAATAAAAAAAAATCAATATAACTTCCATTAACCACTATTTTTGGACAGCCCAGACGTTTACAAGGTGACACAAGCACTAACCTAAACCCACAACCACACACAAGGACTTGTTAGGAATGACAGTCACTCCTTATCACTGCGAGGGAAGCACAGTCACTCAAGCCAACACGAATTCCTCAAATAGTGACAAGACAACAACACAAGCACTTGCAAGGCCACGCCATCACCGCAAGCACACGGATGCCCTCACCACCCCATTACACAGAGTCGTAAATCAGGCAGGAGTGAGACAGGCTGGGGAGGGAGAGACAGGAATGAGATAGGCAGGAGTGGGGCAGTAAGGAGTGGAATGGGGTAGGGATAAGTAGGACACTGAAGAAAGGGGCATGCAGACAAGAATGAAACCATGCAGGAATGGAAACAGAATAGGACACTGAACAGAGGGACAAGCAGACAATAATTTAACCAGCATGAATGGAAACAGAATAGGACACTGAAGAGAGAAGGACATGCAGACAATAATAAAAACCAGCAGGAATGGAAACAGAATAGGACACTGAAAAGAGAAGGACATGCAGACAATAATAAAAACCAGCAGGAATGGGAACAGAATAGGACAGACAAAATTGGGAAAGGAACAAATATGGATGAGAGAAGTGCATAGGACAGTTGACATTATATTATTAATTAACAGTGTCTTCTTCTTCCTTCCCTGTCAGGTATGTACTGTTGTGTGTTGTTACCTGTGCCTCGTCTCACCTGTCATCCACCAACACACGTGAGTACCTAAATTTACACTGTCGTTCTCCACATTCATCACATCATCAAACTTGCTCGTATCTTTTCACTGCTACTATTTAATCTCTATAATTTTGTTCGTATCTTTTCACTGCTACTATTTAATCTCTATATAATTGTGTTCGTATCTTTTCACTGCTACTATTTTAATCTCTATATATATTTTGTTCACACCACATCCCCTCATAACCATTTTACACACTGTCGGTGAATTGGAGGCTATACTGAATTACTGAATCATCCAAACCATTCCACAAACCAAAACCTAGTAATCATACACGAGTGATCTGTTTCATGGGACAGTTTGAGGAGTCAGTGAGTGGCCTTCCAATTCACCTTTGAACATTATTACAGCCCTTGGCAACAACAACAACAACAACAACAACATCGACTCCTAAATTCTGCCTTGTGTCGTCGGCAGCACTTGTATGTCGTGAGGTCGTACCGCGTTTTATGACAACGCTGAAGTATTTTGTGTGTGTGTGAGAGAGAGAGAGAGAGAGAGAGAGAGAGAGAGAGAGAGAGAGAGAGAGAGAGAGAGGTAGGTTGGTTCAAGAGAAAGTGGGTAGGTGATCTAAATGCATCTGAGTGAGTGAGTGAGTGAGTGAGATGTTTCCAGCCTCATAGTGTTCAGTAGGTAGTTTGGCAGCTCTCTCCATCAGCCAACCAGCCAACAGCACCCACGGCGGCTCTTGTTTTTTGTCTCCCATTTATAACTTCTGCTGTTTTTGTTCTCCCTCTGCATGCCAATATTTTCCTCTTTTCTGGTTCTGTGTCGTATTCTCCTTTTATGTGATTTGTTTCCTCTTCTCTCCATGTTATGTGCTCTTCTTCATCTCCATCACTTCTCTTTTCCTCTATCTCTCTCTCTCTCTCTCTTTTCCTCTCTCTCTTTTCCTCTCTCTCTCTCTTTTCCTCTCTCTCTCTCTCGCTTTATTATATATATTCTTGTCTGCTGTCTGTATCATTATCGTATCCAGTTTTATTTATCATTCCCTCCCTCTTTCCTTATTCCTTCCAACTCTTCAAATCTCCTTTCCTTACTTTTTTTTATTCTCCTCGAGGGCTGTCTGGACATCATTTTATCA
The DNA here is from genome assembly GCA_034508575.1 of Petrolisthes manimaculis. Taxonomy (NCBI): domain Eukaryota; kingdom Metazoa; phylum Arthropoda; class Malacostraca; order Decapoda; family Porcellanidae; genus Petrolisthes; species Petrolisthes manimaculis. The sequence goes on from JAWZYT010000363.1 coordinate 54,477, forward strand.
ATTTTTATTCCTTTTATCCTTGTGTGTTTTTTTTTTTTTCATTCTGTGTGTTTTTTCTCTACTTTTCTTCTGTGCATCAGTCTTTGAGTTTCCCACGCGAGGCACCACTCCTTGCGATGCTATTTCCTACTTCTCACTCACAAGTAAAATTCAATATCATATCTGCACGTGTTTCCTCTCAGACATTTCCGTGAATTTACCAGGAATATTATTTAGTCCACACGTATACGACGAACTGAAAAAAAATATATATATAATAATCAAGAAATAATATTATAATCATTGCTATATTATACTACTATGATCGTCAGCATATTCACCATTATTATTATTTGCATTATAATCATCATCATCATATTTAATATTATCATTATTTTTGGAGTAGAGGCAAGATTCCTCCCCCCGCCCCCATACCCCCTACCCCCGTCTTATTATGATTATGGGGAGGGACCTCACTAACTTGTGGTCAGTCAGTCAGTACTTACACCACCCACCCTTCTAGCTAACCAACCAACCAACCACCACCTTTCCATCTAACCAACCAAGCAACCAACAACACCACCCTCCTCCTCTCCACCACCCTCCTCTCCATCTAACTAACCAACCAACACCACCACCACCATCCTCTCCAACCATCTAACCAACCAACCCCACCATCACCATCACCACCACCACCTTCTCCTTCTGACACACTAATTACCCCACTGGCTGACGGCACACACTCTCGCCTCGTCCAATGGGAAGCTGTGTTGTAATGAGGTCGTCTGGTGGTATATAGAATCATCTCTCCCCGGTGGTGGTCGGTTCGTGGTGCTTGTATACAGGTGACGTCTCAAGTCCTCCATGGCTGGTTAAAAAGGGGAATAATAATATAATTGTTGGCTGGATGATGCATGGTTAGATGGAACTTGCATACATGTGTTGTGTTGTGTTGTGTTGTGTTGTGTTGTGTTCTATTGTGATGGATGTTTCTTTTTCCCTCCCTCGGATGTTGTTTAGTGGTATGTTGTACGAGGTGTTGTTAAGAGGTGTTGTTAGTGGTACGAGGTGTTGTTAGTGTTGTTAGTGGTGGATACGACTCAGGTGTGTAGTTGGTATTCATGCGGCTATGATCTACATACTAGCAATAAAAGAGAGAGAGAGAGAGAGAGAGAGAGAGAGAGAGAGAGAGAGAGAGAGAGAGAGAGAGAGAGAGGCCTGATAAGCATACAGAAGTATAATGGAGTGTAACCACTCCCCTCTCTTTCTTTCTCTCTTTCTTCCCATTTCTCCTCCACCTTACAATTTATCCACGCCAACACCCATAACCACCCGACCCCCTCAGCTCTCCTTCTCCTACCCCCTCCCCCTCCACCTCCCCTCCCCCTCACACGCCCTCTACTGCCGTTATCGTATGGTGTCATCAACAAGGCATTGGGTGTGAAATGATGATTGACTCTGCATATGGCGTCTGATGTGCCCCGCCCTGCCCTGCCCTGCCCTGCCCTGCCCTGCCCTAAGCTAAACCCTACACTGCCACACCTGCTCCTATCTCACCCAAACCGACCCCACTCCAACCTTTCTCACCCCACCCCATCCCAACCCCACCACACGTTTCTCCACCCTTCCCTTCCCACCCCACCCAACTCCACCACTTCTCACCCCACCCCACCCCTTCTCACCCCACCCCACGTTTCTCCACCCTTCCCTTCTCTGCCTGTGTTTAAATCGCCCCGCCTTTATTTTTTCCGAGTCCATCACCCACAACTTGATTTCAGGGGTAATATACTTTGGGTTGGTACATTGGAGCTCCTTGATTCCTCCAAAGTATGCCAGGAAACAGGACCGGGTTAACAAAAATAAAGGGTGACTGTTGCTTGAAATAGTTTTTGAGGAATCAGTTGCTCCAGATTTACCAACACTGTGATCGTGTATGTATGGAAATTGGAGGCTTCTGATTCACCCTGACTATGCCACGAAACACACTCCTTCCATATTAAAGTCTGTGTTTCGTGGTAATATTTGAAGGACTCATTTACATCCAATTTTTTTTTTTTTTTTTACTACTTCACTCACTTACCTTCTGACTTTAATATATATTTCTTAGTCTCTATTCTCTCATGTCCCTCTCTCTCTCTCTCTCATGTCCCTCTCTCTCTCTCTCTCATGTCCCTCTCTCTCTCTTTCTCTCATGTCCCTATCTCTTTCTTTCTCTCATGTCCCTCTCTCTTTCTCTCATGTCCCTCTCTCTCTCTTTCTCTCATGTATATTGTCTTCGCATTCCTCTTTTTTCCCCTCTCCTCTCCTCACTTTTTCCCTTTTCTTTCCCATCTCTCTCTCCACTTACTCTATTCTATCCCCTCATTTCCCCCTCTCTCTTTCTTTCCATTTACCTCTATTCCTTCCATCTGTCTTCAACCCCTTCCCAGTCCCCCTCCCCCCTCCCCCCTCCCTTCTAAAGATTACGGTGCAGAGTGTTGGGCGGATCTCACTCTAGTCTGACACACACACACACACACACACACACGCACCCAAAAGCATATCGACACAAGACACACTCCCTCACCTTACCAATAACATCAGTCACACGTCACACACACACACACACACACACACACACACACACACACACACACACACATATATATTTATTTACTTTTTTTTTTTTTTTTTTTAATAATTATTTATTTTTATTTATTTATTTTTATTTATTTATTTATTTATTTATTTATATACATACTGTACACACCTTCTCTCTTGAACAACGGGTGTATACGTGCGGTACTTCCTTTGGGGATAAGAAATCGTATATGCGGTTTATTATTATTTATCGGAGAGGACTCACTTAAAAGGAGAGTAGGAGCATACTTTATAGGTATATGTATGTACATACACTGGAGTGCCTTGATTCCTCCAAAGTATTCCCCAGGAGACACGTGTTAATTGAGGAACCCTGCATGTGTGATATAATTATATAGTCAGAAAATTGGAGTTATACGAGTCCTTCAAATATTACCACGAAACACCACCTAAACATAATAATATAATTCTCAGACTAAAACCAGACAAGATTATTATAATACCTAGCAGGTAGGTTTAAGAATAGAAGACAGTTTGATAATATTGTGGTGTGAGTGTAGATTTTTATATTTGTCTGTGTGTATGTCTGTGTCTTTTTGTTGTTTTGTCCATGAGGCGAAAGAACCTGCCTGCCTGTCTGCCTGCCTGCCTGAACTGAATGTGAGAGTGGTTTACAGAATATTGTAAGGGATAGGTGTGTATGTATGTATGTGTGTATGTATGTATAGCGTTTGTGTCCCTGTGTGCATTGCGTGTACAGTATTTGTGTGTGTGTGTGTGTGTGTGTGTGTGTGTGTGTGTGTGTGTGTGTGTGTGTTCTCGCACACTCACACACACACACACTTATACATATACTCCCAATTACCTGGAACATGACACACACACACACACACACACATTTTACCCCTCCCATGTCTTCCCAGAACCAGGACCATAAGCTCTGTCCTAACCACACACCTCGCCAAACACGATATCCTTTAATATTTTCACATTCTATATTTTCAGCAAGGGGTGTCGCGGGATATATAAAGGATAGGGGGCGGGGGGAGGCCTGGGGGGGAGAGGGGGGCACACGTGGGTATTATGAAGATGAGGGCAGGAGGTGGGGGGTGGGGGTGGGGGTAGTGGGTGAGTATGGGAGGGGCTTGTGAGGGTGGAGAGGAGGAGTAGGTGGGTAAGTATGGAAGGAGAGACAAGAGAGAGAGAGAGAGAGAGAGAGAGAGAGAGAGAGAGAGAGAGAGAGAGAGAGAGAGAGAGAGAGAGAGAGAAGAATTATTATCTTATCCCTCTCTGTTTTTCTATTTTATCTTTTTCTATTATTTTTTTTTCTATTCTATCTTCTTTTTTTTTTATCTTGGTGTCTTTTTTCAATGTAATACTCAGTCCAGTTTTAACATGTTTCCTGTAATACTGATACACATTGCAACATAACTACATCTATCTATCAAGTAATCAGTCAGTCGTATCTATCAACATAACTATCTATCATATCTATCTACATAACCATATTTTCTATCCATCTCGTATATCTATAATAATTCAATTTTAATGGTGTTTGACGTAACTCTCATTGGATTTTTATTTATCTATTATTTTGTATGTACAGTTGTGGACATTTGAAACAGATACAGATACACCTGAAACGGGGGGGGGGCCTCATTGAGTAGATAGGGTATAAAATAGCGTCCTATATATGTATGTACCTAAGAAGTTGTTATGATGATGATTATGATGTGACTGGAGGTGTGTGTGTTTGTGTGTGTGTGTGTGTGTGTGTGTGTGTGTGTGTGTGTGTGTGTGTGTGTGTGTGTTTGTGTGTGTGTGTGTGTGTGTGTGGTTCTCGCTCTGTAGTTAGTCTTTTTGGTGCAGCTAGTGAGTCGCTGCTTATCTTTCCCATAGAGTAAAATCACTTAAGTTTATTCTTATCTCTACCCTTATCTGTGCTACCTACTGTTCTTATCGCTACACCACCACCAACAACAACAACACCACCCCAAACCTCCACCACAACCACCAACCTCACCACCACCACTACCACTAACTTCACCTCCACCACAACCACAAACTTTACCTCCACCACAATAACCAACTTCACCTCCACCACAACCACAAACCTCACCTCCACCAACACTACCAAGATTCATTACTACTATCTCCAACACCAAGAACATTAATTATTTATTTTGCTACTGTTAGCCTGATGAAAATAAGGCTACTTTAATTCACACATCGAAAAGGGAAGTTGTTAAGGGGAGAGTATATTTATGGTACATTGGAGTGCCTTGATTCCTCCAAAGTATGACAGGAAACAGGACGAGATTAACACAAATAATGGTTGGTGAACTGTTGCTGGGAATAGTTTGGAGGAATCATCATCTCCAAAAATGTCAAAACTATATACCCTCCACTTAAGGTTACAAAACGCCCTCAGCTTCTTGTTTGTTGGTACTGACGTCTATCTTATCACCAGCTCCTTCTCAGTGTGTGGTTGTGTGTGTGTGTGTGTGTGTGTGTGTGTGTGTGTGTGTGTGGTTGGTTGGTTGTCTGAATCTCCTTATCCAGGATTTGACACTTGTAATCCCCATGTAAGGCTGTCGACTATAACATGTCCCTCACGTCGTCGTATCTCAGACTGATTGATTACGAGGGGGATAAGATTATTATTGTTTATCTTACCGACCGTCCGACTTCTCCATCCATCCAATCATATATGCCACGACGAAGGCCTCCTATTTGCCCACGTGATAGGTCCCGTGGTCCCTTTTATCTTTCTCTCGTCGCCCGGCTTTGGTTTTATTGTGTGTTCAGGGTTTCAGGGAGTGTGGGAGGCGACATAAGGTGATGATTGACAGGGGGTCGATGGGGTGACGGGAAAAGCAAGATGAGGTGACGTTTGGTGATAGGAAGTGACGGAAGAAGACTGTCTAGTGAGAAAGTATGCTACCTGGTCGATATTTGGCGACCTTTAATGGATAGACATAAAGGACGTGGGAAGGAAGGAAGGGAAGGAAGGGAGGGAGGGAGGGAGGGAGGGAGAGAGGACAGTCTGTAGGCTGATGTGACCTTAGGTGTTGGAGAGTGAAAGTAGGTGATAGGAAACGGGCTGGGTAAAACTTATAGGTGACTGGCAGAAGACAGAGTAAATAGTATAGGCAACTGTAAAGGAGTAAACAGATGACTGGCAGGGAATCGGATTAATTAATATTTTTGGGTGACAGTCAAGGTGCAGAGGTGACAGGAAGTGACTGACGGAGAACAGGTGAGAATTCTAAGATGACAGGAGGGAGAAAGAATGACACCATAGTTAATTCAGGTGACAGACAGTATAATTTATAATAATAATATTAATTGGTGACCGTAAGACGTAATCAACAAAAATGAACAGATTAAGGGGAGATTCTTTTTGTTTGTGAATTGGAAAATTTGTGATTCCTCCCCAACTATGCCACGAAACAGATCCCCTATTAGTATCACCGAGAGCGTCTGTTTTCTGGCCTAGTTTGGAGGAATCGGTAGACTTTCCAATTCACCAACAAGATAATCTCCCTTTAATTAAAAACCAACCACTGTAAATACTGTAACACACTTGACTAGAGAAGGTGAAAGTGAGAGTGTGGGAGGAAAGTCAATGAGGGCGTGTTGTCAGACAGAGAATCAAAGGTAAGGACGGAGAAAGGTGATTTATTTACGACCATGAAGACGAATAAAGGAAAATTGGATGTTACTGCATGATGCCTCCACACTGTGACACAAAACAGCATGTATACCGAGGGAGACTGTTTCGTGACGTACTTTGGAGGAGTCTGGAACATCCAACTCGTTCTCCACATACATGGCCCGCCCCCCTGTAAGGCAAGACAGGACAGCAGAATGCACTGTGAGGAGTGTGTGTGTGTGTGTGTGTGTGTGTGTGTGTGTGTGTGTGTGTGTGTGTGTGTGTGTGTGTGTGTGTGTGTGTGTGTGTGTGTTGTGTGTGTGTGTGTGTGTGTGTGTTTGTTTGTAGATGCAGAAGAGGAGGGTGTGACCGAGAGTATAATGCATGTGGTGGAGCTTTGAAGTGGGAGGATGTATGTAAATAGCTTGTGTTTGTCTGTCTCTGTATGTCTGTGTCTGTTTTCTTGCCTGTTCGTCTGTATGTCTGTCTGTTTTCGTGTCTGTTCGTCTGTCTGTTTTCTTACTTGTACGTCTGTCTGTCTGTCTGTTTGTCTGTTTTCTTGCCTGTCTGTTTGTCTGTTTGCTCGCATGTTTGTTTATCTATTTGTTGTTCTCTCCCTCTCTCTGTTTATTTGACTCATTATATTTGTCTGACATTTTGTTTGTTGTTTATATTCTTGTCTGGTTACCTTTACACACACCTGTTTTTCTAAGCCGTGTGATATTACATTCATGGTGTTGTGTGTGTGTGTGTGTGTGTGTGTGTGTGCGAGAGAGAGAGAGAGAGAGAGAGAGAGAGAGAGAGAGAGAGAGAGAGAGAGAGAGAGAGAGAGAGAGAGAGAGAGAGAAAAAAAAATGTGTGTGTCCTGCCTACCTCTCTTTCTTTCCTTCCTTCCTTCCTTCCATCTATCTCTTACTTCTTGCCCTTTTCCCTCCCTCCCTCAATTCCTCCCTTCCTTCCTTCCTCCTAGCCCCTCTACCTACCTACCTACCTACCTACCTACCTGCCTACCTACCTGTCTGACTCCAACACCCTTTGCCTGACTGAAGTAAATATGTCTTGCAAAATGTGTTGAGAGAGAGAGAGAGAGAGAGAGAGAGAGAGAGAGAGAGAGAGAGAGAGAGAGAGAGAGAGAGAGAGATTTTACCCGTTACCAAACTGTCTGCTCATGTTTTTCTCGCTATACACTCTTTGTCTCACTTGGACTACTCCCAACTAACACACACACACACACACACACACTCTACTCTCACTAACTTTACCTTGCATTTTATCTTCCCTCTCTCTCTCTCTCTCTCTGCTTTTCTCTTTCCTCTCTCTCTCTCCCTGATTTTCTCTTCCTTCTCTCTCTCCTTTTGCTTTTCTCCTTCCACCTTCCTATGTCTGCCGGTTAGTTATTGTCCCTGCCTGTCTCAGCCTTCCTGTCTGTTTTGTGTGTGTGTGTGTGTGTGTGTCTGTCTAACTCTCAGTGTACCTACCTGTCTGTATGTATGTCAATTTGTCTAACTGCTTTCCTGCTATCTGCTGAATTTTATGTCTATTTCTCACTGCACCTACTTTGTCTGTATGTCTATCTGTCTCTCAATCCACCTGCTGTCAATCTGCCTGCTTGCCTGCTTGCCTGCCTGCTCGAGAAAAGGTCAGGAGTAGGGCGGGGTGGGCGTGGTGGTGGTGAACTGCTCATGACCCAGCCTGCTTCTGTTCCTCTTCCTGCTGTTCCCTCACTCACCGGATAGATAGACACACTGACAGATAGATAGATAAATAGATAGATAGATAGATAGATAGATAGATAGATAGATAGATAGATAGATAGATAGATAGATAGATAGATAGATAGATAGATAGATAGATAGATAGATAGATAGATAGACAGATAGATAGATAGACAGATAGATAGATAGACAGATAGACAGATTGATAGACAGATTGATAGATAGATTGATAGACAGATTGATAGACAGATTGATAGATAGATAGATAGATAGATAGATAGATAGATAGATTGATAGATAGATAGATAGACAGACTGACAGATAGATAGATAGATAGATAGATTGATAGACAGATAGATTGACAGATAGACAGATATATTGACAGATAGACAGGCAGATTCACAGATAGATAGAGTGGGAGAAAGAATGTGATAGACAGATACACAGACAGATAGGGTGACAGGCAGATTCATAGAAAGACAGAGAGACAGACAGAGAGGAAAAAAGAATGTGACAGATAGATAGAAACAGACAGACAGACAGACAGTATTTCTATAATTCTCCTTTCTGTCATACTAATCATACACTTTCATTCTTTTCGTGTATATTGGTGTATAATTATTTCTGTATCTCACCCTGTTCATTTTCTTTTGTGTATTTATGGATAATGTAATTCTATATTTTTCTTTTTGTGTATTATGTGTATAATTATTTCTGTATGTCATCCTGTCCTTTTCTCTTCGTGTATATGTACCGGTATATAATTATGTCTTTATCAATCCGTACATTTTTCTTTTTGTGTATTTTGTGTATAATTATTATTTCTGTATCTCACCGTATATATATTTTTTGTGTGTGTATCTTGTGTATAATTATTTCTGTATCTCACTATATATTTTTCTTTTTGTGTATTTTGTGTATAATTATTTCTGTATCTCACCCTATATTTTTCTTGTTGTGTATTTTGTGTATAATTATTTCTGTATCTCACCGTATATTTTTCTTTTTGTGTTTTTTTCTGTATCATTATTATTTTGTGTATCTTATCCTACCTTCCAAAGCTACCCAGTAAAAGTCTACATAGTCTCTCTCTCCTCTCTGGAATAATACAAGTAAGTGGTTTGGCCATAACTCGTCTCACTAGATATCCTCAATTTGCATGTGAATAGTAACCTGTGTGAAGGGTGAGGATATTAGCGAGTGGTGAGTGGTGAGTGGTGAGTGGTGAGTGGGGGTGGTGGGGGTGTTGGTGAGTGGGAGTGGTGAGTGGGGTTGGTTGGTTGGTTGGTTGGGTTGATGCTGGTGGCAGAAGAGTGGTTAATAGTGAGTGGGGTTGGCGAGTGAGTGGGTGAGTGAGTGAGTGAGAGAGTGAGTGAGTGGTGAGTGAGTGAGTGATGGTGCAACATGGTGTATAATACAAACTATGAGTGAAATTGTATTGTGAGTGAGTGAGTGCTTGAGTGTGTGTGTGTGTGTGTGTGTGTGTGTGTATGTATGTGTGCGAATGTGTGTTTTTATCATCAAGGTTTTTGCATAGGTAAGATGTATATAAGTGGATGGTGAGGTATATATGAATAAATTGAGTGACTGAGGTGTAAGATGAGTGAGATGAAAGTGTGTATAGTGTTAGTCAAGCTATATAGTGTGAGATGCTAGCTAGGAAGTATGGTGAGTGAGGTGTGAGGAGAATGAGATGTGAAATGAAGTGTGAGAGGTGAAATGAAGTGTAAGGAAAGACATGGTTGAGATGCAGGGAAGGTGAGGTGTGAGTGAAGAGGTGAGAAGAATGAGAAGTGAAATGAAGTGTGAGAGGTGAAATGAAGTGTAAGTAAAGATATGGGTGAGATGCAAGGAAGTTGAAGTGTGAGTGAAGAGGTGAAGTGTGAGTGAAGAGGTGTGGCTACTACTTCTACTACTACTACTACTACTACTACTACTACTACTACTACTACTGCTGCTAACGGTACACCTCAATGTCAGAAGGGAACAGGTAGGTAGGTAGGTAGGTAGGTCTCCGTTACCCACTACCTCCACCTGTCTGCCTCCATGTCTGTCTGTCTGTCTGTCTGCATGTCTGTCTGTCTGTCCCTCAGAGATAAACACAGCATGATGTATATGCTAGTCATGTACACACACACACACACACACGTTATGTACAATTACACTCTCGTACACTTTCCTCACACACACACACACACACACACACACACACACACACACACACACACACACACACACACACACTATGCCCAATTTAGTACATTTAGTTGAAAGTTAATCATAAGGAGACTTGAAAAATCTTAAAACTATGATGTGGATGTTGTTGATGCTATTACAATATACACGTATCATGTTGTACAATTTCATGGTTGGTAAGTGTACGAACGAACCAGCAAAGTGTGCGCACGCAGGAACAAACAAACTCACTCTTATCATGTTTCTAGATGAAGACAACGAGAAGCAAGCAAGCAAGCACAAGACAACCACAAGCAAAAGGAGTGAGTTTATAATAATAATAATAATAATAATAATGATAATAATACAGGCACATGCACTCCCAAATCAGTAAATACACACACACACACACGCACAAAAAAACACTCCGGCAAGTTCAAGCACCACACAAACAGGTAGAGGCAAACAAACATGCAAGCACCCGAGGCAAGCAAGCAAGTAAGCAAGCAAGCAAGCAAGCACACCCACCCCAGTCAGTCGGCAAGCAGAGTCCAAGCAGTGCATTTAAAAGGTGGTAATTCTATTTTGGTACATTGGAGTGCCTTGATTCCTCCAAAGTATGCCAGGAAACAGGACCAAAGGAGCAAAAATAATAGTGTTCTGTCGCTTGGAATAATTTGGAGGATTCAGTTGCTCCAGAGTTACCAACACAGAACTTCCCCCTTTAATAACTTGTGTTGCCCCGAAGGAAACTGGACCTTGGCGGCCGACTCTCCCAAATTGTGTTTCTCTATATATGTTGTGCGGCTTGGTATTTTTTCCCCTGTGGTTTTTTTGCTTCTTGATATTTCTCTCTCTCACTATTCTCTCTCTCTCTATTCTCTCTCTCTCTCTCTCTCTCTCTCTCTCTCTCTCTCTATTTTCTCTCTCTCTATATTCTCTCTCTCTATTCTCTCTCTCTCTCTCTATTCTCTGGCTTCTGTCTCTGTTTCTCTGTCTGTCTCTGTCTCCCCTTATCTCTCCTTATCACGCTTACTTTAACCTCACACACACACACACACACACACACACACACACACACACACACACACACACACACACACACACACACACACACACACACACACACACACACACACACACACAGGATTACGTGCTTTGAAATAACACCTTACAAACGAGTCACTTTTTACTATATATTATACTGCCTCTCTCCCTCCTCCTTCTTTTTACCTTCCCTTCCTACATGAACACCACTCGTCTATAATCGAAACATGACGCTAATTCGCACCTCAAGTTTATTGTATCCAGTCGGGCTATTGAGCACCTGTAATTTTTTTTTTTTTTTTTTTTTTTACCTGTCGTACATATATACATGCGTGCAAGTTGGTCCTTCACGAATGACATTGAAAGGATATATATATACACACACATGCATGCACACACAATACGCGAACACATAACATATATACATGATCGGACCTATTGATGTGTGTGTGTGTGTGTGTGTGTGTGTAATGATGGTGAAATTATAGATCAGAGAGAATAAGGTTTTGGCCAAGGATACGAATGAAACAAGAGGCAAAAATAGCAACACTGGAGTGAAGGAAGGAAGAAAGGGTGTGAAGGATTGAGAGAAGTGAGTGTGTGTGTGTGTGTGTGTGTGTGTGTGTGTGTGTGTGTGTAGTACTTGTCATAAGCTATATAGATTTATTAATGGGATGGTGTAGATGTGTGTGGTTTATCCTCTAGGGTGTATATAGGAGGATGTATAGCAGGTGGGTTGTGGTGGTATATCCTGGAGTGTAGGTAGGTGTAGTGGTGGTGATGGTGGTGGTGGTAGTGGTCTAGAATGGAGTGTGGGAAGGTATAGTGGTGGTAGTAGTGGTGGTGGTAGTGGTCTGGAATGGAGTGTGGGAAGGGGAAGGAAGGAAGGTGTGGGCAGTAGGTGTTGGTCAGATAAACTTGCACCAAAGAGGTCTGACTAGTGAAGGTGGTGGTTGGGGCAGATTGTACAGAGGCATAATTATGTTAAATTATCCACTAGGGTTCATTATATTGACCATGTGTTTATACTTCATTATATTTGATGCACATTACACTTTATTGTGTCAAATGTCTATTATATACTTTGCAAAAAAAATATATATATACCGGTATATATATATTGAGAAGGAGCATACGGGAAATTGAGACAAGCGTTGCAATGGTAAGGTAGATCTAGAACTTACAGGATGAGGGTAAGGTAGATAGGTAGGTAGGTTAGATAGGTAGGTAGGAAGGTAGGTAGGTTAGATAGGTAGGTAGGAAAGTAGGTAGGTAGGTAGATCCAGACAGGTGAAAGTAAGGCTCAGGGAATTAGTTAGGTGTAGAGTGGTAAGAATACAATACAATATAATATACAGTAAGGGAGAACAGGAACAGAGTACGAGTCAGTATGAGGGAGGTTGAGGTTGCTTGCGTGGGGGTGATGAGGCCAGGGTGTCGTAACGGGAGCACATGATACACGTCTGCCCCCGTGCTCGCTCCAAGGGTGACTGATCATATAGGCCACCTTGTCACTGCATATATATATATAATTTCAACATCATCACACTCCCTCAACACTGAACTCATGACATGAATGAAGCTCCTCACCAAAGTCCACAACAACAACAACAACAACAACAACAACGACAACGACAACGACAACGACAACAAAAACAACAACAACAACAACAATAACAGTAATCATGCAGGGCTGGAGAGGAGGGTCAGGCAACGTCAATTAATTTTAAAGGGGGTGCTGGAATAGGGGGACAGGCTTGGTGGAGGGTGCAGGATTATGGGGATAAGGATTGGGAAGGTTAGGGGGGTGCGGGAATAGGGGACAAGTTTTCTACTCATCCCAAGCCTGTCCCCCTATTCCTGTACCCCCCCCCAAGCCTGTCCCCTACTCCCACACCCCCTTAAAAGGATACATGAGGTAGGGGGGGGGGGGGAGGTTCTTAACACCATATCAACGTCATGTGCACTCGAAGGTATAAGGGGGCCACACCCATACCATTATATAAAGATACAGGGAGGGGTTTATAACACGGTGTGACGTCATACGTAATAGGGACACACACACTCGCTCACCCACTCGTCAGGTCGTTTTTTATTTTTTATTTTTTTTTTACTTTTTTTCAACTTATCTTTTTTTTTTTTTTTTTTTTTTTTTTTTTTTTTTGTCAGAGATTGTCCCATGTGTGTTGTTTTATGGAGTTGGGATTTATATAACCTGTCGAGCGGCGATGTCTGTACACTTGTTGCCTCACTGGGATCTGATGCGGTTTAGAAAGTGGTGTGTGTGTGTGTGTGTGTGTGTGTGTGTGTGTGTGTGTGTGTGTGTGTGTGTGTAATCATTAATTAAAGAACAGGTGGCCGCAACTATATATTCCATCCAGTCTTTCTTATCGCGAGTCACTTCAACGTGGAATAATAATTAAAAGTGTAAAATATTGATCTGTAGTGAAAAGCAGCTCTATAGAAATGAATAAACTATATGGAAAAACTGTCGGAGAAAAAACAAACACACTAACAAACACAATATATTTTTGGTGGTTGTGAAATATATAAAAAGCAATTTGTTGTCTCGTCACTGAAGGGCAAAAAAAAAAAAAAAAAAAAAAAAAACTTGTAAATGTCACCCATCGCTGCATGACTCTACAGTATGGTTGTTAATTATGTAAACTCGATCTACACAATTTTACTCTTATAAGAATGACGGGACATAAACACAAAATAATTATTACAGAGAGGTGTCGTTCATATCCACACTGTCATCATCGTTATCATTACCACCACCACCATCAACATAATTATTATTATTACAACCACCATCACCACCACCACCACCATCATCATCATCATCACTCCCTTGACTCCTGTAGTTGGAATTTACGTGAGTAGTTTAGCAATGCCGTGAGTGAGCGAGTGAGAGAGTGAGTGAGCGAGCAGGACGGGGCCACGCGAAGGTATACGAGTTCTCTTAATGGGTCACGTGGCAGGTCATAAAATTGGAAGCAGGTTAGTGGGTAAGTCGGGAACATGGAGGGGGACGAGGGTGAGGAGGGAGGGAGGGAGAGATGCTTACGGGGAAGGAGATGAGGTAATGTGGGGAGGGAGAGACGGAGAGAGAATTACGGGGAAGAAGATGATGTAATGTGGGGAGAAAGGGAAGGGGAGAAGATAACGAAGATAATGTGGGGAGAAATGGAAGGGGAAAAGATAAGATAATGTGGGGAGAAAGGGAAGGGGAGAAGATAAGCTAATGTGGGGAGAAAGGGAAGGGGAGAATAAAAGGTAATGTGGGGAGAAAGAGAGGTAGAGAGGATTACAGGAAAGATGATGAGGTAATTTAGTGACGAATACAGAGGAATACACAAGACATTTCCAACAACATACAACAAACAAGTCTACTGGTCCTTCCTTACCAGACTGATTGATTATAATGAGTCAGGTAGTAGTGTGTACAAGGGGAATTAGGGAAGGTCTAGTACAAGTATAGAAGTAGAAGAAGGCCCTATGCACTTTCCTTACTTTCACCACCACCACCACCACTGCCATTTAATTAATATCATATTCACTCTCACTCTCACCACCACCACCACTACCAATACAACCAACACCACTACTATCATTACCTCTACCAAACTCACTATCACCACTACTACCACCACTACTATTATCTTTACCACTACCAAACTCACTACCACATCCACTACTACCATTACCACTACCACACTCACTACCACCACTACCACCACCAAGTTCACTACCACTACCCTCGAGCTCACTACCACTACCCTCAAGCAGCTCACTACCACTACCACCCTCCTCCTCCTCCTCCTCCTCCTACTCTCTTCACGCTGCTTGGTTCAGACAGCGACAGTGATGACTAAGACAAAACAACTCGACCCTACTAATAAAACTCTCACTCTTACTCCAACCCCCAACCTCAATCACCACCACCAACACCACCACCACCACCACCAACAGCATCTTCTAGTTCTCCTCCTCCTCTTCTTCCTCCTCCTCTTCCTCCTCCTTTCTTTTTTCTTCATCCTCCTCCTCCTCCTCATCTTTGTCTTCCTTCTTTCTAGTGTTTCTTCATCTTGTTGTTGATGTTGTTGTAGTTGTTTTTCTTATTTTCTTTGTATGTTCCTTCTTCCCTTTCTCCTTTCCCTTTTCCTTCATGTTGTTGTTGTCGTCGTTGTTTCTCGTTTTTCTCTTATTTTACTTACTTTTTTTAATGCTCCTTCCTCCCATTCTCCCTTCCCTTTCCCTTTCCATCTTCCTTCATGTTGTTGTTGTCATTGTTTCTCGTTTTTCTGTTATGATTTTGCTTATTTATTTAGTATGCTCCTTTTTCCCTTTCTCCTCTTTTCCCTTTCCCTTCCACCACCAACAACACGACGACGAGAAAAGAAACACACACCACCATCTCCCTCTTTCCTTCGTCCAAAACTACAAACTACAAACCTGATTCAAGCCCCTCAGAGAGAGAGAGAGAGAGAGAGAGAGAGAGAGAGAGAGAGAGAGAGAGTGTGTGAGTGAGTGAGTGAGTGAGTCGTGATGCATTCCTTGTGGTGGGCATCTCATTTTACAGGGTCGATAAAATGTGCAGTAGTAACTAATGTATTCCCCCAAACTAGTCCCAGCAACAACCTACCAACCACCATTATTAGGGGAAACGTACCTGCTTGCTTGCTTGCTTGCTTGCCTGCTTGGACCCTCGCTTCAGTAAGTCATTAATTAAAACCCAGTCAGTAAAGATATAAATAAGAGTAGTAGTATCTAAGTAAGTAAGTAAGTAAGTAAGCTAAGTAAGGGACACTGAGTAAGCTAACGAGTAAATAAAGTAAGACGGGAGCTCGAGTTACAGAAGCACCCTCCCCCCCTCCCCCCCTGCCCCTCCCCCTCCCCCTCCCCCGCCCCCCACTACTGTACTGTCAGCCAATCAGAAGCGCCATCTCTCCAAGCCATGAGTTACGATTGGTTGTTTGTACTGGAGGTGGTGGCTGGCAGGGAGGGGAACACACACACACACACACACACACATACACAAACACACACAAACAAACATACACAAACACATACACACAGATACAGACACACACAATCACACAGACACAATCAAACAATCACACACACACACACACAAACAATACAGACGCAAACACCAACACAAACACAAACACAGAAACACACACAGACGCAAACACAAACAAACAAACAACAAACAAACAAACACACCCCTTCCCTCATCCCTCTACCTATAAATCACGTTTGTTGATTAAATGACAAGGAGGCTGGAATTATTTTATTTTATTTTATTTTATTTTTATTTTATCCAATACTACACGTAAAGGAGGCAGGGATTATCATAAGCTATAGAGAATTAATTAAGTGTCTGGGATATTAATTTCAGAGAGAGAGAGAGAGAGAGAGAGAGAGAGAGAGAGAGAGAGAGAGAGAGAGAGACAGAGAGAGAGAGACAGAGAGAGAGAGGTAAGAGAAGAGCATAATATTAGTAATCATAACATTAATAATCATAATATTAGTAATCATAACAAAGACAAATACAACAGGGGAACATTAATTTTATTTACTGCTTAATTAAGGGGGAAGTATAGGAGAGTGTGAGTAAATATGGAGCAACTGATTCCTCCAAACTAACAGAGAAAAAAATACCATTACATTTTGGTCCCCCCTCCATTCTGTTTTGTGGCACACGTTAATTGGAGATATCAAGGCACTCCCTAATCCCCTTCCCTCTCCCTAATCCCCTTCCCTCTCCCTAATCCCCTTCCCTCTCCCTACCCCCGTTCCCCTCTCCCTACCCCCGTTCCCCTCTCCTCCTCCCCCTTCCCCTTTCCCTAGCCCCCTTCCCCTCTCCTCCTCCCCTTCCCCTTTTCCCCACCCCTTCCCCTTTTCCCCACCCCTTCCCCTCTACCCTTTTCCCTCTACCCCTTTCCCTATCCCCTTCCCCCTCCCCCCTCCCCCTAACTAATGTACTGTACCGTCTAATAAGGGTGTCGGGGGGTAGTAGGGGGGGTGGGGGTGGGGGTAGTGGTGGGGGACAATGAATTACAGGAGGGATAAGAGTGAACAACAAGATGGGGTGGGGGTGGTGGTGGTGGGGGTGGATGAGAGATAGGAGGGGTGTTGGTGGTGGATGAGAGATAGGAGGGGTGGTTGTGGTGGTGGGGGTGGGTGAGAGATAGGAGGGGTGTTGGGGGTGGATGAGAGATAGGAGGGGGGTGGGGGTGGGGGTGGGGGTGGGGGTGGATGAGAGACAGGAGGGGTGTAGGGGTGGTGGTGGGGGGGGTGGATGAGAGATGGTAAATACAGTAGTCTTGCTGTTGGTTGGTTTGTTGGTGTGTTTGTTGGTGTGTTTGGCTCGGTGTAATTGTTGTGTGTGGATTAAAGTCACTCGTGTATAGGTGTGTGTGTGTGTTCCTTTGGGCAGTAAACAACTACTACAGATATGTTTAAAAAAAAAAAAAAAAAAAAAAAAAAAAAAAGAGATAGAGAGACTAGGAAAGACAGAGAGAGAAAGAGAGAGAGAGATCAGGAAAGACAGAGAGGGAAAGAAACGAGGCAAGACGGTGAAAATGCAAGCAAATAAAAACAAAAATACTAGTTGTTGTGCAGAGGAGGAGAGACAGAGAAAGAGAAAGATAAGAAGAACACATGAAGATGGAGGAGAAGTGTTGGAGGAAACGACACGAAGGAAGGAGACAAGAAAGAAACGAGAGATAAAGGCAAGAGAAAGCGGAGGAGAGAGAGAGATAGCGAGAGAGAGAGAATGTAGACGAGGAAAAGAGAGAGCTGACAAAGAGAAAATATTGATACTCTTCCTATTTAGAGACAGAGAAAAAGAGAGAGAGAGAT